>CM069441.1:121330728-121900330 GCA_035610835.1 Ophiura sarsii | reverse complement strand
GGTGGATCATAGAGATTGGCTAGTTGGATTCTGTTGGATTTGGCAGGGTTAGGGTTATATCAGTTTTGAATCCCTCTTGTTTGAAATCCAGCATGGCAGACCCAGGTTACCAAAATGTGAGAAGTGAATCCCCCACCCCACCCCACCCCACCAGTGCATCATTGCTAGTGTGTTATACAGATAATAGAATGCACAAAATGATGATATATCCTGCAGCAACAATAATGCTCAATACCCTTATAAAAATACAACATTTGTGATAGCTATTTATAAGTATTTTATTATAAATCTGAAATAGAAAGGTACTATTACGGTGATATCTGTGAGTTTTAATGGGCCACTTACAATTTGTATTCCTAATCGAGCAAGGGGAAGGGGAGGGGCTGCATTGGGGGAGGTGGAGGTGTTGTGGGCAAGTGTTTCATCGCTTGAATATTGTAGGAGTGGCACAAGCCAAAGATGGAGGGAGAGCAAGTTGATCAAACATATCGTTACAAGAGACAAAAATATGTTTGCAAAAAAACATGAGGAAAAAGAGAATCTTGCGAAAACTTAAGAGAATAAGACCATCTAAATTTAAGGATCAACTGATGGTTAAGAAATTGAGAGATTGTGCAGAGCTGTCATACACCTCACCCCAAGGATATATCTCAGGAACTAAACTAGCAAAGAAACTATGTGAATTATGCTCTGCCGGTCTTTAACGTTATCACTATCGTAGTGCATAGCAATCTTTTTGTATACTAGCACCTGGCAATTCAATTGATGAAATGCATTGTGCCCGTTTCGCAAAAGGTTTGCGCTCAAGGCAGCATTTTAGATGCTATTGATTTTGAATTTGATATCTCTCTTATAGCGCTGACCCTTCCGTTGCCAACCTTCCCTCTTGCAAGAGGAGACAAATGCCATAAACGTGAATTGGAAATAAAAACATTAAATTCATCAGCGGCGGTGCTTTTGGAATCTTTTCCGAAGATGTATTAAGTTACAGGCATTTCTACACAGTCCATAGTCTGACAATATTCTAACGGTGGGCCAACATAGATTAAATTGTGTGTTTACGATGGAGATGACCAGAAACGTGTGGGTTTTAAAGAGGCAGCTTCATCAGTTAATGGCTGGCAAGTGTTGATAATGCAGGGGGCTTTTGGGGGAAAAGTGCCGCAGAAATTCATCAGTATGGGATTGCTCTAAGGCCAAAAAGTAAATCTTAACTCACTTTTTGATTAATGTCAAAGGTGTACGTCTTATCTCCTCAGCTACGAATGTGCAAAAACGTCCTGGTTTTGGAGTGATTTTGATCTGTACGTGTCACTACAAGTGTTTATAAGGTATTATCAAGAGGTTAAAGAAATAGTAAGTGTCACATGTGCGTCAGATGGATGATGCGTTGGAAATGAGTTAGCAATTTAGAATTTTCCACACAACAGTTCTGGTGTTGAAATAAGAGTTTTGATTTATTCATTTATCTGCGGGTAAGAAAAATGAATGCACTTGAAAAACTCAGGTGTAGGTTAGTAATGACGTAACAGGATTTAGATAAGCTTTAATAGAATTGGGTTATTGAGCACCTGCTGTAAATTTGAAACTGTCAGGTTTATCTATATGAAATATTAACTTGACTTTGTCAAGTAAGCCTTAAGATTTAACTGCAGGGGCTTTGTGAGCCTTTACATTCTGTCTATTGAATAAAATAGGGAAATCGGAAACCTTATCAGTCGTGCCATAACTATGGTCGAGTTGGGCTAATCCTGTATATCATGCTCTAAATTAAACTACCATTTGGTGTTGTAAAGAGTTTTTCCTCATGTTTTTGTGACGTAAATTGAGGTGATATTGGGATCATTTATCAAATTGTGAATTATTAACTACACTGTTTCAAGCAAGCTACACCGGGAGCTACACTCTTAGTGAACTCTAGTACTCAGTGGCAGCCTTCACATCTCGTCTCTTTGCAGAAAATAAGGAAATCCTAAACCGTATCGATAGTGCCCTATCGATAGTCTAGTTGGGCTAATCCCGCATATCTCGCGGTAACCTAGAAGCTATGCGGTGTCAGTACAAGATTTGCTCATGTTTTTGTGACGTAAATTGGGGCGGTTTTCTAGATCATTTTTCCAATTGTGGGCGCTTAAATGTTTTTGGCTGCGTCTCGATAGACAATTGACCCGAGGACAACATGCATGGATATGCCTGGTTCCTTTAGGTTGTTTATTAACACCGTATATATAGTAGTAGACGACATCAATCACTAAGTGCTATGTATCTAGTTAAAGGTATGGTACATCTAAAAACCATGGGCAATCTATCTATGAAATGGCAGTTACTAGAAAAAGTGTATGTAATAGCTAATGGGGAAAATGGCTTTAGAACAAAATGGGGAAAATGGCTTTAGAACAAAATGGGGAAAAGAAAATGCAAAATTTGGTCATTTGCCAATTCATTTTTTGTTTTTGTTGCTTCACACAAACATTTTTATAGATTTTCCCCACTTTTTAGAAAAGAAATTGATTATCATGTACAAACATTTTAGAGTGATATATAAACATTTAAGGTTTAAAGACAGCTTTGGGATTTCAAGGGTCAACATTATATACATGTGATCAAGCAAAATGAGTCGAAAGTCGCAACGATTTTGAGATGTAACCAAACGAAGGATAGAATTTCTATTGCTTTGTATTGTTTTAAAAAACCTTCATTTGATCATATCTTTGGAAATAAGCTTCCATTCTTGATGAACCGGAACAAGGGCACATACATGTTGAGTAATCTCTACAATCCACTACCGAAAGCTACAAAAGAATCTGATAAAACATAAATTGGCGAGAAATTTCACAATTATTCGCCTCAATCACTGGTTGTGATGCACACAATGTTACTCCATAGTAATGTAGTAAAGAATCTTTCAAACGAACATCAGCAAATGTATTGATATTAGACTGGCTTTTCCCCCAAGTTCAACTCGATTCCAACCCTACCTTGTCACCTTTAAGTAGGGGATCCATCCCCATAGCAATTACACACCTGAGACATGCCACATTGTTGCCATCTCACTTCCTATTGACTTGCAGTCAACTCTTGTTGTAATATAAATGATGAACGGAAAAATAAGAAAAAATTGATTTTCCCCCTCCTTTCTGTCAAGATATGGAGTGTAGGGCAGTTACATTCTTTGAAAAGTTGTTATTTTCAAGAAAATATTTTTGGATGATCTGCCAAATGTAAACAATGTCGCTTAATTGTTACTAAATCGTGAATTTGTCTTTCCTCATGTGAACTTTATAAAGTAAGGAAAACCCCATGAAAATGTGTTTATATGTTCTTTATTTTTGCGCTATAGGTCTGCGTAAGTGGACACATAAACGTATCACTTAAATGTCTACTTTTCCAGTACATCACATGCACTCCTTGTTCAATGTCAAGTAGCGGGGTTAAAAGCCTTCTGTTTCATCACCTCTGTAAATGTCATAGAACTCTTTATCAGGTGATATTGATATTACAGGGTGTTTCTTTGCTGCTTTTCACTTACAATAACAGTTGTTCAAAAAAACACTGATAAATGTGTTTTGCACGTAAAAATAGATCTTTGTAACATAACAATGGTCTTTGTAACATAATATAATTGCAAATTTATAAATCAGTGAAATTAATTGAATTCAACAAAACGTGAAATATTATATCCATGGGGATAAAATTACTTAATTAATAAGAAATGTTACTACCTCAATTACTGTAAAAGTGGACATTTTGATTATTTTTCGCACTTTGCACATTTTAAACTATTTGCTTGTTTTTATTTTTGCGATTTTGAGCTTCCTTACATAGACCTACATGCAAAATGAATATAATCACACGTTTTGATTTTCGCGCGAAAAGTGCGAAAATAAATGGAGCTTGAAATTGTCCACTTTTACAATATTGTCTGCAGTTAATATAATGTCACGATGGATTTCAGGGTTTGAATTTTGTCAAGAATCCATAGCAAAATGTATTTCTATCAGAAACATTTTTAAATTTTAAAACTTAAAAGTTTTTCCATGGATTCTTATCAAATTCACTTGCACAAATTCATGCGATTCTCTCTTTTGACTGAATTTTTGATATTGAATACATGTTTTCTTTATATTGGTATACTGTGATTCACGAGATAATCCGGGAGACAATCATCCCCTCTGTTGACGATCAATGGTCAAAGCTATTCTATTCGGCAAATATGCCTGCTTTAATTACCCTTAATACACAAGCAGATAATGACAGCTATTCTATATGTAATGACAATTAACTATGTTTATACTAGCTGAAGTTGTAACACTTTCTCATTGCATCTTTCAAAATGTGAATTCTTTTAAAGAAGCGAGATTCACAATGATTATTGAAGTTTTGATGTTGTTCTGAAACAAGGAGGCAATGTCATGTTCTTTGCCCAGCACGGAATGGACACAATGTATTTCACAGCTTATGTGGGTGTATCCACTGCGCATGTGCTGGGCAAAGAACACGATATTGCCAACAAGGATATAAGTGCATTGTGCTTTTGTGCTATTTTAGGATTGATGATATATTTTCAATATGTTTGTTTCTGTTAAGTATCGTCGTTGTATCATAAGGTTATGTAGGATTATGTGGTACCGACTCTGGTCAAACGCTGCAGTTTTAAGAGTAATTTAACACATGCTTAATTGCGTGCAAAGATATTACCTCTTAAATTGTAACAGCACAATGCATCTTCCTGTTTCTAAAACTGCTTTTGAAACTGAAACAAATGCTTTACATAATTGAAACATAGTATCAGGACAAAACAATCAAAAAGGAACAACCATAATGCAAAGAGGCATATTGTACTTCCTCCCAAAAAATGTTTGGAGCATTTGCGTCATTGCATAGACCTGATGAACGTATGTATTAAGGAACATTAGCACGTAACAATCACTTGACTCAAGGAAATTAAGACTCCACTTTTTCACCCCAAAGCCATTGAGACCCAAGTCTCTATACTTGAACATGTAGTCATGGAAACAACTCGGTTGATGCTCCCAAGATTGTCTTTGAGCCTTTTAAATTCACGTAATTCACATAATTCTTGTGACATTCATGATCATATCGTCTAAACTGTTTTGATGCTTGTGCTATATTATATGAATACTAAAAGTGCTAGCCTTACAAAGATCCTGTCCTGTTGATGTTGGTGATAATATTTCTTATATCGAGGGTTTGGAGCCAAAAGTACCTATCTACAATAGCTGCCAGGTGTAAGATTGCATTTTCACAAGGGTGCACTTTATAGCACCAGAAGTGTACACCATAAGGCCGTAACTCAATTTTTGGGCAAATTGATATTTTGGTACAAAAATAATCCATATAACATAGATTTTCAGAACCATAAAGAGATAACTCATAAACCACTCTTAATTTGACTAGAATTAGAGTTATAAGTTGGGTGCTACAGTATATTGTAATGAGTTCCAAATATTTGAAAGTCGATTATCTCAAAATAGCATTTCTTGAGTTACGGCCTTCTGGTGCTCAACCCTTGATTATGGCAGATATAATAGATACTGACTTTTCACATCAATAGGTATCTCAACAAAAAGACCATATCTGCAATATAGGCTAGCTGCTTGCAGTTACATTTAGTTTTTACCAATTGCTTAGCATATAATCAATTTTCACTATCTACCAGCTTAGGACTTACTTGAACGCTAATGAAATGATCCTCAATGAATACAGGATGAGTCAAACACAATTTTGACCACATGTTTATTTTTCTGTAGGACACTTCTCTATTTTTCTAATTAATTTATTTAATGAGGCATTTTGAAATAACGGCCATGAATTATGAATGACCAAACACAACTTATTCTCACTTAGTATCCCTCCCTGTAATTATGGCATTCTCAGATGCATACTATAAACACGTTAATTTAGCGGATACTTTATTTCGCGAATATAAAATTATTTCTATTCTAGCAGGCTTTAAATTTTGCGAATCTGGAAATGTTACTGTTACTTTCAATGCAAAATTGTAAGTTTTGTGTGTACTTAATTTCGCGTATCCACATCGCTCGCGAGATTCATGAAATTAAATCCCTCACAAAATTAAGTGGTTTTACAGTATCTTAATACGGTCGCTAATTAACGTTTCTAGCACTTGAGTTTGTTGTTGTTCTTTAATATATTATTCATGAATTCGTTATTAACTGCAAAATAGAGCAAGACAACTTTTGAAGTAGATATTAAATATTTCCTTTATATTCTAAGTTTATTTTATTTTATTTCTCTGTGAGACAGATTTGTAGAAAAGAACCGGGGGGGGGGGGGGGGCAGTCAGGTATAATGTTGTAATCATCCGCATGAACGAAAACACAGAATAAGCCAATTTCAGGGAATAAGGGTGTCTTTTTCAACCTGAATCCACGCTAAGGGCTGCTTGGGCCGGTAGTCACGTGTCATGTACAAATAGCCCAAAATGGTTAGGCCTGTAAGACAAATGTAAGAGTAATTCTGTTATACCCTTCACAGAGGCATTCATAGTGTGTGATTTTTAAGAACGACGCATACTACCGATGTTGGTGTGTAGGGTATAACAGAATTATGCCCAAATTTACTAACAAAACTGAATCACACACTTCATACTTTCATTTCAGTATAAACACCTCCCGGAGGACCTATATCCATTGCTATGTGTATGATTGGGCGAGCTATAATCCATGTTAAGGGTCACCTTTTCCTTCTTTGAGAATCTGTGTTAAGGGTAGTTTTTGAGAGTGGATTCACACGGAGGTTATACATGAATGCCCCCCCCCCCCCCCCCCCCCCACCACCCCAACCCCCAACCCAACGAAAAACAAGAACCCTGTTTTACGGGCGGACGGACCTGTCAAGGAGGGTTGGTCAGCCGGGTTTTTTTAACCTAAAATGTCACCAAAATCAGCAAAAATCTGGAATTTTTAAAAAAATATTTGGCAGATTTTCGGCCAAAAACCGGCTGATTTTACATGATTTGAGAAGAAAAAATCTAAAATAAATGGGTCGGTCAGGCCCGTAAAACATGAGTTTTTTCCCTCGCCTAATGACATTATTTTTTTAAAAGATATATTCAATATTTTTGTTGAGAATATGTATCTTTTCTATGTCTGCTAACCTGCTTCTAAATGTGTTCTTTGTAATGATTTACGCACTTTCAGCTAGACAAAAATGAAGACAAAAATATTCCAATTAGAAAATGGCAAGTTTGATAATATTTATTCATGGTCAAAATTAAAATTGATGAAGACCAAGTTATTAGTTCTACCACATTTTGTGTTTTTGACCAGCCTGTAACAACACCAGGGGCAAAACTCACGATGGTGTATATGATGAAGTCATCATATTAAGATACTAAATATTAATTATTGAAATGAGAAGAAGAAAAAAATGCCATTTTACGGAGAGGAAACTGTATTATTAGTGGATTTTTTTGCTCAAAAATGTTTTCACAAATTTAATTAAAAAGGGCAGAACACAATTCCTTATTCGCCTGTAAATTTATAAAATGTTTTTGCAAGTTGTTAATTTTGTGGAGAATCTCTAGACAAGAAATTTGCGAAAATAAAACCCTCAGTAAAATAACCATTTATAAAGTAATTGGCTGATTGAAATAACTCATATATGCTGCATGATTTGTTAATAAAGCTATAAAGCGGTATAGGCTTTTGATATATTTTAAATGATCCAATCCAAGACCTTGTTTTTATAGATTCTTTAAAAATCAGCTTATCAGTAAACCTGTCACAAACAAGTTTGTTGAAAGATGTTCTGTGCTCAAGACCATCTGCTTTAAGCATCTTGATAGATCATCTTAAGTTGGGATTTGGAAAAAGCGATTTGCCACTTCCGTAACAGGAATGCCGCCTAGAATTCCAGAGCTACTTGCACAGGGGAGGTTTAGATATCCAAGTAGCTCTCCTTATGTTGTCCACATATCGCATACTATGATTAGTTAACCGGATAACTGGGATTACCCTACAAATAAAACCTCTTCAACATGATTATAGTTTACTAAACAAGTTACATCATGGGTTAGACCGTGATTAGTTTTTGCCAGATAACCGGGATTACCTTATCAATAAACCTCTTCAACACGATTATAGTCTACTAAACAAGTTACAACCAGGTAATAGAATTTGACCAGCATGTAGTAGAATTGTCTTGGGATTGGTGATTGCTATTCAATTAAATCACTGACGTTGGATTGTCTACTCTACTAGATAATTGAAAGTGCTCAAATCTAGTTGTCTCTTTCACCTGACATTTTGAATTTTTGATACCATTAACTTTAATTGCAATGCTTCCGAGAAATGGAGCCAAATGATCATCTATTACGGTTTTGCAATGGTTTTTGAACAGAATTTATGGGCTCAATCTTTATATTTCTTACAGTCTTACTTCTAAGTAGAGTAACCTTTTAGAATTGAAATGATAGTACAAATTTGACATAACAAGGTGAAAACTGGGGTTCTGTCTCTTTGAAACATGTCATTCATGTATCCAGGACATTCATGGGTTACTCTTCTACATATTTGCTCCCATATGTAGTAAATATGGCCAAGATAACGGGATTCCCTTATAGTTGACCTGCTTGCTTCACCATTTTTGTTTTCAAATGTGCAAAATTTGACTTTCACCCGCAGGGTTATCTGGCTCATGTTTTAATGTATAAGCTACCCAGATCTTATACTGAGATAAACCGCACACCGTGTTACATGTTAACCTTTCTAACATTAACCTTTTCATTTAACCATGATTTAACACACCTTTTTACCCAACTCCTCCATTACCTTTATAACATAACAAACCCTGAAGATCAAACTCATACATCCGTGCACAAGACAGATCTGGGGCAAATTTGCCTTAGTTTATAAGTCACCATTACACCAGAGATCCATTCTGCTATTTAAACAGGTTGGTCCCGGTAGATTAACCCTGTTTAACCTAACTAACCGGTATGACAGATTTGTTTTAACCTGTGAGTCATGCCCACTTGGTATTCCCAATCTGACCCATATAGAGAACCCATGCATATGGATTAGTGACCTCTGGCTACAGGGATTATTATTATACGTGAGACCGAGATAATTAATCGCTCAGTAGATTATTAGTTGTATAATAATTAGTAGCTACTGGCCGCAAATTTCTTCCCAACTTGATCAGGTTCTTTTCGGTAAGCTGTCACATTTCTGAATGTTGAACTATTTGTCAGGGTGGAGGCCATGTTTCTAATTTACATACTATACAAGCTATCTTTGCGGGGATAGTATTTTCCACTCTGCCCAAATTTACATCATTTTTAATATTGTTTAATTCCTGATTTTGTGTTCCCTTACATAGACCTGCGTAAATACCAAACATATTCAGGCATTTCTATTTCCATATAAACCGTTATGTTTCTTCAAAATTTCTGACACGTAAAAAAATTCCATTTAAACAGTAAAACTGCTACAGGGTGTTCGGTAAAAGTGCAGTGCATCCTGTGATTATTCAGCAAGCACATTACTGGTCTACGGGGAAATCAAAGGAAATTTGACTTGTGTCAAATATGGAATATTGTTGTAGCCAACTGCTGGCACGAGACTTTTACTATCATCAGTCCCCATCAAACACACCTCGGAGGCATCTTAGAGAAGTGTTCCAAGATATATTTTATTAAATTTCGCATGATTCCACTCTAGATTTTTAGCGTTAAAGATAATTATTTTCCTCGGAGGTGCTTGAAATAGTTGATTATCCCATTTGTTCTCGCACTTGACTGCTCGCTCAGATTCTACAAGGTTGATTATCAAACCACAAAATCCAATATTAAAGGGCAATGTCTGGAAGTCAGGAGGCATTTGATGGCCAAAGATAACATGGTGTGGGCATTTCTTTATAAGTGAATATCAGACCATTTCTGCTGCCTGCAAACTGTGCTGTTAGTGTTAATTATTATTACCACATTATTCTGAGTACAAAAACTATTAATATGGTTATCATATTTGATCATTTAGCCTAACCTGATACCTGTGAGTGTATGATTTAGGAGAATCCTGTATGCTGTGTATTTGTTTCGGTACTATTTGTTTGTTTGTTTGTTTGTTTGTTTGTTTGTCTGATGGAACAGTTCCCTTTCTTCCTGAGGGAGAATAAATATGAATATTCACACATTTGATAAAAGTTGATGTTGCTTCAACTTGTGCATCGATATCCGTCGACGTCGGGCGATGAGCAACGGCAGGAGAATGAACGGACCTTTACTGTAGTAATTGTATCGTTCATGTGGCGTGTACCAGTAATTTGAATTGTGCACAGCTATGCAGACCAAATAAACGCTCAGCAGCTGCATGGCTATTCCTTGACGAAATATGGTAGATCAACTTTGCCCTTGATTTGAACATCTCTACCCATATATGCTATTAGATGTGTGTGACCATATGCTTAATATGCCCTTGAAAGCCAAGCTATATTCTCTATGAGAGCTCAAAGTGCTCCTAATTGTTTTTAGTTTCTGGGCCTATTTCTGGGCTATGAAATGTAGACCTGTCAACACTGTTGCAGACCCTTTCATGCACAGTGAACAGCCAACCTCTTTGCGAACAGCAGAATAATGTCCAATCACGTGAAGAACATACCCGAGTATCCAACTGACACGCCTGGTATTCGATTCAAGTACATTTTACAACACTAATTAAATAGTTGAGTGATACAATTAATATCTCTTATTAATTCGATGATAGACTCTTTGACAAGATCTCTTTGTCGAGTCATCAGGGATTCATTACCCCATTGTTAGCGCATATAATCTATGGTTGGAGGATGTCAATGTCTTGTAGAGTATGACTCTATAGAGTCTAGGGACAGATATTGGGGAAACCATTCATTAGTGTTAACTACTAGGCTGGGATGTGTAGACAAATTGGCGCATACGCTCTATACTACATGATACATCCTGACCTCTTGAGAGATCTCCTTTGACACCTATAGTATAGAAATACATATTTATGCACACAAATGGGACAAATTAGTGCACACGTTCTGTACTACATGATACATCCTGACCTCCTGAGAGATCTCCTTTGACACCTATATTATTGAAATACATATTTATACGCAATCCATTCTTCTTGATTGCTGTGTAAGTGTCATTTATTCACATAAAAAGATATGTTTACGAATTTGAAGCAAAGGGCCATTCACAGAATAAAGATCTGAAACAAGTTTGGAATCAAAGTACTTACAATTCAATGAAAGAAGACATTTTAAAAACTATAGAAAAGAAAAAAACATTCAAGCACAAAGCAACTTCTGCAAAGTGAACTAAATGCTAAAACATTGATCTGGTCTTGTCGCAACATTATATGAGTGTCTTGTGTGGACAGACAGACAGCCACCTCTTTCACACAGCAGCATTATATAGTCATCTGGTCACGTGAAGAACATACTCAATCATCCATCTGACATCCCTGGTATTCCATCTAAGTACATTTTACAACACTAATCAAATAGTTGAGTGATACAATTAATATCTCTTATTAATTCGACGATAGACTCTTTGACAAGATCTCTCTGTCGAGTCATCAGGGATTCATTATCCCATTGTTAGCGCATATAATCTATGGTTGGAGGATGTCAATGTCTTGTAGAGTATGACTCTATAGAGTCTAGGGACAGATATTGGGGAAACCATTCATTAGTGTTAACTACTAGGCTGGGATGTGTAGACAAATTGGCGCATAGCTCTGTACTACATGATACATCCTGACCTCTTGAGAGATCTCCTTTGACACCTATAGTATAGAAATACATATTTATGCGCACTCCATTCTTCTTGATTACTGTTTAAGTGTTGGGGTGTTTTTTTTCACATAAAGATATTTTCACAGATTAGAGGCCAAAGGAACAGTGCAGGATTTGCATAAATTCTGGGAGTGCTTAGTTTTCCCGCTAACAAATATTCACTATGTAACTCATTACAAATTGATGATTTCATGGTAAAGAGCCATTAGTGAATTTTTGAAAAACAATTCCTCTTGAAGGCCAGGACATAATTAAATTATGATTTGTTTATCTAGAGATCAGTCTGTTGGTGGAATCCAATGGACAATTTCTGGGAATAGGGAACTTATATTAGCCATGTATTAATCATGCTCCAATTGGTCTTGCAATGTATGGCAAGCACCATAGGAGGGCGCCCTTTCAATACAAATCTGATCAACTCAAACAACTACCCGCTATGTTCAGTGGCACTATCCCGCTGTGACAAATCATTATGGTGAGAAAGGTCAAATAAAAGTCACTGAAGTAGATGCTATGTATTCTTCTAGCCCAAACATTTGTCAAACATTCAAGACAAAATGTCCTAGCATTTTATCACAAAAATTTATCACAAAAATATATTTAAATTAATACCATCAGTGAATTGGTATGACATTGTGCACTCTTTGTGACCCCACATTATTGGGAACATACCTAGAACTTACCGATCCATATTACAGTACTAGACAATATTTCAATTTTGGTAATACAGGCTATATACATAGCATATCCAGACATTTCTAAATGAGAGGGCATAGAGAGGCGAACGAGTCAATTGTAGTGTGGATGGAGGATTTACTACACATTGACCCTAAGCCTGTGTATAGGATTGGATCTTACGATTAGGGTTCGTGCTTAAGATTAGGTGCTGGGGAACTCTCATGAACACATTCCCGCACATTCCAGGACAGCTCAGATGTTGATAAACACAGGTTGTTTTGCGTACAACCATACAACGTTTTTGATAAAAAATGTGATCATAGTTTTGATTTGTATCATCCTTTGATCTCAAAATCAATATGGGTAATAACAAAAACCATACAACAAAATGTTATGGTTGCATATTATTGTCAATTCAGTATCCCTCATCCATTCCTTTACTCAGCCAGGATATCAAAAGATTGTCATTGACACACTGTTTTGTTTGAGGCAAAAACAATGGTAATAATTGTTTCTGTCAAAGCACTTGAATGATGATAGATGACATATGCATAGTATTTTATTTTGACTAGATAATGCAAGATTAAGTATAGTGATATTGATGACATTACATATCATTGCTAGTTGAATGTACTCTGCAAGACAGATGTATTAATATATATTTTAAGATTAAAGGAAGGCATACATGTTTTAAGAGTTTAAAATTGGAATTGGCAAAACATTCGTAAGGCGCAATAACGCATAGTGAATCACTTGCATGGTACTTGTGTACGCCAAAATAGCGCCCATATGCTTGGATAACTTTGCGCGCGGGAGATTCAATCCAAAGATTTCTCGCCAACTTGGAACTGATTAAATGAACATACTTGGGATACATGTAATTCATAATATACTATAGTTCAGTCCGTTCCAAATTGGCTTAACCTGTTTACAGCAGCGAATGAATTCAGAAGAGCGTCACACGCAAAACTCTCGCATGGGGCGCAATGTCGCAGTGTCATTGTATGTGTGATGCTTGCGTAATCCAAAATAGCGCGGATAGATAAAAAACGAATATTTCTCGCCAATTTGGAACGGATTGAACTATAGTAGGTAGTTACACATCAATCTGCTTGTGAAGTGATTACATCTGTTAATTGTATCATGTATCTTAACCCCCTGAGAACTGCCAGCAAATTGTAGGAAAAGATGTATACATCATTTCTTGCCCAAATCAGAGTCATTGTTAGAGTAATTGCATCTATGATGAAGTTTGGAGTGATATTTTTAGAGTCTGTACTTAACAGTTTTTTAATTAATTTGTTCAAAATGAATAAATCTTGTTATTAACCAATCGGAAACACTGCTAGATGGACAGGTAGAGCTCATAGTCATGGGGTTAAGGAATGATGTCATTCAGGGTTCTCTGGAAGTTAGATTAGCAATATAATCAGATTACTATACATGTTGGATTTCACCTGTGAAACTTGTGTTTAAATGAAGAACAACATTAAGAAGCTAAACTAAATGGCTATAGTATAAGCTATTTCTTAAATTGTTAACATTTATTACGTGATTCTGAGATTTAATATTTGTTGAATTGTACTCCAGTAAAAAAAGTGGAGGCCAAGTCTGCTGAGAGTATGCTATATTTAAGTATTGATTCGCAAATATTGATTCAAGAGGGTTAGCTGGTTTTTCTAGATATTTTGATTAAAACATCCAATTTGTTGTGTATAACCCAACATACATATTGAATCGAAACCTCTATGGCTCCCCCAGGAAACCTGAGAATTAAGTACATTGAATGCACTCAATTTATTAAATAACATGGTCCAATTGTACGCATCAATTCACCAAACATATGTGAATGTCGAAACCGCAGAAATTCAGCTTAGATATAAATCTGGCAGATAACTTTGTTGCGAACCTTATCAGAGCATAAAGTCAAGGCTTGTGCAGCTATAATACGCAAATTGCTTGTGATGATTATCTGTAAGGCTTAGTTTGGATGTTAAATGTTAACATTGGGACTATATGATCGATCATGTCAAATAGAAGATAGAATTTGCAGATGTTTGCCGTGGATTGTTTGATTTTGAGCAGCCTTTTTTCTCCAAATCAGATATGGGTAAAATAGATTGAAAGTTATAGCTTTGAGAAACATGTCATTGTAGCTTGGAGGACATCGTCTGCTGCTGCATTAGATTCCATTTCTTTTATTGCATCCCTAATAAACTGAGGGAACATTGTGTGTACCCAAATAAGATTTTAAAGACACCACCACAATGCATTGCGTTTTTGCAAAATGCCCTAGTTCTGGTCTCTAATTTGTCTCGGTTCCCATAGACATATATACACACAATCATGGCTTCATAGCATGTTCATAGTTTGAGCTTTAGGTTCTAGTTTACATCAATGAATAAATTAGATATCAGTGTTCCTTTTTCTTATTTCTAAAACTTAAGAGCTCGACAAATACATCGTGTGAAACAACTTTATTTGGCTGGCGTTTGCGCAATGCATTGTGGGAAGACCTTCAAATCTTCTTTGGTGTGTGCTTATTTCTTGCAAGGTTTTAGATCTTGCTAGAGTTTGATCAGTTCCAAATTGGTGAAGCCTCCTTGCAGCAGCAAATGAATATAGAAGGACGCGAGCGCGCATGATAGGCAACAAGCGTACTGACTGTGCATCATATGCGTGAAGAATTCATGTGACCAAAACCGCATGCTTGTGGCTGTAATCGCGCATACATACGCTCAGTATACTTTTGCGCATGGAGAGATAAAAAAACAAATATTTCTTGCCAATCTGGAACGAATTAAACTATAGACCATTTTTGTTTAACAACTCCAATTACTTCCACTATCCTCTTTATTTCTGCCCACTTTCCCATTTTGGTTTCACAAAATGTTCAAGTTTTATATTTTGGGTATGAACACCAGTTATAAATATCTTCTGAACCAGAAAAGACACAACAACAAAATGGAAGTAATAATATCATTGGGAATGGTGCTCATGTTCTGTGCTTTATCAAGGATGGGATGGAAGAAGATAGGGAGAGATGATGGCAAAATAAAAGTCTGTATGAACTTTGGAATACATCTAGAACAGATGGGATGATGTTGATTCAGGGGCCAACTTCAATAGTAAATGATGTAGATATTTGATTGTTTATTATTATCTTATTATTTTACCTTTGCTTTACCTCATTCATCGTGCATTAGGCAAAATAAAAAATAAACATGTTTAGCGTTCTGCCTTCTTGAAAAAGAAGAAGGAGGAGGCCCTTTCTTTCTTCTTTCTTTTTTTCCAAAATGGTCACCCAACACATTTTGTCAAGATAGCGGGCCGGGCTATTTTTCAAGATGGTTGTCTGCTTTTTTCAAAATGACCACCACTTGGACTCAAGAAATTACATTGGCTTCTTATGGGCAAGATGAAACAGAAAATAAGAGCAAAATTATGTCTTGTCCTGAGTTCTGAGACGTAGAGACCCAGTTTATTTCACGGGGCAAACAGCTTCATACAAGGTGTGCTAAAGTCAAAAAATATGATTTTTATTTTATTTTTAAATTGAATTAATTTTTATTTTTCAAAAAAGAAGACAATTTGGCCGTATGCTGTTACATTTACATGCTAGAGTAGATTCTATTTAGATATAACTTTTTTCATGACATGTATGTCACAATAATATTTACTTCTTTGTACACATATTATGATTCAACTGGCTTCATCCTCATCCATTAATTATGTTTTTCACACCTCAACTCAAGCCGTTTTATTTTGACATACGGAATTCTGCTAACTCATCTATCAATGTTGTTATCTATGTTATGACTCTAGTCTAGTTAAAAATAATAAATTAAAACCTGGTCTAGTGATGCAGAGGTCACAGGTTCAATTCTTGAAAGGGTCAATTTTGTTGATCACAATTTGTTTTTAATTGTCTGCCAAATGTACGCCTACTTCGATAAAATCAAGATTTTGCATTCCATACAAAGATCTATATTTAGAATGAAGTTATTATTTTTAATTTTACTTACAGACCGCCCTCTATCAAACCTTCTCACTTCTAATGCCATCTAACACTCAATGTACCTCCAGTCGGGTTTTGGAATAAATCTCATAAAACTTCAAGATCTCCCCTAGTGTTTATAGCTACCATTCCCGGTCTTAACATACCTATGGCAGTAATTACGTTTCTTTGCACGGTTCAACGAAAGTTGACGACACCTAGACACGTTTGACATTTTCTATTATCACCCTATTCCATCATTCAGTGGGATTTAGTTTGCCGACGCACATTGCCGACCCGATCCAATTCCCGATCAAATGAGATAGACTTACAACTTGGCGGTTTGCTGCCTACCTTGCATGGATCAGTTGGCATTAAAGTGTTGTAGTTTGGCCAGAAGTGGAGCTTACCATATCCAGACTCCCTGGGTTAGTGGAAATGGGTACATGAAGTTATTGAAGTAATGACACTGTGCACAAACTATCTGGTTTATCTCATTAGACAGGAGTAAAGAATGGTGATTTTCAGTATGACTGTGTGTGCAATGCCTTGGTATTTGGATTCCCTGGTTTTGTTGAAATAGGCACACATGACTACATGTAGTGTAAAGTGTGATGCATCTGTTTTGAAAATCTTCATTGGCATGTTTCTGTGTTATTAAGTTTTTGGTTCAGTGATTGTAATTAAAAACATGATGATATATACTCCCTCTCTTATCTTTCCAGGGAACGCCCTCAACATCGAAATAAAATTGAAAGCAGATTTTCTTGCAGATTTACATTTCTGATCATAAATCGTACATACATTCCAAGTAACAGGGCGATACGATTACTAATTACTTCAAAATCATGGTTTTAGAGTGAAAATAAACTGTCGGGATAACACGACAGTTTATATTTTCTCTCTAAATTCACTCTAAAACCATGATTTTGAGGTAATTAGGAATCGTATCGCTCTATAACTTGGAATGTATGTACGATTTATGATCAGAAATGTAAATTTGCAAGAAAATCTACTTTCTAAAAAAAAATCATGAATAGAGGGCGCTCTCTGGAAAAGATCACATGTATCAATATACTAAATGAGCAAATAACGTAAAGATAATCATCAACATAGCCCAAATCAAAAATGTCATACAATTCAGACATCGCCTTCATGCCAAATAAGCAAATAACGGCACTTCCGGGTTGAGATTTGCTGCGAAAGTCCGCGAGTAAAACGATAGCATAACTTCTGAATTCAGCACCTAGTTTCGATATGATCACATCGAAACTAAGAAAATCGTGAAATTTTATATGATAAACGGCGAATGTTGGTAAACTTTTTCAGATGGTATTTTTGAGATTATTGTTTCTCACAACAGTAAATAAGCTTACCTCTGGGGTAGCTTTCTGGCAGCAACTCGCTTGCCTTTCGTCAGCCCCAATAACACATGGGGGCGCTGTTTCAGATGGTAATTAGTATATGCCTAAGTATTACTTTGATGCAAAAAAACTGATTTCCAGGATAATTGAGGGCGCACTCCCATACGTATCTCTCAATGCCCCTTTAAGTATCAGTATATTTTGACTCTCAGCATTTTTTGACAACTAATGGGGCCTTACACCTGTGAAATTACAACCAAGTGTTCAACTGGCTAAACAAGACCATACACCAATCAGTTTGCACATTGTTATTTGGCTGCTTGATGAACACCAAAAGATGTTATAATTGTGACACACATATTGCTCTGCACGGGAGTTGCGCCATGTGTTTAATTTAGAGTCATCTTAGAGGGACATCAATCTATCGGAGATCGTCTTGTACATGTTAAAACGTGTTGTAATCAAGATGCTTACCGTGTCATTTGAAGATCTCCTTCATAGAGCTGTCAGATTGAGAAGGGATAATAACAATGGTAAATAAGTATGTTATTCTCAGTCAACAAGCAGTTCGATGAAGGTTTTCTTTTTAATGGCATATGTAGAAGGAGAATTCTGCTTCTGTTGTGACTAAAATGTAGAGCTTGTAAGGTAATAAGTGTCAAAATAGTCCCATCATCATACAATAGGAAATCTATTTCTGCCTTGAAAATTACTGATTGCTACATTATTTCAAGAATATCGGGCTGATATTGTTATGCATGCCAATACTCTACCCGACTTTAAAAAATGATGCGCCTTATTTAACAAATTTGATCATTTTGAAGGAGAAATACTATTTCATCAAAAGCTTCCCACCTTAAGTATAACCCCTTTTAGTGCAGTATGTTCCTATCCAGGCCCACATTTTACAAGACGTTGGAAAGAGAGTGTTGATTAGGTTATGGTACGGTTAAACCGTAAGTGGTGGAAACTTTGCTAAGAACAAATCAATGCAATTCTATGGTCCACTCACGATGCCGCGGTACTTTGTTCCCATGTTCGTTACTACACAAAAAAAAGTGAAAACATTACGCTTTATGCTCGGCTAAGTGTGTAACATTGTAATGGCACTAATAAAGGCAGCGATACATGGTTACAACTAGTCTTTATAAGTATGTTGCTGACAAGAACCTATGAGATTGATTACGAATTGGGTCAGGCATTACTGACACCGCCTCCATTGGTTCATATAATTTATCACGCTCAGACATCCATATCTTGACGCCGTAAGTCGTGTTCCTTACACTGGATTTGTCGGTACTCTTACAGATTGAGATTATTGCGTCTGTCTTGAATGCTGCTACGCTGTTATTAAGTAGAAGAATTTGGTTTTCGGTTGTAGAAAATAGATTGGTGGTTATATTTTGGGTGGTGTGTAAGACTTCAATTTAGGTGTTTAAATGGGTGCACGGATTGAGGTTTTATCGCTGGTTGAGATTATTTGTGATGTCGTCTCCTTGGTACACTGTTATTAGGGATATGTATTGTTTTCATACTAAAACAATTGTCAGTTTCTTATTACTCCTTCCAATTGTTTTAGCTTGAAAAAAATGTTTCCTTTAGATTCTATAAGCAGAAGTAAAGTGATGTATCCAGACTCTTTCGTAAAGAGTAGGGGGATCATCCCGGTCTGTATCTGTTTACACATCGAACGGACCCCAATGGAAATAATCTATATAAGCTTTTTGGGTTATCCAGGGTCGTAGGACCCAAATGATCTCAAATCAAATCAAATCAAAGTACTGTTCGATGAGCACACATTTTCATTGATTTTCTTCTTTTCTTAATCATTAAAACTACCGAAGTAATAATGTAACTCAAATAAATAAGAATTTCATGTATGAGGTGCTTTCACGTAGAATAGAGAACCTCATTATTTGAAGAAGAAAAAAAATCGGGTCACGCACCATTAACGCTAATCACATTAGGATATACAGTCTGGGCCATGCAGTATAGGCTGTGTAGCCCATTGCATTGATGCATACAGGTTTAGTAATATTGCGCCCGGAGCACCCAACAAGCAATATAGTTAGTTAGATCGTGGAACTTCCGATGTGCTCACAGAATTCATACATTCAAATCAAATGTTTACTTTAGATCAGTAGTGGTTTAATGCATCGACACGCATATTATTATTGTGAAATGCATGCATAAGTGTCGCCAAAGATTATTTTTACATACTGCTTATAAAATACTGTCTTATATCAATTATAGCTACTTGTTGTTTGTTCTAGATCTGATTTACATTACTGTCAGTGTTATAAGCGGATGTTTTAGCATACCAATATTTTCCCTGTTAACACGGGCCCACCATCCCAAGTTATCAATACGGTGGCCATAATCTGCTTTCACACTGAGTTGTGTTCATGCGAAATGCTCTTTATGTTGTATTACATTTTGTCAATTGCTTATTTTTGCTGAAAGTGTCTATGCCCAAAATTCGCAATGATAGAGGCTGTCAGGCTTTCTCATGCATAACACTTACCAAGAGTGTTTGTAACATGATTGGAGCCTGGATTAATCCGCATTCACTTTCAAGCTATATTTTACACCAGCATACTGATGTGATCAAACTGAGGATCACTGGCAAATTTGGAATGGAGTTCACGTAAAGATAGTCCTTGTGACGTCAGCGCGATGGCGTCTATAAACCTAATATGAAAAAACACAAACTTGTACAGTAGTTAGGATGAAATTATGATAAGAAATGGTGGTATTTGAATGATTATTAGAATTGAATATGCTTGCTTTTGTGTTATTTGTGCTAAATTAACCTAAGCATGTTGGAGTAAAATCATTAAGGCAGTCTCAAGTTGTTGTTGAGCTAGTTATGGATGTAGAATTGCCTGAAAGCTTTTAACTCAACTCGACTCTGATGTAAAATGGTAGTTATAGTTTTGAAGTACTTTTCTGATGTCTAGCCACACAGCAGCCTATTGCTGCGTTCTTAAAATATTCTTTAACATGGAACCATCGCTCAACTGGTGAAAATCCTTGCTTAAGCCTCACGGTCTGAGCTTACATAATATATGAGTGATTAAATGTAGTACCCACAAGAAGTCTGTGTGCGAACAATCTCAATAGTTTTAGACACTTGATCATTACTGTTTATAGCTGTTTCTGTAATTATGACACAATTATGAGGATCCGCACCACATTTGATTAAAATTTGATGCTTGCAAACTACTTAATTATATCCATAATGAAATAACTTTTGACAGACAAGTCAACCCAGTATAGCATAGTGGTCTTGCTTTAGGGCACCCATACTAGAATCCCTGGTTTGAGTCCTCTATAAACTCATTATATTGCTGTGTCTTTGCAACATACCCATTCCATTCTTACAATTCTCATAGTTCACCTTGCCGCATTGCATCAAGAACAAAGGAAAGGAAAAGTCCCCTCTTTTCCAGGGCTGCAACTTCAGATATTTTCAACCAGCCAGTCAGGCAGATATCTCACAAAAATACCTGCACAACATAAAATTGACCAGCCAGTGAATGTTACTCACTTACTCTGAGTTTGAGAAGTGTTACTAGGCAGTTGGTCAGGTACTATTAGTTATTAGGTGAGGTTGGGTCGGATACAGATTATATCTAGCCGAGGATTCTGTATCGGGACGAGGGCGCAGCCCGAGTTCCGATACAGACTCCGAGACTAGATATAATCCGTATCCGACCCAACCTCACCTAATAACGATTTTATCCTACTAAAATACTATTAAAACAAAACAAGAACAAATGATTCTGTTTAAACCAAAGTAGTAGTCACCTAAAACCTGAGCAAGTTCAACCCCGAAGTTCAACCTTAGCAACCCTACTACAACGCATGCGCAGTTCGTTACTGACCGGATACGGGATACGGGGGTCGGATATGGAATATATCTAGTCACCAAATTCAGGCGCTTATCCAATAGGAACGCGAGAATCGTCGCGATGGTAGGATAATTTTGCATCTTCACCCCGACCCAAAAGTTAACCGGTTTGAGCAGGTGGGCGGGTGCCATTTCCAGGCCTGCTCTCTTTTCACTTAAAAGTGAATCCATATTTATTTCAAGATATTTTTGCTGCTTTGGTGAATCCAATTCCTGTATTTGCGTTTTAGTTACACCATTCTTTTTTTTTGCAGCACAAGAAAATTATATACACATATCCAAATATTATTTTATAAACTTTACTTTTGAAATATATTGAATAAAAAGATGACACACTTGTAACACTGAATATTAAATACCAATAAGCCAATAACTAGCACAATGCCCTAGTATCATAAATTATATTATAAATATAACATTATCATCAACTCCCCTACAACGGTAAACTGTCACATTGATAGTGATGAAGATTCATAATTAACTGCACTAGACACATAGTACATTAAACTTCCTATGGGATCATGCCATTCAAATCATATAACACCGAGAATTAGTTCATGCGCTTATAATGCAATGTAAGATGTGGTGTATGTTTGTTGACACAGTAGAAATAAAAAAGAAAAACTTATCGATTCAATTTTTTCACATTTGAGGGTATAATGTGGGTGTATTTGCAATTGGTATCCTGTAAAGTTTCTCCAAATTTTTAGTGGACGGCAGATGTAATACAAACATAACAGCTTTCATGCAGGATCAAGATGCAATGTTGGCGCCCCCAATTGCTGTTTTAGATTAATCCATACTGGTGGTTTGTAGGAATACAACTTACTGTGAAACATATGACAAAGAATGACTGGGTGTACTGCCCCTAAAATAACTTTTCAGAGCCTATATAAACCTTTCTGTTTTTGCGCAATGAGATAGACCGGGAATGCGGAGCTCAGCGGTGCAGCGCTTGGCTTTGGCATGGTTAGGGTTTAATTGTATCCAAGCTCCTATACGCTAACAGCTTACATCAAGGCATGAACCTTTAGACTCTTGCTTGTAATGTTGCGACTCTGTTCAAATTCCATGACCTTGCAAATGAAATAAAAAGATCTAATCGTAATAGATTCACAAAAGTTCTTCCTCACATCCAATTAAATCAACTTTATCTAAGTGCCATGATACAAGTTGAATTTAATACCCTACCCATCTTCTAATTTGGCTATCATATTTTTGTCTCATCTACCGGGTTCTTTTCCCCTTCCTATAAAATGATACTTAATTCACGTTTGGCATCTTTCACATTAATAACTTGTAGCCGTACTTGCTACTCAACTCTCTCCTCGTGTACCAAGTATGAAATCATAATTGTGTCGTGAGCTAGAGTCCGTAGAGAACACACATCAAGTGGTTGATATATGAATAAGAGCGCATAGTAATGAACATCTATAGGGCTATAAGAGTCTCAATGATGCCTAGCTTATGAAATATTCACGCATCAAACAGGATACACTCCACATTAAACATCAAAAGCAACAATTTCACACTTCCGGATGTCGCCGAGTATGCTCAGGTACAGTTACTGACGATGAATTTGTGATGGGGGTTTAGGCTTGGGGACCGGCTAGGTTTAATATGAATTTAGATTGGAGTTTATCAGGGGATGGATAGGGTAAAGGCTGAACGACAAAAAAAGTATTCGTAAACCAAATTTGGCCATTTTCTTGTCTAGATAAAGGGATTTTAGTCCTTGAAGGAAACCCATAAGCAAAACTTACTATGTTTCATACTTTTTGTAGTGTTGTTTCGAGACCATACTACATGTAACGTAAATGTGTTTCAAAATATGTATGCAGTCAACAAACTTTTATCAATTTGTCTGTATGTTTATACACAAAGCGTCCAACCTGTCCACAATGTTATACCCTTGTGCAGGTATGTACGGTAGGCCTGCAGAATACATCTTCCTATGCCTATGTGCCAGCAGTACAAAAGCCTAAAAGTGTCCTTAAAAAGGAATGTTATTGACATTAGTGTAGCTTTTGCTTTTATTGAACTGTTTTCAAACCTGACAGTGATGTGCCCTTAAAATGTCAATCTATTAGTTGACAATGATATTGCTACATTATAGACGAGAATACACAATATGATATTTATGCTTTAAGTGAATATCATAGGACACTCAATTATATATTAGATATATTATGCAAGATGTACCGATGATACCTGGGTGACAGACTCGGTGAAATTGCTGGATGTTGGGCCATCAGTATTAACTTGAATGCTGATGGTATGAACTCTAGTATACAGGCCGATGTGTGGCAGACATGCACCTGTCAGACAGAGAGTGATAATTGTTGATAGGTGAAGTTGATAAAAGACGTAGTTAAGTGGGAGAGTTGTTGATATGTATTGATAACCTCACAAATATACAGCTGATCTATTCCTTCCAATGACATGCCATGGGAAAGGAGTTTGAATAATGTATGAGATTCAAGTTGAAAGTGAGTGTTACAAGTTGAGAGTTTGAGTTGACTCTTGTGAGTTAAGAATTGAAATATGAGAATTGCAAGGTCAGTTTGTGAGTTGTTATGTGCAAATGTGAGTTGTGGTGAATTTAAATCTAAGAGTTGAGAGTTTCATAATGCAGGTTGAAATTTGCTAGTTGACAAATATGGATTGCGAGTTTGGAGCTGTCTGTGGGTGGAAGGATAAACTTACCATTTCAAAAGTTATTACACTATATGATAGCCAAAGATGACATTGGCAAATTACTTCCTTAATTGCGGGTAATTTAGAGAGAGTTTCAGTACTTTAAGGGTTAATTGTTTGTTCCATTTACTTAGAACACAACTGTTCATGTTTGGTTAAGTTAAAATATACAACCACATCTCCTATGCTGTATAATGTTGTTCCATTTTCAAGACATAATATACGGTATGAAGATAAGGAGATGCTTTAAGTTGCTTTAATCTCACCCACTCTTTCTCTTATTTCAGTTTAATCTAGAGCAAAAGGAAACAAAGACGGCATAAGATACTTGTACAAGGATTATAAAATCAATTTTACGCTGTGAGAATATTTTGACCAAGGAACATAAAGGCAAAATTATTTTAAAATAGAAATTATACAAATTTAAAGAGTTTATTTAAACAGAAAGAATGGGAGATATTACAAAATTCTAGTCCATCGTTATATACCTTATTAATTATTAATACCTTTTAAATTAAAATTAAATTGGATTATTTCTAGACATTTTTCAGACATATCAACTAAGTTTTGTCATGTTTTGCACCTAGCAACTACTTCATTTCTTTAAAAAATTAGATTTTTTAGCTACTTTGATTTTTCGCGAACCAAAGGGCTTGTGCAAAATTAAGAACACTTAACTATGCTTAAGCATTTTAAGCATTTTTGAATGCTTTAAAAAAAAGTTTATTTACGGAAGCAACAAATTATGGTGAATTGTTTGAATTTGCTATACAGAGATTGAATCATTTAGCCTGCAAAGATAACCACTTTTGTAGCATTTTAGTGTTTTAAACATGCAGCCAGGCGTCTGAAAATTCCAACAAAATGTTAATACCTACAACAGGAATCTGATTATGCTTTGCACACTTTGTCCAACCAAGCGTGTTTGATAGGATGATCAGGAGAGAAAAATTGACACTTTCGGCTTCGCTGATCAGCCGCAACGGGGTCTCTACTAGACCGCGCTGAAAGAATTAGGTGCTGCATTGAATTTGATGACTTGCTCATTTTGCTGACCAGGTTTTCAAACATGCTAGGGCTTTAAATAAAGAATGGTTTGTTTGATGTAATTCAAGGGACCCTATAAAAACTAATGATCAAACATTTGTTATTTCATTTTTATGCTAAAGACAACAAGAACAACTTGATTGATCATGGTAAGTTTTTTAAATCCCATCCCCCTTTACTTTGGTTTACAGTGCAACTAAGCAACTAAGTACTGTATTCGTGGAGAGAAGGAGTTGAGTAAAAAAAGATCTGACCAACCTTATTTCAAAGGCTGTTTCCGCAAACAGATATGTGTATTTATGCTGTTTGACAACATCGAAATGGTTAAATTTCTTGTTGCAGCCATGTGGGGATAATGTTCAGTATATAGGATTAACATGGTTAATGGTTAGTCAAGATGATAATTTCACACTTGGTGAATGGCAAGGATGTAATATTACCAGTCTCTGCCTCAACTCACTTTGTGAAATGCAAAGGTTTTAGTATTCCAAGTCTCTGCCTCGGCTCACTAGGTGAAATACAAGCTTGAGTCGTGCCATTGGCAGAAAAGGTATCGTGATCGGCAGTAAAATATATAGCGCTGCAACTCTAAGGTGCTCTATATTGGCATTGTTTTACTATTTCATGATCACATTTTTAGCCTTGATTTGCTGGGAAATGGGTCAGGGGCTTTTTGAAATCCACAAAACTTTGTCAGTTGATCATTGAAAATTTATATCATGGAAGCAAACTCTCAAAATGTATACAATTAAAGTTTTCCTTGAGATTTGGATTGATGGATAATGTTCCAATTTCACCCGCACTTCCATCCATACACATTTGGAAGGGTTTGTATTTAAAGACTTCCCAAACAAGTTTGATTTACGTAAACTGATCAGTCGATTATTGTAATGTCTGTAGCAGAGTCTACCGACCATACATCCCTGTATATGTCAGTCGATTATTGTTGTCTGTAGCAGAGTCTACCGCCCATCTATCCCTGTCTACTTCTTCACCTGTTCACATTGCACAAAAATTGTCAGGTGAATCTATTCCCAGTAGACACTCCACTATCTTTCGTCTTTTTCATATCACGCAACAAAATGCATGCATGCACGCACGCCTACACACTCCCCCATACATCCACTGCTGAACTAATAACAGTGTTACAAATTTGACAAGTAAAGAGAAAACAACTAAAAATCAATTAGTCACAAATGATCGATGGACCATAGATAACGGACAAGTAAAGTACACGGTGCCCTCGAGAGATTTATACAGAAACAAAAGAAAGACGGGTTAGCAGACTACACATGCAGGTTGGGCTTAACTACTAAAATACTCCCAATTTGTGTATTTTTTAAATTTATAAGTGATTTTGTTTACCTGACATTTGTGACACCTAAATTATTCTCTTTCTGAAGAATTGTTGTGCTAATTCTGTGGACATTTTGTACCTAAAAATGGGTATTTGTCTTTGTAGCGTCGTCCTTGAGAACGATTTAAAATTCTGTCTAATATGCTTTTTGTCTCCATAGAATGCCATGCCATTTCAATTGCTTTCTGTATGCTCATGGTGCATGGAGGGGTTTATCGAAATATAAAAAGACAATTTCCTAAATAAATCTCCTTGCAACTGTTAATCACCGCTTTGACACATAACTTCCTGGCTTAGATGACCCCTGTTGACCCCAATAGTTCACTATTAATCTGATAACAATACTGTCTGAATATAGCATCTCTGTATGATTTATGATAGCCCAAATATTGGGGTTATTGGGTTCATCGCTATGTTTTGACATTTAATGACAAGATATCCTTATGATTGATTACTTTGGTAAAACATTGAAATAAAATAACGGGAATTATGCAGACTATATCTTATACAGCTTTTGTTTGGTAAATGGATATTTGTAGGCTGATGAAAAGGTAGTTATGTCAGCCTTGTGGAACATTTTCCCTGTATGTCTCTGCCTTGTGAATGGACTTACACCCTATATAAATAAAGTAACTGTATGTGTATCATTCCATGGGATGGATTAGGGTGGGGGTGGGGGAAGGTCAGGGGACCAATGTTCAAAGAAATGACTTGTGGCAACTAATAATTACTGAATAGGGAACTTTACAATACATTTCTTTGGTAATTTTTTTTCTAAACAAACTTTCCAGACACAGCTCTCGATAGTTATTATCTACTTCAATTGGCCTTAACTGATGTCTAGAGATATACGTGTATACAAATAGGTTACATTCATCAATCATTTTCTATCCAGACTATCTCCATTGAGATATCAAAACTATTAAATATGTATAGCGCATTATCCAGGTAGCATATACATTACATACAATTGTATATAAGTGGATTTTTAAATATTTCACAAATTAAGCAAAAAGTGACAGTTCACACATTTTGTACTCCTCCATTTTTATCTGTCCTATCCATCCATTCCCACCCCTCCATTTTTTTTCTGTCCTATGCAATATTTATTGATTTAAAGGAGAATTGTAAAAAAAGAAAAAATGTTTCCTTATTAAATGCAACTCTCCAAAAAGGGATATTATATTATTATTTATTGAGTTTTTTTGGTAATGGTTTACAATCTTAAGTGATTTTCACACTGTTTTCTGTCCTCTATCCCCAAATTCTCAAACCTTGACATAATATGCATTCAATAAGGTACCCATATTTATCAGTAATTTATAATCAACATAATAACAGTCAATTCACACAATACCAAAGAAAATGCATCTCTTCATATAAAAGGCAAAATTACAATGATCTTTCATTTACTTTTTACTTTTTTCCCTATTTTATATACTATAATTCTCTGATAGAGCATAGAGTTAGTAATATTTATTGAAGGCCATTTGACTTAATATTTCCTATGATATAGTGCTCCGGAAAACCGATAGTACATTTATACACACTCAGAAAACAAAACAATAGCTTGGCATAGCTCGTTTAGCATCCTCAGATTGATTACAATGTCCCTGTATGCCGCTTATGCTTCCATCCAGATTCATCAAATAATTATCTACATGATTAATTAATTAATTACTGCTCATGGCGGTTGCCTTTTGTAATTATGCAACACACATATGGAGCACATCAAGGCTCATCCTGTTATTGTAGAAATAGCAGATGATAAGTTGGGTTACGATTGAAAGCTTTGTCCTTGCTTGGTGAGGATTTAAAGCTGAAAATACTCGGAATAAAAATGTTTATTATTTAGTGGTTCAGGGCTGGAAAAACTGCAAAATGAGTTTCCTCAAATGACTTGAAGTTTCTTCCAGCATAGACAAAATAACGCTAAATTTCTTATGAGTTTCCTTATTTTAAAGACAAAAACTTGCCCTTATGAAGTCCTTGATTTGTTCCATCTTTCACTGACATGGTGTGGTTCATCTTTTACAGTATAGATAGTACTAACTGAAGAACTGTTTGTATTTCTCTTGTTTCTCACATGTGTGAATACAGGTTAGCTCTACATAGCAGAACAGGATCACATTCTTAAGATCAGTGCAATCATGTACTTTCAGTTACTTAGTATAGTGTTTTGGAAGATTAAATGGAGTATGAAACACAAATTTCTGTTGGCTATCAAATGACCATTTGCTCACAAACTGGATTGAAGTCAACTGCAGCAATGCACGGCCAAGCAACTTGTAGCAACCTGTTCAGACCTTGGACAAGTTGCGACTGGCTTAAATAACTACTAAAGGCACTTTACACACAATACTCTTATGTAATGTCCTTACACATTTACAACCTCTGACTAAACAGTGAATCTTATTATTTTGTCCTTTTTTGTGCAGGTTGATTTTGCCTTCACGGTGTGGCAGTCATACACGGAACGTATAGTAGGTTATCCAGCCAGGACACATTATTGGGATGAGAGCAAGTCAACGTGGGGTTACTCATCAAAGTGGACCAACGAGTATTCAATGGTGCTCACAGGGGCGGCCTTCTATCATCGGTAAGAAGAGGTGCCATGAGGCAGCTATTTGTTTACAATTGTGATAATAGTTGCCTTTTGCTTTATTCCTTATTCAAGATTTATTTGAGGGTAAGGAAACACACAAAAAATACCCTGTCCTACCGGCAAACGAACTGCTCGGGTTAAGTTGGTCTCCGGGTTGGTCAGTCTCTGGCTTTTTTCCCCTTTTCTTCTTTTTCTCCCTTCAAATACCATAACAAATTCCAAAAATCTGTTAACATTTTGCTGTTTTTTTTGACAAGCAAAAAAAGAGAAATAAATTGGGTCGGTATTTATTTGCACAAGAAATATTTTTCACCAATTTAAAAAAATAATGGTTCGGTCGGGCCCATAGAACAGGGTGTCTTTTTTTTGTCCCCTAAAAGCTGGTGATCTGTTTCCACTTTGGGGGAGGAGTGATATCATCACATATCGACTTATTCATAGATGCAGCACTTTGGTGTCTGCATCTACATTCATCTTGGATCACCCAGTTATATGCACCTTTGCAATTGGGTTACCCTCACAAAATGAATTGACATCTCCTTGGTGGAAATTGAGTATAGAATACGAAATATTGGATACTGATTTCTGTTAAATAGAAGGAATTGGCATTGAAAAGGGTGACATTGGAATGAAAAATCCTGAGCTTATTTGTGTAGCTAGCGATAATCATAACCTTCTGTCGTTTTAGATACCTTTAAACAGAGGATGTATAGCACTTTTTATATTCTACCTGGTTTACCTTTTTAAAGATTGATTTTTTGTTATGCAAGAACAGAAGAACTGACTTGTCAATCTCTTTAATTGAATTGAGTGAAAACTGTCTGAAATATAGATGTACATATCGAGGGCTGAATGCTACAAGGCCCTATCTGTAAAAGCTGCCAGTTGTTATATATACGCTAACCAATTAATATAAACTAAATGTAACTCAAGAGCAGCTATTTGTAATACAGTAATAGCTGCCATATGTTATACACTCTGGTGCTATTTAATTTGCCGCTGTGAAAATGCAATCTTACACATGGCAGCCATTGTAGATCCTGTAACTCTAATCCCTCAATATAACTAAACTATTCCATTCCGTAAAAGGTGTTTAAAAGCTTGTACATGTATTCAAAATATCAGTTAGAATTCTAGTTTTACAAATCAGGTCATTATTGATCCATTTAATTGCTCAATCTGGTTGTAATCCTCGTATTTGTAAAGTCATCTCATAGATCAATGTAAATTAAACCTACAGAAAATGTTACTAATAATTAACTTGACATATTTGGCTTCATTGCTCCCAATATATATATGAATGATTCAAGAAGAAAGATATGTACATTCTCAGAAAGAAAAAGGTTTTCCAATTGTATAAAAAAAGCCATTCTTTTCAGTAATATCGAGATGCTGATGTCGAGACTGCCCTTAAGCTGCATGAAATTATGGCATGAATCTTTTGTGTGATTTGACAAAACTGATCCTTTTCCTGACTTAAAAGTCAAGGAGTTTTTGAAGAAACATATTGTCCTCATGATATAAATTCTGCAATTAGCTATCATAACCAAACAACCCTCAGAAAACTGAAACGAGGTTCATGAATCAAGGTATAATATTATTAATTTATTAATTTAAAACTAAATTCTGTGTTGCTTTCTCTTTTGTTTTCTCCATTCCAGATACTACCACTATTTGTACAGTCATTATGTGCCCGTCTCCGCCCGTGAACATGTGGACACAGTTGACAATTGCGAAGACATCCTATTCAACTTCCTCATCGCTCACGTAACCCACCTGGCCCCCATCAAAGTCACACAGAAGAAACAGTACAAGGACGTGGCGCTCGGACTAACGAGCGTCAATACCCCTGCTGGACAGTGGACTAGTCCATCCAATTTCAACACCAGGCAGCTATGCATGAACACATTTGTCAAAGCGTTTGGTTATATGCCTTTGATACGATCGCAGATGCGATTGGACCCTATGTTGTACAAGGACCCGGTGTCGATATTACGCAAGCGATACCCGAAGATGGAACAGTCAGATCAGATCAAACCAAAGACATGACGAACAATCTTCGCTTAGGATATTTTAGGGTACTTTTATATAATATAGGAAAAAATCTATTGTTTTAAATTTATTTGTGTATATGGTGCACACATGGTCCACTGATGTTGACACATCTGGCTTTTAAACTGTAGGGTCGATGTGCATGAAACAAGTTAGACCAGGTCTAAATAAAGAATAGTCCCTCTGGAAGGATCATTTCATTCATTTATATCCCTTGTATACTCCCTAACAAAGTACGAGAAGAATAAACAAATGCAATACTTAAAATACCGGGAGGAGAGTGGGATAGGCAAACTGTTCTCAAACGGCAAGAAGTTCGGCTAGATTAGCCGTTAGCCCTTTGTTATCCTCTGAAAGTGACAATCTTCTCAAAACAAGGATTCCCCTCTGACCCTTCTTTCCCCTGTCAATCTACCTGTACATACCTTAAAGGGGAAGACTTGATCCGTCTAGGTCTAGCCAGTTCCTTAGGGAATTCCCAAAGGTTAAAATGTCTCCACGTTAACTCTGTTATATTGGTCATCAGGTAAACAGGTGTAAACCAGTTCTTCTATGAAGAACTGTGGGACTCTTTAAACACAGCTGATATGTTATGTAAGGTTATGTCAAAATTAAATGCTAATTTATCCATATCAATTTATAGGATGTACTTCTTTAGGTACCATAACATAACCATTCAATCCTAACAATACATCCACTTTCCTTATTTGAAACCCTAATCATAACGACCCCCTCCCCTCCTGAAAACAACAGCTAACCATAACTTTACTTCCTATACAAACCCTTCAATATGACAAAATACTTCATACATACATAATATGAGGGCAATTTCTGTTGTTAGTGCTAAGGTGCTAAAAGTTGACAAGTGTAATATATGGACCATGTGTGCACCAACACAGTTCAGTGCAGGTTATCTGAGCTAGAATAAATTTGTGGCAGAATTTGTTGACAATATTTCTGTAATAATGAGCTGTTTAACCATACATCATATTGAATTAACAAGTTATGATTCATAAATGCCGTAAAATGCAGTATGAAAATCATGACAGTGACCTGTTTCCAATGATTATAAGTAAGGTTTGTAACACAAGTGATCAGAAACTTTAATCCAACCTTAACTTTGAGTGCCTTCAATGTAACATTTACCATTTACCATTTTCTAAGAATTATCTGGACAAAAATGACATTATTGATTTGTGTATATGTTTCAAAATTATCAATATTCTCATGCTCTGGTGATCACATTATCCTAGCATTGTTAGATCTGCTATTAGAACATAAAAATGTATGGACATGTTTGATTTACAAATGATGTGATAGGTAGAAGCCAGGTTCTGCAACTTTTAACACATACATTATGTACAGAAAATCTGCATTGAACTCTTGTGTATCTCTAAAATGTTTCTTTAATTTTGCTCTGATTTTTTAAATTTCTCATTATAAACAAAAATGAGTAATGTCAGATTTTTAAAAATACAGTCTATCAAAATTAGGGAAAGATTTTTTTTATTGAGACACAGTGGTGTAGTTGAACCTGACCAATTGAAATGAGTAAGGAGATGCTTGTTAGAGGTGGTGCTTGTTTTACATAGGTTCAATGTTGTCTCCCAAAACGATTTGTCTGTGAGGTATTTATTTATACAAAAGTCTATATTCAATTGGTTCACTTGTATACTATTGTGGATGAAATGATAGGGGATGAATGAAGTGTCTCAGCAAAAGGAAGCGGGTCAACTTTCTCTTGTTGTTGATGTAAAACAGTAACTCAACTCATTTGTTTTGATCAGGTTTGGTTGTATTGTATTAGGTTTGCTTGTAATGGTATTCACTTCAGATTTTGTGGTTCTCTGCATGCAGGGATGATAGAGAAAAAAAGAATATGAAGAAAATATGCCAAGCATTAGTGGCATAGCTATGGTTTTCATATAGAGGGGAACATTTGTAATCAACTAACAAGCTAATCTTGATAAGGGAACATGTAGTATATATACCGCACATGAAAACCATTCATTTTAAGAGCACTTATTGTAATCTTAGCCAATTTCAGCCATATATCAACTGATAAATGCTGGCAATAGTTCTCTGATACAGAATTAAGCACAAGGCAACAATATAATTTACAATGTAAATCAGCTGTAAAACAATTGCTGCCTTGCCTTTCTACTAATTATCTGAACAATCCTGATGAATCTACACCAAGTTAATTGCTGCCTTGTGCTTTATTCCGTATGAGAGACCTATATGATGATATTGCCTAAATGTTAACACTTTCCACGCGGCAGGCGTCTGCAGACTACATTTAAAATTCCACAAAATGTTTCAAATATGTCAAAATTATTTAACTTCATTACCATATTTTGAATCACCATGAGAAATGCATTAAAATAAGTACAAATATTGGTTCAGTAATCCTTGAGATAGACCTTGAACGTTGGGAAAGGTTTCTGAAAAATCTGTTTTGTATAATGGTAAAACTAATAGCCGCCTGGAAAGTGTTAATATTGGTGATGACTGCAATTCAATGCTTTTGTCAGTTGTGAACTAACCCATCAGGTGTGAACTAAACCAATCAATTATCTCGTTAGCTTACCAATCCAAAATAGAAAAGGTTGTCATAAGTCTCATTTCTTTCAATGTCTGTGGGTCTGTGTTAATTTTGTAATTCAAAACTAGTTTTGTTTTGTAATATCAAACTCAACTATTCACGTTAGATCAGCAGTACCATAGTTCACCTGTAAATATATGGGTACTGTATGCCAAGAAACTCAAAACAACCTATTCATAGCATCATGTATCTGGCAGAGTTCCATGGCATACAGCCATTGCTGTACTGTTGGGAACGTTGACCCCTTGGAGTTGTGGTGTTTTACAATACCCAGAGTGCATAGGATGTGGGTGTAGCGTATGCGTTACTGATTTAATTTAAAGATCTTTGAACTTTGGAATGAAAATATGATGTCAATTACAAAGTAGCTAGACATTAAGTATGATAGCTCTGTGTGCGATAGTGTCGTCATGCCAACCTTCAATTTGGTCTTAAGTATTCTGGAGTGGATTAGTCATTGTCTGTGACATGAATTCCTGGAATTCTTTTAAATTTGTTATTTTCCTTTTTTTTTCAAATAGATTCTTAATCAAGTACTATGCAACCTACCTATTTGGAATGACATTTAAGAAATTGTTGATTTGCTTATCTTTACCAATAACCAATGCAGATGCTAACCTGTAGTTTTGTCACAAGTGTTTCAGAGTGACACAACCATTCTGTGATATTAGTTCTTGACATTCTTTCAAATCTTTTTCCCTGCATAGTTTCCTAAACAGGTTTTTGTTATGACATTTAAAGAATTCTTTATGTGCAAAGATAAAAAGAGTGTGTGTTTTTTAAATCGCATGGTATAAGGACGATAACAAATGTTTTAAAAAGAGCTGTTGAAAACTGCTTATTCACAACAAAAGCTTGTTGGTAAAATATCAAATTCTTTCAAATGTTTTTCCCTGCATAGTTTCCTAAACAGGCTACGTTTTTGTTATGACATTTAAAGAATTCTTTATGTGCAAATTGTTTTATAAAATTCTGTTTAGTTTTACAGGCCCAAAAAATACAGCGTGTGTTTTTATAATCTCATGGTATAAGGAAGATAAAAAATGTTTAAAAAGAGCTGTTGAAAACTTCTTATTCACAACAAAAGCTTGTTGGTAAAATATCAAATTGTTAGGGGCCAGAGCTTTCGATCCTAGCAGAATTTTGACAAAGATCCCACTAGGTTCAAAATTTCAGGCACCTTACAATTTTGAGATAAAAATCATTGGATCAGAGAATATAGCAAAAACAGCCACAATCTGATTTATTTTCAAAATTATTGTAACATCAGGATTACTGAGAATGTTGATTCTCCTGATAATGTTCCAGTGGTTGACAGCAAATCTAAAATACAACATCTTCGCTCAGGTCACATTATGCTTCAGTAATCTCATTCTTTGGACAAAGTTCACTGTATCTATAAACAAACCTATTGAACATGTGCTCTCTGAGTATTGCAACCCCTTAGAAATAATTCTGCTACCAAAAGGTCAATATATCCAGAATAGTTAGTCTTTTACCAGGGTGTTTTAGGAAGAGACTGATGCATCCTTGAAATGTTGTCCAAATCAGGTCAAACATACCTATTTTAATTAGCTTGATACTTTTAACAAATCACACATCTGAAGTGAATATAGTTACAAACAACCAGATACAAAAATATATGTGCTGTACTAAAAAATGAACATTTATTTTTATTGAAAAGTACACAAATTATTGTACATAAGTTAAGACGATGTATATACATTTGAAAGAAAGAAGAAAAAAAGTGCTTCATCTTTTATCAAGAGGTCAAAGTTCAGTATGCAATAGGGTTGTAATTAGACTGAGTCCTTGTATGGCTTTTTAATTATGAGAAACCAGATTGAAGGGTCTGAAAAATAAAATTTCTAAAAGTGTGCCAAATAATGGTTCATGGAATTCCATGACTTTTTGCCAAGACTATTAGGGTTCACACTCAATGCACAGTTCATGTTACATAATAGTCCATGTCACCATCTTAATACAGTAGTGTCATCTTAAAGGTACTTGTAAGGTAACTTCAGTGTCTTGAGGAAGTGAAATGGACTAATTGTGTGATATTCAGTCTTCCCATGGAACACCCCAGTAGAGAGGGTGTGGACAGTCAAATGGATTGGAATTGAATTTTCTTTATTTGCTAAACCAAAAACACCATTTTTTTGTTAACACTACAACGAATTTGAAGTGCCAAATTTACAAACTTCCTGGGTTCTTAGTTGTCTTCCTGCCATTTTTGTCTTTTGTGTCTGCATTGAGCACTAGTCACCACATATAAAGCAAGGGATTTTTCATTCTTTTTTTGCAAAGGAGGTTTAGTTCATTATGTTCCCAGTCCCTTAACACTTTTGGACCGGTGATTTGACATTTCGCCGGTAATAAATCATCAAAGGATGTGTCTATTTCCCACTATGTGGTCTAATTAAAAGACTGCAAAGGATATAATTATGCCCCAAGGGCATAAACTAACCTTCATAACCCTGAAATGGACCACATAGTCAGCGGTTGACAAAATCTTAGATGATTTATTACCGCGGAAATGTCAAAATCACCGGTTCAAAAGTGTTAAGGGATGGGAACATAATGTTAGCTTCCCAATCAGTTCAATAATTTCTTACTCTGATATTCTTTCGAATGTTCAACGCACAATGCGCATTGAAATGATGCACTGTATTCCATAACATCGGGCATCCTTTCTCTATGTGGCTTTTGAGGTTACGTACCTACCGGTCGCATAGGACATTCGGAATTGTTTAAAATTATTGAATTGATTATAGCAATCTAAACATCTTAATTTTAATAGTTTAATCTATAAAGGAACTATGAATGTTTACTGAGTTATATTTTGAATCTTTTCATGATGGGCCTATGCTTTACGTTTGACATCATCTTTGAAAAAAAGAATAACTGAACAAACTGGATGACTGGTCTCATGCAATTTATCAACAGTAATGCAGTGATGTATGTAGAACATTACGTTATCACTCCAACATGTCTTGTCCGTGGCCTACCAAATGTGTAAGCCTTATGACAGGTTGTTGAACTTTGACCTCTTGAAAAGGAAACTGATTTAGCACTGTATTGTTTTGTACTAATTTCCATTATATGATCATTATAATAATATGTATAGTATACATGAGATGGAGCACTGCTGACTTATTTTTGTGAAAGAACAATCTACATTTGATGTAATTTTGATGACCTGAGTTATATTTGTCTGCACTCTTAGTAACATTTGAGTCAAAATGTTCAAATCCAAAAGATACAGATGCCGGATTTATGAGAGCAAATTATTTATATATATGCAGCCAAATTTGAATAGGAATTATGCATGGTGTTGCTCAGACAACCAATGATGCATTATGGGCCTACTTCATAATCGTCAACATGCAGGATTTTAGATTAAGTTAATCCCATGCAGAATTGTAGATTAAGTTAATCCCATATTTGTTTTAAAACCCTCTTAAGTAAGCTTTGCAAAGCCTATCTATTATTTAATATTTGGTCTGTACATTAAAATGGTGGGTTCGAACCTACCGGGCTCTGTTTTACTCTCCTTACATAATAAAGCATGCATGGGTGGTAGTGTGTGAACATGAGCATTGAGTAGGGAGGGATGCAATTAGACTGTATACACACAACTTAAACTAGAGCACATTCAAATGAATACAAAGCATGCATTTATACACATGTATATGTCATTATTATCCAAGCGTGCTAAGTTCAGTTGACCCTTATTTAGATGTACCTAATGTAATAACAGCATGTTGCTCTCTGGTATTGATGCTAATGGGATGCTTCACACAATTTATTGTGAAATTTTGCCCAGGTAGGCAATGTACAGTGTAAAGAATAGAGATTGTTTTTTATTTTGTTGACTGACAGTTTGAGATTGATTAAAAACCGAGAACAGGTGGGTTTCTTAATGAAGCGTCTGATATTTTATACTAGTAATTTATACAACCCATGTCAGTTATTGTTTTTGGTAATAATAGTCAATAGTTATTAGCCAACACTTACAGTGGAATTGATGACCTACATTCATGGCAAGTAACAAAAGTATGTCATTTTAATTAATTTGGCACAGATGCAGGACACATTTACAGGGACTGACATAATGTGATGTGATCAAGCCAAATGAGTCGGAAGTTGCAAGTATTAATTTTGAGATATAACTAACTAAGGATAGAATTTCTTTTGTTTTCTATTGTTTTGAAAACCCTTCGATTGCTCATACCTTTGGACTAAGTATTCATTCTGTATGTGGTTTTCTGCAAAATGTTGCATATGACTGAAGTAGAAAACTAAAAACGTGATCATTTCGACTTCAGACTCATTTTGCTTGATTGCATGCATGACCAGTCAAGATTTTAACAAATAGACAAGGGAGAATGGCACATCCTACGCCATATGGATGGACCAATATGATTATTAGTACAAAGTCTATGATCCTGAAGTCCCTCTCTCATGACTGAAGCTTGGATTTTATCACTGAAACTTTGTCATATATAGAGCCATCTATTTTTATTATGGGCCAAGGGCCCTGAACTGGGCTTTATCCTTGTTACACCACCGCTCATAAAAAAAGCAATTTGCACAATGTTTCTTAAAAGTAAGATGTACATTTCAAAAGATGTACATCTTTCTCAATAATAGAAAGGCTATGCACTTGAGAACTGCTCTGTACAAGGGGATACATTTAACTGAAAATAATTTGCATAGAGTGTGCCCTCTATTGCCCGTACACACTTGGGCGAATGAAAATCCCATGCATCCATCATGAAGTACTGTAATATTGGAATCTTCGCGCTACATATATTTTCTATGAAATGGTGGTATTAATGTGTTCACTCTCATTAATTTACAACCCTTAATCATGATTGAGATATTTTATCAGTCATTTTTGTAAGTATGTATGTAAGTATATATAGTTTTAAAATGTGTGTGGAATTTTAACCTTTATCGCAGACAGGAATCAGATCCATGGCGATAAGGGTTATAACGTGTTATATTGGATTAAAATGTTTTCCGTTTCTGCATTTGTCAGAATGCAACCTTTTCCATGTCCCAAAAGTTTGCCTCAGCTTTTTGTGCGCATTGGTTTTGATTTGATTGTGGATATATTCTTATATTTTCACCATATATTTTGTGTTAGCTTTGAATTTCGCTATTGTTTTGACAAAGTTTAAAATTTTACTTTCCCACAATTTGCAAGAGAAAAAAGAGTTGCATCTGTAGAACTCAAGATCTTAACCCCCTGGGGTCTACCTGTCTATCTTACAGTGGTTCTGATTGGTTTATTACAAGATGTACTCATATGAATAGCCAATTCAAATGCAGCTTGTAAGATGTTTCACTCCCATCTTTATCAGGGATACAATTATTCTAACAGTGTCTCTCATTGGTGCAATAAATGATGTATCCATCTTTTTAACCAATCGGCCGGTAGTTCTCAGGGGGTTAAGAATAATAATAAAGAAAGACAAAACACCATACTCTGCGTCGCCTCAAGTTGAGAGGTGGCTCTTAATGTCAGATGACAGAGTATACCATATTTTGCTTTAGGAAGCTGATACAAACATATATTAGACTAATTATTGAACAAACATGCTTACACTAGCAAGGGTTAGAAATTCAATGAAAATCCAAGAATCAGTGCTCGCAAAGATTCTCAGCGGTAGAGTTATGCATTTGGATTTGTAGGCAATGTGTGTTCAATAGTTTTTCTGATTATATTATTTCCATTGTGGCTATGGTTGCTTTGTTATCTGGTAGTACATTGGTAGATTGGACATTTGTGTTATGTATGTTGTTACTATCTACCAAAGTAGCCCGTGACATATAGACAAATGTTTGGCTACATTGTAATGATTTGGCAACCTTGCTTTTTGTGCCCAATCAATTTTTGTTTTGTTTATAATCACCTTCATAATGCTCTGGGCAAAATTGACCAAACTTGCATACTTAATTTCAGTACATGGATAGAAATGAACTTTCGTTACAGAAGGAAATCACTTTTAGGTTCACACATTTTGAATTATGTCCCAAGTATTATGACTGGTGACCATTGCAGACAGAATTATACATCAGAATCTTTAAAAGTACAGTTCACCAAAAGAAAATGCTGCTTCTCACAAAGTATTGCTATCATATAAGAATATAAAACCTACTATTTATACCCCCAAACAAGCAACTTGTGTCAAAGTTAGTCTCTGCTTTAGTTATCTGTATAAATGCTTTTTGGTGCTATTTCTTTTTGGATATTTTGTATTCTTTGTGTTGACAAGAATTTTGCCAGAAAAGCCTTGTAAGATTACTTTATTGTTTTTAGAGTAGTGAGGTAAAATAAAACAAGTTTTTTTCTTCTTTTCATATTTAAAAAAAAAGTTTGGGAAATTTGTTGAAAATGTTATCCCCAAGATAAGTAGCAGCCTTCAGTTTCTAGTAAGCTTCAGTATAGTTATAATATATTGTTACATTGATATGGGAATCAGAAATGGTTATTTCTATTATTTTTGTGTGAAATGTTCTCTTCTGAAATAACATTAAGCTGTAAAAACGTGGCTACATAGCTTTTGATATCATACAGTGTTTCTATTTAAAAATTGGTATTCTGAAATGATATGACTATGATAGGTTGTTAGTACATTTTGTAATACTCTTCAAGCCTAAATGCAGTCGTCTTAATCAACATTCAAAACAACGGATTTTGGGATGCTACAGGGTGAGTCACAACAAAGGACACTTTTTTGGTGAAGGTGTCATGATAATTTCAGGCGTATATATGCAAATGTGCTAGAAAGATGATTTATTTAGCTTTAGTTTAAAAATAAAAAATCTTTAAAATGGACATTACATTATAATACTAAATCACTTTCAGTACAAGCCTCTTTATTTTTTCACAGAATCGCAAGAACAATCAGAAATTGTCATGGCTAGATGATTTAAGAAAGCACACAACATTGCCATTCTGTGGATTGACTTTCAAATTGAGGGATCTACTGAAATTGATGTAACATTTTTCAGCTATTGTCAATTTCAATTTTTGTTTCTAAATAAAAGCTTACTATTTGTTCTCAACCAATTAGTCATTTTGAAAATACACGCCTGAATGTGACATTTTTTCCTAGAAAAAGCCTGTTCTTTCTGACTCACTGTATGTCAATTGATATAATATTGGGATGGAGTTATCCACAAGGAAGATACTGAACCAATTGTGTTTGTTTCTTATTATTATAGGTCCATGTATAGAGGGAATATTCAATATGGCCCAGTCATCAAGTATCAATAAGAAATGTTGTATTTTCATGACAAGTGTGATGTCTTATCGCTGCATAAGATAAAAAGCATCCAATATTGGTATTTATCATTCTTATATAATATGGATCTAAATTTGTTGCCAATTGGATTGAGTTTGCAAGGGTAATATTAATAAACAAAAGAAAATCCAAACTGTCTACACCCAGCCGGCTAGGCTTAAGGGAAGTGTCAACCCTATTATTTTGATGATCAACTTTTGCTTCTAAGTTTGAGAATATTGAATAAAAGTACATAAAAGTATACATTTTTAAAAAGGAAATTTGATAAGGAATCCGATGGTGATATCAATGTGATACCAAATAAACTAAATTTTGAGAAATGAACAAAAAAAGCAATTTTTTTACCCCAAATTTTTCAGCATAACTATAAAATAAAAAATGGTAATTTGTTCTAATATACGTTTTTGTATTGTCTAGGAGGCATTTTTTTCTTTTTCCAAAATAAAGCTTGGTTTTGGAAATATTGCTAAAAACATCGGAAAAGTGTAAAAGTCATGTTTTTTGCATACATTCCGCTAGAAATGGATGCATATCTCGAGTTTAAAATCCAAAATCGAAAAAATAAAAAATTGCCTCCTAGCGCTGAAAGTCCTCTACACAATGGTAGTAAAAGCTTACCTGATAGTTTGATATATTTTTAGTTATGTTGTCTGAAATTTCGTAAAATTACTTCAAATTTGAACTTCTAGAAAACATCGATTTAGTAAAAAATATTGACATTTTCCACCATTTAAAGCTAAATGTTCACGGAATACACGGGCGTGTGACCTAAAAAGCGAGTATACTATTATGAACAATCATAATAAACTATCAGATTCAATTTGTATTGTCACAATGTGAAGAAATTGGAAGAAAACTGAAATTTAAATGATCGTAAGATTGGCCTTTGTTTACATTTTTAGACATTGTTTAGCGCTCTTTTGTTTTTCGCGTCTACGTCGCGGATAAAAAGCGGCGCGTAGTTTCAGCGCGCGACGCAATGATCGAACAGCTGTCGCAGCATTTGAAAAGTGCGGAACTCCACTTAAATTCCCGCCAAATAACCATGCGCCTTTTCCTGACTCAAACTTACCAAAACAACAATTTAAAATCACCCAAAAGAACGGGAAATAATCGCTTACGATTAGTTACTTATGATGGTAATGATAGAATACATATAAAAGTATTAAATAATAGAGAAATATGAAATTCAATTTTTGAAACAAGTGCCGGGTTGACACTGCCCTTAAGCTTAGGTTTGGTCGTCTGAACTGTTCAAAAACAAGTTTCATATTATATAAGAATAATAAATATGATTCCTATTGGAAGCTATTTTCTATGATTCCAGATATTAAGTTTTAAGATTTGATTTTCTTCTAAAATATTTAATTAATTTGAAGGACGATGAAATGAAATTGTTATGACAATGAGTGGTGAATAGTAACCCAAACTGATCCAGTGTCTTAAATCTAAATAATTTATTTATAATAGAATCATGAACATTAATTAAACTAGCTGGGCTAGAATGTTTAGAATATGACATTTAATCTTTGACACTGACATCACTGCACACAAGAAGGCAGACCGCATTAAGCCAGCTATAAAGTGGCACTATAGTGCCGCTTGGTGATTGGACTATTGCTAGGAGACTTCCATATATGGTAATGATAATTAAGCTTTCATTGGACATTTACATAAGATGTTTTTCTGATGAAGCAAAGTATGATGTTTTCAACAATGACTATATTAGCGTTTACCACCTTTTGATTTGATTCCTTTTAAATTGTAAATTATTTTCATAAATTATGCAATTGTAATCCTTATTAATATTATAGATAGTTATGTTTTCAAATGTTAATTTTACTGTTATTAATTAGGTATGATTTTGTGTGTGTATGAAAGACTTGCATATTATTTCTGCATTGATTTGTATATGCAATATTAACTTGTTTAACATTGGGTTTATATAGCTCCTGTGTATTTAATTTCTTGTCTTTTACATACATTTTTGATTACTAAACCAGATAATCTACTTATATAAGTTTATATTAATTTGACATACAATGAACCCATTATCTATAATTTAACCAACAGCGTGTCAGAGGCATTGCTTCTAGTGATATCAAAGTAAAGGATCATGAATGTGACTTTGAAAGTTAGTCCCCTCGTCCTTGTTTAGAACTCTTACCCCCATTTCTTCTCCATGAAAAGCAGACAACGAGAAAAAACAAAAATAAACCAGATTGAAACACACACAGTATTTCAAAATTATTGGAGAAAAAAAAGGTGAGAGAGAGAGGGAAGGAAAAAAAATTGTGAATTTCAGAGCACCCAGGTAGGGGAAATATGTACTAGATCAAAACAAATTTCCCCGAAAAACTTGATTTCCCTCTCATTATGTAATTCTTTTATTTGGAAAAGCTAAATTTCCCACCAAATTTCCCAAGAATCTAGCCTTCTTACTGAGTCACGTGCATGATCTATTCCTGGATGCCACCAGAAGCATTATGTCAGTTATGCAAACTGTCGACTAAACGATTAGTTTTTTTAATGATTTTGACAAGTTGATTGTGTCCACAAAAATAACCTTTACAGATATTGGACATACTTATTGTGAATAAAAGTTTTCTTCCAGTGCAAAATTATTAGGGTTTATTTAACCATGAAGATATTTTTCCTGAGGAAAATGCGAAATGTTTTTTGATTCCTTTAACCGTGGTATATGGCAAAGTGGACATTTCAATTGGACATCATTTGTATTCTTTGAAATATCATGAACATTTTTTAAACAATGTGTTTTGGATTGTTGGGTTGTTGGGTATTGTAATGGAGCGGTAAATAATGACTCATTGTGTCTAAGTAGGCATCATCTGAAGAGTTCAGATGCAAAATGCTATATATCTATTTTCACCAATTTGGGATGGAAATAAGTTTGTCAAAAAGAGAGGAACATTATAAGGAAATTTGTTTGGTCTTAGTGTAAAGCCATTTTGATATCAATTCAAAATTATGAAAATGGTGTTCATGGCATTTGTCATCTGAACTCTGTCATGTGTCGATGTTCAAGAACATAAAATCGCGATATTATATAAATTTAGCCCCCAAACATCGAATCATTTTCATTGTGCAAAAACAACTACTTTAGTAGTGTTTATAAACCTGATAATGTAAGAACTTCATTTGCATGATTTCCATGTTACGTTTGATTGTAATTTACTTGTGCCTATGCAAAATAGTCCACCTCATTCCCAGGGTGCATGTGTCAGTCATGAAGCTTTTCAGTTTGTAGTTTTACCAAACAGATGACCTTTGTGTATGATTTTCAAATATTCCGTAGAGTTGGGTTTGATGTTATTTTGTTAAAAAAAAGTTATTGAACAAAAAAATAATAATGTACTTGTGTACAGTGTAGAGTTGCAGACAGAGAGAGAGAGAGATAAATAACAAATGTTTAAAAAGAAATGTTCTTCAATTGTGTATCTTGTCTACTTATTTATTATGTACAACATTCTTTTATACAAAATATTAATATACAGAACACACACAGAGAGTTTGATTTACACAATATATGCAAAGGATTTGATTCTGCTTTCCATCTTACATTTCAACATACACCAATCTGGTGTTAACTAATTTTTGACATTTTTGATAAAAACGGCCAAAACAGAAACCAATGGAGGATTAATGCATGTATAAGACATGTAAACCTTCTGTACTATTTGCGGAAAAACAGTTATCAAGATATTTGATGCTTATGAATTTGAATACAAATTGTCCACAGATTATAATAAATCTGTGCCTGTGTAGCGGCGTTATCCTTGGTGTATGTATGATTTCAAGCAAAGAAAATCTTTAAAAGCATCCAAGGATTATTACAGCTTTAATTCCACAGTGAAGTAACTGTGCTAGTCTTAATCATAAATATATTGCCCTAGGAATACCCAATGAAACATTTAATGAAACAAAGATGCCAAATGGCCTCTCAAAGGAACCTTAATAGATTATCTAAGTGCACAGTAACCTTCAAAATTCCCAATAAATATAGCTGCCTTCAAAATAATTTGCCGGTTTCAGAAGTGCGTCGAGCATCTGATTCGGTTAGTGAGCCGGCCAAACTGGTGCGTGATGGCCGGCTGTATCCAAGTGCGTGATGGCCGGCTGTATCAAAGTGCGTAATTGGTGAGAATCATGATCGTTACAACCCACTTATTTTGCATAAATACATACGGGCGTTTGTCATTCGACCAACAGTTTTAAAGGCAATTATGATTTATAGTTTTAATCCAGGTGCATAATTGTTTAGAATGTGTAGGGTGTCACCCACTTATTTTTGCAAACATACCCAGGTACACCAGTAGATGTATTCTGAATATGTAAATGTCATTAAAAGCGCCTTTGATCTATATGCACCTTCAAACACACCAAGATGGTCAATGTGACTAAAGGTTTCAATTAAAGGGGCTCTTAGAGATTGCCGAGAAAAAATGAAATTTGGAAACAATTAATTGTTTCAATATAAGGTACGTAGGAACCCTGAATGGTAATAATTCATGGAAAAATGGTTAAAATAATGGCGCGGTTAAACCAAATTACGTGGCAAGTGATGCTGATAAATTACTAAACTGTGAAATTTTACACGATAGGCATCAAATTGAGGTAAACGGTTTCAGATGGAAGTTATGCCCAAATATTACGTAGGTGCAAAAAAACTGATTTCCAGGAAAATTGAGGGCGCCCTCCTATACGTATCTCTCAATACCCCTTTAAAATATTACTAACTTTACCATTTTGAAGCAAGTATAAGAAATCAATACAGTCTTTGTCTGTAATTTGTAAGATAACAACTGTAAATAGACCAAGACACATCTATATGTCCGTAACCAGACACATATACACATAAATATTAGAACATGCCAAAGTAGGCATTACTTGGTTTTATACAATCCAAACATTATACAAAGTATTTACAAATTCAAAATAAGTTATCTTTGAATACACACACTATAGTTTTATTTTATACAACTGGAATGTATACAGAATATTTAGAAAACATTTATATATTTCAAGGCATAAAGAGTATTGTAAAGCATGAAAATCCATGTGAATGACAATTTTGCAAATTTCACATATTAAAGAATAAACAACATTTTCATTCTACCAAATTGGACATTTTGCAAAATTCACAAAAATGTCGATAGCAAAAATGTTGTACTTAAGGCCTACATATTATTACATTAATTAATGTATGTCATTCCACACAAAGCTTAACATTAATCCTTTTAGCTGTTGGCAAAAGTGTACTTTAGATCCATCCCAGATACTGGTATACCAGCAGTGTTCAATAGTGGAACATAAAAGTTGCCAGCGATACTGGTACGATGTTACTGTTCCAGTATCGCTCGATACTGGAACACCCAAAATGTGTTCCAGTATCGACCGAACTGGAAAATGTTATGTGTTTCAATATCGGCACGTTTTTGTCTCAGTATTGTACTGGGACATTTTACATGTGCCAGTATCGAGAGATACTGGGACACTGAATTTGTATCAGTATAAAACGATACTGGGCGTTCCAGTATTGGACGATACTAGTAAATTCCAGTATCTGGGACCTTAAGTACACTTTTTCTGAGCTGTTTCACACAGAGCTTCAGATCTATCATTTAAGTTGTGCTATGGAAGCTTATTCTATCCGAACACTTGCAAACATCTGAGAATGGACACGCAAGAAAGTAAATGTGTGCCTAACGCTGATATAAATGCACTTGCTCAGCCCAATTTACACTAAAGTGATGTATTTGTCACAATGCAGAGTGAAAGGTCAATCACTATGTCCTACTCCATCACATGATATATATCAATGCAAGACAAGTGTGATAAGACAGTGGGCAAATTTGTTAATTATGAGCTACAGCGCGCACATTTTAGAGCTATTTTGCAGTATTCACATTGAGGTTCCTAATAGGAGCAATGTGATGAAACCAATAAATAAGCTACTATTTGGCCATATTGATTACCCTAGTATAGTCCCTGTCCTTTGATAGAGGCATGACATAGTGGACACATTGAGGTTCCTAATAGGAGCAATGTGATGAAACCAATAAATAAGCTACTATTTGGCCATATTGATTACCCTAGTATAGTCCCTGTCCTTTGATAGAGGCATGACATAGTGGACACATTGAGGTTCCTAATAGGAGCAATGTGATGACACCAATAAATGCGCTACTATGTGGCCCTATTGATTACCCTAGTATAGTCCCTGTCCTTTGATAGAGGCATGACATAGTGGACACATTGAGGTTCCTAATAGGAGCAATGTGATGACACCAATAAATGCGCTACTATGTGGCCCTATTGATTACCCTAGTATAGTCCCTGTCCTTTGATAGAGGCATGACATAGTGTTCACATTGAGGTTCCTAATAGGAGTAATGTGATGAAACCAATAAATAAGCAACTATATGGCCCTATTGATTACCCTAGTATAGTCCCTGTCCTTTGATAGAGGCATGACATAGTGTTCACATTGAGGTTCCTAATAGGAGTAATGTGATGAAACCAATAAATAAGCAACTATATGGCCCTATTGATTACCCTAGTATAGTCCCTGTCCTTTGATAGAGGCATGACATAGTGGACACATGATTAGATTCTGTATCTCTCCTTCAAATGCTTGGTGTTTACACGTCTGACACATCCATACTTGATAATCCATTATAGGTCGACCGGTCACTACGCAGGTCGGGAACTTTACATCGCAGTGTGGACACGCTGAGGACCTGTAATATTGAAGGACATTATGTTGAATTATTGTCAATAAAGATGTCAGTTTTGTTATTTTCAAAATTCTTCCAAATTGTTACACAAAAAAATTCCAACATTTTGTGAATTTTTTCCAAAATACATATCTCAACTATATAATTGAGAGAAAGAGGAGAGGGATGTGTTTTTTTCAAGCTGAGTATAGTCATGGCTCAAGATAATAGTTTTTTTACCAGGAGCTACTTTTTTCAAGGGATCTATTGAGAACCAGGAGCTCATTTTAGGCTACCGGGAGCGAACCTTTTATTAAATCAATTAAGCTTAATTGAAATTCGCTGGTTTGGACAAAATATCAGCGCTCGGTTGTTTATTTTTCATTGCATTACCGGGCGCTTTGGCAGAAAGACCGAGGGGTAAAAATCGCCCAGCGCCCGCTTATCTTGAGCCTTGAGTATAGTTTCTACTTACATGTCTGGGATCATATTCTCGCATGTGTGGCATTCTGTCTTATTAACGCGGGAATCTTTGGGGGAATGTCTGAAAAAGAAAGGACAAAATATCACAAAATAAACATTAATCACGAGAGCAATTAGAGATTAAAATATAGTTTGTAACTGTTCTTTCATGTTTACTTCAGTTGACAATATTGCAAACAGCATACTGTAAAAGCTGAAATTTTCGCGGTGGTTTTATTTTTGCGCAAAATATTTTTCCGCAAAAATTATATCACGCGAAAATAATGTTTTCAACATCATGCAATGCATCCAGAAGGACGCCCGCGAAAAAACAATTCGCTAAATGTCTATGATGTCAAAATACGCAAAAATATTGGCTTTTACAGTACTCTTCTATTGATGGTTTTCATCACATTTTCTTCACAATTCTATCACTACTAAATCCAGTTTAGCTATTACAGGTATCAAGTATTATCAGCACATCAAGTATTTGAAGGTTGCCCAGCTGGAAGCAAAACATTTACTTTTTTTGTTTTTTTGTCAAATTTTGTGTGCTTTAGCCCTCCACAGAAATATGGAAATCCATTTAAATTCTAGTGTGTCAAAGAAATATGTATCTTTATTTCAGTATTATATGAAATAGTGATAGAACAATTCATTTTCCTTACTTTGTGAATATATCCAATGCTAGTTTCTCATACTGCTCATTCTGTTCCGGTGTGAGAGATTCTAAGGATTCCAATTTGATGAAGGCTTTAGAGCAAGTACCGAAAGCTCTGTTAGCACATGCTGCTAAGGCTAGGAGGGAGTTGATATATACTGGATCTATGATATCATCGTAGTCACTCAGATGTAGACATGTTTTCATACTGGCATCTACATAACCTGTAAAAAGAAAAATCAATTAGATTAATATATAAATGTAATCACGGCTGTTACATTTCTTAGAAAACAGAGTTTGTTTATTTATACTTAATTTAAATACAAACATGATGTATTGCAGTGTGCACATCTTATTATCAGCAAATAATGTTCATAAGGGTAAAAGCGAACTTTTATGATAGGTTTTTTTTAATTACTTTTCCAAACATGTAGGCCTAAACATAATGCAATGCATCACCTCAGAAAGTACATGTACTTTTGAAAATTGTGAGATTTTGACAACATTTGATGGAAAATAAATATCCTTTTCAATGATTCCTAGTTTATTTAAATCAAAGAAATACTTTTGAAAATATGTGGAAAAGAAGGTACACATTTCTTTATTATATTTATATTTCACAAGCTATTTTGCTCTATATTTAAAAATAAATCTTGCTGACATGATGTTTAAAGATAATGACTAGGTATCAGTTGTGTTGTCGGTAACTGGGAAGAATCAAAACAATTTCACTTTGGAACCGAGTAATTCCGAGGACCCAACGTAAAATTTTTGATTCTTCACAGTTACCGACGAAACAACTGATCAAAGACATTACCCTGATTCAGAACTATCAATTAAAATCGTAATTTAATGATACTGATGTTACCTGACTATTAATTATTCATTAAAACAGTTACATTTTACAGCAATTTAACCATGCTTCACCCATTTCAAATCGCTCAGTCTGATCGAAAATTGTGCAAGCCGACCACTCATACGTCATGTAACAACTGCATTGTGCAAATCTGCCATGCGTTCGTGTTCATAACTATTTTGGTGATCGAACTTTATACGCAGAGTGACAAATGTTTATGCGGAGGTACTTGGTTGTCCATTGGCGACCTGTGCTAATTTGTGCGTACCAGTTAAGGACGGCATTTGATTGGGTCGCACATATTGCATATATTCATAAGGTTTTGAATTCTAACCAGATGATGCATCACAGATACTTGTCCTACCCTCCAAGCAATAGAAACACCTCAATGATTGGTATGTGATTCTATAAACCACCTTGTCTGGCCTACCTTGATACAGTTGTCTCTGTGCCATCAGGAAGTAGTGATATGCCTCAGCACCTCTCCAAGCATTGTCAATGACCTTCATATCGGACGATGCCAATGCTTCCTCTTCCAGGAGACCAGCCAGAGCAGAGGCGGCTTCGGCCTTCCTCTTGGATTTAGCTTTCAGCTTGGACATCAGTTTCATTTGCCCATGGTAACTCTCAATCTGAAATTATTTTTAAGCCAAGGAAACAATTAGTTGGATCTCCTTAGCTAGTAATGATATTCAGTAAAGTTGTTGGTCACATCTTAGTGCTGGCTAGTTGGGAATTTCTGCACATGTATGTGCTCACAGAGAAAATTAACTGCTAAGGCGATGAAAAAAAGGAACCCTGTTCTACAGGCAAACAGACCTCTCAGGGTTAGGTTGGTTGGTCTGGTTTTTTGTATGTGTTTTTCTCTTTTTTCCCCTTCTAAAGGAATGTAAACAAATTAATAAAAAATCTTTAACACGTTTACCGTAATTAGACGTGTAAACAAATATATATTTTGGCGGGTATTCATTTACACATGACTTTCTTCCCCACCAAATTCTAAAAATATGGGTCGGTCGGGCCCGTAGAACAGGGTTTCTTTTTATCGTTGTTGAAGAGCAAACAGTTTCTAAATTGGACACAAACATCTTTCTCTTCAATCTTCAGGTTTTTTGATCAAATTTATAGGCATCTCTTCCGCATAAATAACAAATTGTTGGTTGCAGCTTGCAATAGCATTTGATCATTCATTTCATGATAAACATATAACAACTTACCAATAATGCTCCTAGCACATACATCTTCTTGGTTCTCTGTGGTTTCTCTTTCTTCTTTGCATACTCCTCTGCAATCTGTTAACATACACATATGCAATCAGATTTGATTAACAATGTCATATTAAGACAAAGAGTACATTTAATAAGCTTTCATAGCACACATTTTCTTCTCATCAGTTCTGATAGAATAAGCTTCCATAGCACTCATTTTCCTTATTTGAAGTTGGTGCCATGTACCCTCGCAAACATGCAATCTAACATATGACAGCCATTCTATACTCTATATGTCTTACTCTCGACAGTGACGTAACTTTACTGGTGCAGTATTTACACACACATATGTATCTTCTGTCTGTCTAATTCTGTGTGCATATGCCAGCGCTTAAGTCCACTCCACTCTATATTATCAAAAGCTTTCCACACACCTGAAACATAAGTTTAGCCGCATCCACAAAATGATTCGCCTTGCGGTACAGCTCAATAGCCTGTAGTTTCTTGTCCTTATCCAGTAAATGTGCCGCATATCTCGCCAGTAAGCTATCAATCTCCTTGATGTTATGTGACTTGGCTAGCTCTACTGCTTGGTCCCATTGGTTCAATTCCACACAGCAGTCTACGGCTTTCTTGACCAGGTTGCTTTTGAGATAGGCTTGCACCGCTTCCTCACACATGCCTACTGTCACAAACTGAGCTCCTAATTCCTGTATGTGAAGATGAGACAAACAAAACCCTCTAGGATTGAGATAAGTGCTTTTACAATAAGGCAAACAAATATATAAGTAAAGAGTTTAACAGGTTCGCCAAGTTTTAAACCAACGGCGAACCCGTTCAACTCTTAACTTATATTATGTATACCCGTCGTAAAAAGGCGATCTCACAATTTGCCAAAAAAAATGTGGCATTGGCATCTATATTTGGTTTTTTTGCAGAAAAAAAATTCAAAATCTTTGGTGCTCCTCATTAAAAAGGATAGTATATTATAAACAATTCAAAAAAATACAATTGAAAATGGCAAAATATTTAATTATTTGATTAGATTGAATTATTTTGCAACATTTCCTTTTCTAAATGACAGTGTCATAACAAATCTGGTATGTTTTCTGACTTGGATCACCTCTAGGGTGAATAAACAAATAATATGGGTGTATTGTTAGTAAAACTAGTAAAATACCTGTGTCAGTCAAACGGGCAAAATATTTGTGACATCAGTTTCAACCACAAACATGAATATTAAGAAAATGATAAATGATTAATAATTTAATTAAAGGTAGATGACCCGATCACATTTCCGATTTTCAACTTGAAGTTTTCTATTCTACATGAAAGGTCATCCTTAAAAAAGTTGTGTTCCAAAGTTTGAGTTGCATAGCTCTAATGGTTCTTATTTTAGACGCACAAGATGCTGTGAACTGTACCCATTGAGTTGTACACAAACTATATCGGTGGTTACCACCATTCGCGGTAATTCGACGTTATTTCATCGATTTCTCCGTAATTATACCGATTTAGGCCGTCAAATTTCAGTATGATGATGAGAAAAATACGAGCTTTCATATGATATGAAAATCTCCGTATGTTTGAAATAATTCTGTGTTACGAAAATGTGATCGGGTCATCTACCTTTAAAAGTGACCTAATCCATTTTTTAAAACCTGCGACAGGAAACTCAAAATCACTTGCGAAGGGCCTAAAGTGTTATATTAGCTTAATCAGGCAACTCCAATTTTACTTTTGGACTTTACTAGGGAGTTTAAAAAGGACATACAAATAATAAAATGGTCCTTCCAGAAGGACTACTCTTCACTTAGACCAGGTCTAACGTTAGGCCGGGTTTAACTTGGTATGTGCATACTGACCTAAGGGATTGTACTTTACATACTTTCCTTACTAGATTGGTTTGTATGGGATAATTGCACAGACGACATGCAACTCTCTGTCTATCTGTCGGCATGTCCCATCCATGTCACCATGGTTACTCTATGTGGTAAATCATTCCCATTCATGGCATAACTTAGCCAAGGGGATTAGAGGTCTACCACAAATCGAAACTTTAGAAACATAATATTCAAGACACCTAGTTTTCTGATAGATTCGGAGGTATTTCTGCTTGTCTGTGTTTTATGATTCATTTTTCCAATTCTGAAATAACAAATTATCACTCCAAAAGGTAACAAGTAAGTTTTGACTATATATTTAGCAAAACATCTTGGATGGCTACACTTTTTGCTTCTACTTATTTTACCACGAAACTAATAAAACACAAATGTATTTCTTTTGCGTATAGGTCAGGGGCGTAACAGAGGTTGGTTGTCAGGGGGGGCACAGCCAAAATAAATCCTGGTTAGAATAATTCCGTCTCGGAATTTTTCGTAAAAGGTTGCCCCAAATTTTTCCCCAGTCAGTCACCTCGTGGATTTCATGTAAGTGGGGGGTGGGGGGGGGGGGGTGGGGGTGGGGGGTGGGGGTGGGGGTGGGGGTGGGGGTGGGGGGGGGGGGGGGGTAAGGGTCAAAAAAAATTCGCACGGTCACAAAATTTCGCACGGTCACAAAATTTCGCAGTACAAAAAGCACAACAGTCAACAATTGGTTGACTGTTGTGCTTTTTGTACTGCGAAATTTTCTTTCTTTCTTTCCCTTTCTTCTTTTCTTTCTTTCCCCTTTCTTCTCCTTTTCCTTTTTCCTCCCTTTTTCCTTTCTCTCTCTCTTTTCTTTCCCTTTCCCCCTTCTTTTCCTCTTTTCCCTTCCCCCTATTTTTCCTGGTGGGTAGGTTTGAATTTCCTGCTGAGCACCTTCAGGGGGGGCACTGTGCCCCCCTGCCCCCCCGGCTGTTACGCCTCTGGTATAGGTCTATGTCATGAAGCTACTAAAAACATGCAAAACAGTTCAAATTGGCAAAGCGCAGAAAAAATAATCACCCAACAATCACCACTTTTACCAGTGTTCAATCTTGTTTCTCAAACTATTAATTCAATCTCTCTATGTTTGACCTCCAACTCCCACCCAACAGCAAACCAACTCACAGGCAATAATTTATGATTCTCTGGCAGTCCATCAGCCAGTTTCTGCAATCCGATAAAATCTTCCAGCATATAATAGCACTCTGCTAATCTCTCTTGGTTATTTCCTTGGAGATAATATTGCACAGCATTTGACCATTTCTGTCGGTCAGCATAGTAGTCACCGATGGCATTCCAGGCCTGGACAAGCTGGGTGTCGTCACCACCGCCACTTCCTGCTTTCAGGAGTTGGACCACGCGGAACCAGTCGCCAAGCTTGATGCGTAGATTGACGGCTAGATCCCTTTATGGAGAAGTAATAGGAATTAACAGAAAATATATCATGAGACAACTGGAACCACCAAATGACAACTGGAACCACCAAAAAGACAGGTCAACCCCCACATCCCTATCCCCCCTCCCCCATGATAACCCAACACCTATGGCCACCCTATCAATCACCACTCACCAACCCCTAAAAATGATAATGGATCAACCCAATTCTCACTTTAACCAAATCAGAGCTTATATACGCTTATATATTGCGTGGTTGCTAAATGGCTCATTACCAATCAGATTACAGCATTTGCATCTATTTATATCTACTAAGTGATCAAACTGTTTACAATCCTCTTAACACTGTGGCACGTAATTTATGTCACTGAATTTGGACTATAGTTTTGTTTGGGATTATCGCACAGAGGACATGTAACTCTCTGTCTATCTGTCGGCATGTCCCATCCATGTTACCATGGTTACTCTATGTGGTAAATCATTCCCATTCATGGCATAACTTAGCCAAGGGGATTTTGTCTACCACAAAATGTGTTAGGTATTATCAGTTACAACATTTTGAAAATTATTGAGGGTATGTCATTAATTGCAAAATGTCATTGATTTGTTCTGATTTCAATTGAGGGGTGCTGACTGTGACCTTTGGAACTCTAATATCAAGTGTAAGTTTCTTTATTCTTGATTTAGTTAAAAGCATGCTACCACTCTTAGTTGCTAGCCACATCCATTCTCTTGGGAATTTGACAAGGTTACATTTTCTCCATGTTAACTCTGTACTGTCTGTCACTAAGTGAACAAGTGTATGACCAGTTCGTCTGTGGTGAACTGCTACAGTGGTAGGCCAGCTTTAAACACATACCTTCTGTCCATATCCAAGTACATCCTCTCAGCTTCTTCAAACCTCTTGAAATAGGCCGCAACCTCTGCACTCCGCATGGTTTCACTTTGCAGATTGCCGAGACGCTTCACAAACTCAATACCTTGGTAGTCACGACAACGCACAAAAGCTTGGTCAGCCATTTTGAGATCAAGATTTTCAAGTGCTGCTTCAGCGAGTAATCTCCTATAATAAAGAAGTAAGTTATTTACAATAAGATTCAATGAATTAATTGAGACAACTTTTGAAAACTAAAATGTACTCAAATGAGATTTGTTTTAAAAATTATGAAGAATAAATATATTTTGAGTTCACTATTCAATTGCAATTATTTGTAAAAACAATTTAATTAAAAAGCATTAACTTTATAACCAAGTCTCAATTTCTATTAATCTCTGTTGAAATGTTGTCTTACATCTATTCCCACAAAAACAACTGGGTTTTAACTGTTTTGAAATGGTTCTTCACTGTAATGTACTGTACAGGCTGTCCCAAAATGATTAGTACCCATTGATGCCCAAAGTTCAATAAATATTTTCATTATCAAAATCAATGAGATTAGATCCGTTGTTTTTGCTATCATATTTGCTATACTGTACCCTTTCATTAAAATTTTAGATCATGAATATTGGACTTATTTTAATGAAGTTACACTCCATTGTGTAAGACATGGTGATTTAACCTTTTTGGCAAAGTGCAAAAAAAAGTGTTTTTAAACAACTTGTTCGAAAGAAACTAACATTCTCTTATTCACTTGTCTGCTAATATCTTTGGTTCCTTTGTATTTTAAATTGCTGTTGTATCATATTGTTGTTCAAACTATTAATACTTCTTCATTTTGATTCAATTTGAAGAGTAAAAATGGATCGTCACGCATGAGCGACCCCAAGCTTTGTTTCTATAAAGAGCTAGTTTTGAGGCTAAACTTGAGGGACATTTATACAGATAAAGACGTAGTCATGGGTAATTAGCAGTGGCTTAGACTTCTTTTTCATATTGGGGATGCAATTTCCTACAAATTTGCTAAAAATCATAAAGTCTCTTAGGGTTTAACCTTACGAAATCCATTCTCAAATGTGAAAATGAAATCTAAACCACTGGTGATTCACCTAATACCCCTTCATTTAGAAGTCCCTAAACACTTGTCAAATAAAACAATGCATGGAGTCACTCAAGTGTGACAAACTTCTTTTACCCGTTAAATTGAATTAAGGAGAAGAATTATTAATGATTTGAACACACAAAACTAATAACAGTTACAACAGAAAGACACACAAGATTATATTGAGTAGACAAGAGATTATGAGAATACACAAGTTTCTTTCAAACAAGCTGTAATAGCACACACATTTTTAGCACTTTGTCAAAAAGGTGAAATCACCATGTTTTACATAATAGAGTGTATCTTGAGTTTGATGAATCCGATATTCATGATCTAAAATTCTAATGACATAGTACAGTATGACAAAGATGATGTAAAAACAACGGACCTAATCCCATCGATTTTGATGATGACAAAAATTATTGAACTTTGGGCATCGATGGGTACTAATCATTTTGGGACAGCCTGTATACAGTTAAAAAGCTGTCCATATCTAATACATTTAATTTTACTAGTTCAAACTGTGTTTAAATAAATTTTGAGTTGGTTTCCATTCCAGTTCAATTACTCTTGGAACTGGTTTCAACTCAGTTGAAATGGTTTCAAGTTGCTTCAACTGAGTTGATCTAGTTTCGACTGAGTTGGAACTCTTTTTATCTGAGTTGAAACCAGTTTCAACACTTGAAACCAGTTCAATTCAGATAAAAACCATTTCAACTCAATGAAACCATTTCAACTCAGTTGAAACCACTTCAACTCAGTTGAAACCATTTCAACTCAATGAAACCATTTCAACTCATTTGAAACCAGTTCAACTCATTTGAAACCATTTCAACTCAATGAAACCATTTCAACTCAGTTGAAACCATTTCAACTCAGTTGAAACCAGTTCAACTCAGTTCAAAACCATTTCAACTCAATGAAACCATTTCAACTCATTTGAAACCAGTTCAACTCAGTTGAAACTAGTTCATCTAAATGAAACCATTTCAACTCAGTTGAACTGTTGAAATCAGTTTGACTCTGTTAAAAAGCAAATCAACTCAGATGAAACCAATTTAACTCAGTTGAAACAATTTGAACTCAGTTGAAACCAGTTCACCTCACTGGAATTAAGACCTGGTTATGAATATTGCCCCTTCAGTAATTACCATAATCTTGGATGTGGATTATCTTCAATAAATTGAGCTGCATCTTCAATTCCAACTTTGTCTAGCAGGTCACGGGAATCACGCAGTGACTACAACAAAAGGGAGAGAGTATAAAGAAATATTATAATATCTATCATACTTTGCAACATTATTATTTTGCATGAAAAAATCTCTTTTTCATGCATGCATGATAATGAAATGGTATAACAAATAACAACTGAAAACCTGGAATGAAATTAGCCTACAAAGGCCAAAAACAGAAGAAAAAAAAGACAGTGCAAAAGTTGGGAAAAATCCTGACTGCTGTATATGAATCAACCTGGAGATTTATCATAAGTCTTAGGCCAAAAAAAAGAAAGAAGTAATGTTGTCCTCCACAGCTTTCAGAGAGGAGGGGCGGGCGGATTTAAACAAAAATAATTTTTTTTTATTTTAAATTTTCTTGTACCAGCGGAAGCTCAAAGTTCAGCCAACAAGAAGTTGTAATCACTCTAAGAGTCGCACATATATGTTATTATAAACACTTAATTAAATATTCAATGCAATTTAAACTGTTAAAAAAGAAAATCTGGAGAAATAAAATTGGAGCGGCCCTAAATCTGACGAGCGGTCGGTTGAGGACAACATTACAATTTAATTTTTTTGCCTTAGGTTCAATTTACCAACATAAAGCTTAAACATAGAGTGTGGCTTAGAGGTAAAGAGAATTGATCCGATTAAAAGGGGCAGGGGTTCCTGATCCACAGAGGCCTTAAAGACCAAAAAGAGGGCCTAACACAATTGGATGCCAATTGCTGTAATTCTCCTCGCCTGACTCATAATATATGCTACTGCCCTAAATAAGGAGTACACTTACTGAAAAGGAGAAATATACTTTTTCAGCCGGTAAAAAAATGATAAATTTTGATGCCTATTTATATATGATATTCTAAGAAAGTCTTTCCCCCAAAATACAGTAGACCCATTAGTACATTCATAATGTGTGTTTTTTGAGAAAACATACATCAAAATATTAGACCAAAGACTTTGTAAAGTAATGAGCAAGACTAAAGGTGATGACATGGTCATAGGTCCCATTCATTAATAATAATCAGCTTTTATAAAGTAACACACATTTCATATCCAGAATGTGTGACCTTACAAATGATACTTCAATAGCAAAACAAATCTTAGAAGTGTGTGGGTATTAGTTCCACATAATCACTTGCATAATATAGACAGCATAATAGGCAACAACATTGTACAAATTAAATCTTAAACTCTGTTTTTCTTTACATAAATGAGAGCTGTAATCATCAAAAACTAATACATATTACTATATGTTTAGTTTGTTTTTGATAACAGACAAAATAAATTTAAAAAACATTATTCTATCAATGTCTCTGATTGATGCCACAAATGCTGTATTCATTTTTCTGACCAATCGGCAGGTAGTTCTCAAGGGGTTAAGATTACTGACCTTGATCTCCATCTCCATCATAAATTCCTTATTAGGGCGCTCTGGATCCCTGAGGATCTCATCCAGTAGAACGGCTTTGATGTTAAGGTCTTCAAAATTACAGATGTAGCCAGAACTTAAGATAGGTTCCTGAGTAAAATTCAAATAATGGAAAAAATACAAACCAGTCATTAGTCATGAACTAACTTAATCAAGGAGATGAACAGGTCTTGAAAACATTTTGATTCAATATACACAATAAACATGTGTAGGTTTGATATAAAAACAAGAATATAATATCCACAATAGAATAATTGATTTAAAATATTTAATTAAAAGTCCATGTTATGTAGGCTGCAGGCAGGCCTTCATCAAGATGGTGAAGTGATGTGACTTTGTAAGATAAATAATATGTTAACAACATACAGTGTATTACATGTACCATATTTACTCCATTAAACGCCTCCGGGGCGCTGCATTTTTCAAAAGGGAGTGTTTATTTGGGGTCAACACCACGATGTCGACTTGTTTACATCGCTGAAGCGATAAATGTTTGTTACATTAGGAAAAGGGATCCGTTGGTTCAGACTCCCTAAGTTGCTCAAATGTTATTTTCTTATACCACAACGTGTTGAACATCACTCACTACATCACCGCTGTGTTGTCAATCCAGAATGTGAATTATGCTGCACCTCATGATTTATAGCTAAAAAGCTCAACTGTGCAGGCGAATTTGTTGTATTAAAGGACAAAAAAAGTGGCTTTCACATACTTTGTTCAATCAAATTTGTATGGGGGAACGTCAGGATTTTCGGGGGGGGGGGTGGGGGGGGGGGGGGGGGGGGGGGTGGGGGGTGGGGGGGGGGTAATAGAGCAGGGGTATTTAATGGAGTAAATATGGTGTTCAATAATGTCAGGCTGGTGCCACTTTACACAGACTCCCATTGCCGAGATTGAAGCCTTTCTAAGAGGTACATTGCGCGCCACCAAGAAGTACACCACGCGTCTCAATGTCCCTTATAAGGACTTTCGTGCTGTCAATCATAGCGTTGTCAAGATAACGCTTCATTTCAAGCGTTACATCGCGCGTACTCACGCCCACATGCCCATATATAGGAGGCTTCAGTTTTGCGATTCGAATTTCCTCTCCCATTATATACGCTCCCTGATAATGTGATACAACAAATTATACTGTGAAGTATGAATTATCCATGCCATATTCATGACTTAACAACACTGATTAATTTCATGGCATGAGAATGTTTAAGAGTTGTCAACACTGACCTTAGTCCCGGCATAAAAAATTACAATTTGCCATGTTCATGATGCAGTTCTTTTCTTCACTATGGACATTTTAAAATACCTTTAATTACTGTACGAACATTTTGCAATATATCTTCCTTGCAAAAATAATTTAGTTAAAATGCATGCAAAAAGTTCATGCTTCACATTAATCCTCTTTAGAGTGGCATGCCGGTACTTTTGGGTCTCATTTTACCCAGCAATTACTGATGTGATTGCAAAAGAAGAAGACAAATACAAGAGTATAATCCACCATACCTCTGGGTCTAGATTGCGGAATATATACATCCTGGTCTTCTCCATCATAGCAAACAGCTCAGAGTTATCCTCCGCCCATTTCATATCCCACACGTCTTTACGCTCAAAGTCCAGATGTTGTCCTTGTATCTCCTGACCCTCTGCGTTGACCCACTTGGAGTCCATGTCAAAGAAAGTCAGCAGTCCAGCTATGTCAATGATGGCTAACCGACTGTTGAATAGTAGGAGAATGAAGGTAATTATGAATTAAGAATAATTTCCAAACTTTTTTGAAATTAAGTCATGAACATATTTATAAGAGAATGCACAGAATCTCATGAATACTAAGACTAAAAGATCACTGTTTACAACCCTCTTAGAACTGTGGCACGTAATTAATGTCACTGAATTTGGACTTCAGTTTTGTTTGGGATTATCGCACAGACGACATGCAACTCTCTGTCTATCTGTCGGCATGTCCCATCCATGTTACCATGGTTACTCTATGTGGTAAATCATTCCCATTCATGGCATAACTTAGCCAAGGGGATTTTGTCTACCACAAAATGTGTTAAGTATTATCAGTTACAACATTTTGAAAATAATTGAACTAATGAACAGCAATCCTGGAGGTTAAGCGGTGTCAGACATGCTTGAATAATACCCCCCCCCCCCCCAGCCCTAAAAGAAGTGAGATCAAGCCAAAACCTTTCGTTAATGTTTTGTTTTCTTAACATGGATACACCACACAGGTATATTCAACCCAGATTTAAAGTCTCATAATGTATCGACTACAGGTTAGAATAAAGTGTCCCATGATAATATGATGTACTTTATTCTTTCATAGACTTAATACATGTCTGAGACTTACAAAGTACACTATTTCCCTTGATACAGTGGATTTATTATTTACATTATAAAGCTTTCATAAGTAAGCAACAAAGAGAAACATACACAATATGTCAATCTATATTAAATCCCTGTCCTATGCCTCCTAGGAGATTAAAGTAGAATCAATGGTTAGAAAAATTAACATGTTTGCGCAAGCTTGCAAAACAGTTGCTTAAATCAGTTTCAAACTTATAGTTAAGTTTATAATAGGTTGCAAGTAGTTTGGCAAACATTTCATGGTTGCAACTCTCATAAACATCCTGCAATGAACTTGCTTGCACTTGCAACCTTACTGCAGTTTATTGCAAGCATGGACAAGGTTGCAAATGATTAGCAATCATTGCATGGTTGCCAAAGAAGATATCATGTGTAGTCCAGCATGCTTTATTTATATCACATGACCACTGGTTTCTGTCACCAGTTTCTACTGGTTCCCATTGACATTACATTGCAATGAAAGTACTTATAATGTTGATAAATGAGGGTCTTTAAGAAAATCCTACTGCAATTAATACAACTGATGTGACTTTAAATTAATTCAGTCCTCTCTTGTTTTTATTACAGACCTTTTATTTTTCGAATTACACATAATGCATGTTTAGTTGGGATTCAACTATTTAAAAAAAAAGTTATGCCTATCTGTACCATGCAGGGTGGAAGTCAGACGACTTGCAGCTGTTAATTACTTTAACACATGTGTTGCACTGTTTGTTTTGGGGTAAAGCCTTGTTGGCAATGTAGTAGTGCTAAGCATGCTGGACTGCACAACAAATCTTCTTTGCATGGCTGCAAGACTCATATCTATCCTGAGATGTACTTGATTGGTTGCAATGTCTACCATACAAGCTTGCAAATTGCTGCATCTGATTTAGCAATCATTATACTTGCAGGAGAGTTTCACTTGTGTTAAGAGCCATAACAAAATAACACTGAATAATATTTTGATCCCATAAAAGATCTTATTCCCTGTATACTCTATTTCTCTTCCTATGTACAATGACTTTACAGGCGCAGATTTTATGCATGCGTATCGTCCGTCTTTCTACATGTGTGTATATACGCCAGCGCCTCAAATATATGTACTGCAATTAGTAAAGGATGCAGTTATGTCACTGTCTCATGATAGATTAATAGACTGTATATGGCGAGGTCGCGCAACAGTTAGAGCACTCATACATAACTGCTGTGCTGTTGTTCACTTTGCCCCCATGCCTCCATCAGACCGACAGATTGAAGTAGGCATGATCAGCGCACCGTGATTTGGAAGTCATATAGAAATGATGGTCCCGTGTATCGGAAGAGCTATACCCGAGCGCGTTAAAAATGTCACAGACTCCTTCGTAAAGAGTAGAGGATCATCCCGGGTCTGTATTTGTACGCTCATAATTTGTATCGCAGTGCGACGTTGACAAGCCTCCAATTAAGCGGGCGCCGGGCGCTTTTTACCCCCTGGTCCCCGAGTTTTGGCGCCTGGTATTTCCCAAAAATACATACCTAAGCGCCGGCAAATTTTCGTACCCGACGCCCGGTCATTTGCCTTTATTTTTAAAGGACTAGAAGTGAAGATTGTTCATTGCTTGAGCTCAATCAAAAATACCTAAAAGCCACCAAATCTTGCTTGAATACAAGTATTAAACTAGCGCGTGTCTGTACGGACTGACCGTTTAAAGGTAGATGACCCGATCATATTCCGATTTTCAACTTAAAGTTTTCTATTCTACATGAAAGGTCATCCTTAAAATAGTCGTGTTCCAAAGTTTGAGTTGCATAGCTCTAATGGTTCTTATTTTAGACGCACGAGATGCTGTAAACTGTAGCCTATACCCATTGAGTAGTACACCAACTATATCAGTGGTTACCACCATTCGCGGTAATTCGACGTTATTTCATCGATTTCTCCGTAATTATACCGATTTAGGCCGTCAAATTTCAGTATGATGATGAGAAAAATACGAGCTTTCATATGATATAAACTCTCCGTATGTTTAAAATAATTCTGTGTTACGAAAATGTGATCGGGTCATCTACCTTTAAACAAACAAACAAACAAACCCGAGATTTCGCTAGAAATCAAAAACCGAGAAATCGCGCGAAAATAAACCAAATGCTGTCACTCAGCTCACGCAATAGTAAAAATGTCATGACTGAAAAACCACCCCAAAATATCGCTCCTTGAATTATATTTTAAAAGTAAATAAGCTTACTTTTTAGTCCGATTTTCTTACCTACATCACAGCATATTAATTATGCAAGTTATTCGGGATCAAGAGGTTTCATGATGTTCATTATATTCCAATTAAGAGCTGCCGTAATTCAGCTTTTTTTATGTCAATGATTTTTTCTCTTCTGAAATTCCGATAACACAATTCGCACGAGGTTTTGAACATTTTGAGACCAACCAATTTACTGCGATACATCGGATACAAAAAAGATACCGGGAATACAGTGTTACGTCAGAATTAATGAACTTCGAACTTTTTGCTACGATGGGTCAACAACAACATCGCTCTTGTTTACATTTAGAAAAGGGATTTCCCAGCCCAGATATTGGGGAGCGCATGTTTAGGGAATCCCCAGCATGAGTAATTGACCACAAAAGTAACGGGTTGCCTAGTTTGACTTTGATGTCAATCATTCCTTATATGGCATGGCAACAGGTCTAAAACAATTATTGACAGTGATTGGATAACCCAATGTTATTTACATAATGAACCATATTTGGTAAATGAACACGCATGTTTATTCATTCATAAAAACAAGGGAATTCCCTGCTGACGTCATGGGTGGGGTAACATGGTCCAAGGGGGGTGGTCTGGTGGATGGGCAATCTTTTCCATTTTTTTTTATATCCCTAATCAACTATACTTTCAGGGCGTATCAATTACGTGGTAACATACTTAAGGGTAAGGGATATATTTGGATTTAAAGTTTCTTTTTTCAATTGAAAGACAGTGTTAAAGGAAATGTTTAAACGCTCATAACTCTTTTAATATAAACATTTATTTTAAGCTGCAGAAAAAATCAATATATTAGCATTTTGATGCTTTTTGAAAATGGCTCCTGGTTCTATTGAAATGGCTCCTGGTTCACTAGAAAATTAGGGGACCAGGAGCCATGTTTTTCAAATATGTGGCTCCTGGTCCAGACTCGCTTAATTGGAGGCTTGGACGTTGACCCAAGCGAGATTGGGGAGCTGTTAAAAAATGGGTGATATTACAATCCAAGTGCTGATACTGTGTGCGCCTAGCCAGTAGCCACGCATATGAAGCGAAATGATTCTGACGATTTCCTAATGACAGTAAAATATTGGCAATAGCGCTTTGAGAACTTGTTGTAAGGCGCTTTATAAGTACTATGTATTATTAGTATGTATTATTATGTGCACCTACCTAGAGTTACAGTTGAGTGAGATTGCATGTGGTCTGCAGTTCACTGTATGTTTGTTTACCAGCGCCACGTGTGGTAGAGAATACCGATTCAGGGTCCCTGATTCACGACCTATGATGAGCAATTTGTCTGATGCACACACGCTGCAAATGGAATCCCGAGTTGGCTGGAATGTTAAAAATAATAGAACAAAACAAATAAAACATTGGGATTACAAACAATGAAATTTAAAGAAATGGAAAATCAAAATGAAAATGGTGTCAAGGCTGTTCAAGTTTGTGCATTTTCGGATTTTTTAAATATTTTTGTTTGTTTTACCTTCCTTATACAAATTATGATGCAAAATTCTTCATAATCTCTTTTATACTGTTAAACATTGTGGAATATATAAATGCCTATTTTTTTATTTCAATTTTTAAATTTGGTGGTTAGGTGCATGCATGGGTGATGTTGGAACAACTACAAGTAAAATTTGAATCAAAACACCAACACTGCTCAAACCTCTTTCCACCTTTTTATATCTACAAATCTGAACTGAAGCTAACCTTTTTGAATAGTTCTCAAAAGAAATCTGATATGATATGATATGATAACCAACCAGTCCTAGCAGGAAGCAGACTACACTGATCTAATCCAGGCGGGACAAATTGAATCATTTCCCGACTGGATTGGAATGCAATATAGTTTGGCTAATCAAATTCTATCAAACATGCAGTTATTCAAATTGGTTAACATTTATTTCTTCCGCTATCTGCAAATATTTCAAATTGATTACTTCCCATTTTCAAATCAAAGGTTTAAGATGGACACATTTTTGAACCCTAGGGTTCAGAGCTGAATTTAACCTTGGATTTTTAAATAAGATTTTGACAATCCATCCCCTCCTTATTCACCACATTCCAGCCCAATCCAACAAATATATTTATTGAGCACTTACACATCTTGGAACTCAAAAACATTGGGAACCACCAAAATATCACTGGGAACCACCGAAAAATACATCTTGCCAACCCACCACTTCGTTATTCACTACAAACCAGCACAACCCAAAAAATATATTTATTGAGCACTTAAACACCCCGGAACCCAAAACACTGGGAACCAATAAAATGACAACTGGAACCCCCAAAAAGACAGGTCAACCCCCACATCACTATAATAATAATTAGTATTTATATAGCGCCTTTTCAAAGTGATCAAAGCGCTGTAATTTCGCTGCTGGTGAATCATCAGAATCAGGTCGCATCAACTAGGGTGCTGCCAATTTCTAGCGCAAACCTATCCGCACTTAGATTGTAACATCCACCATTTTTCAATGCAGCTCCCCAAATACCATTGGGTCAAGGAAGTTTTTGATAACCGAAACAACTAATCACAGATTTTGAAAGCAGGAGGAAACCAGAGATCCCGGAGATCCCCTCCCTCTCGCACCCATGATAACCCAACACCTACGCCACCCTATCCATCACCATTCACCACCCCTAAAATGATAATGGATCAATGCAAATTTCACTTTAACCAATCAGAGCTGTTATTCAACCAACAATGCAATACCAAATATATTGCGTTGTTGGAACAGCTGATTACAACGCAATACGCTTATATATTGCGTGGTTGCTAAATGGCTCATTACCAAGTCAGATTACAGCATTTGCATCTATTTATATCTACTAAGTGATAAAACTGTTTACAAGAACTGTGGCACATAATTATGTCACTGAATTTGGACTATAGTTTTGTTTGGGATAATCGCACAGACGACATGCAACTCTCTGTCTATCTGTCGGCATGTCCCATCCATGTTACCATGGTTACTCTATGTGGTAAATCATTCCCATTCATGGCATAACTTAGCCAAGGGGATTTTGTCTACCACAAAATGTGTTAAGTATTATCAGTTACAACATTTTGAAAATTATTGAACCCAAAGAAAAAATATCCTGGAGGTTGAGCGGTGTCAGATATGCCTGAATAATACATGGATTATTGACATGGATTAAAAATTGTACTTAATATGATTTAAAGTACAACAACATACGATCATAGAGTGAAAATCCTAATTCAGAGATGTAGGTGGCATCCTAATTTATTTCCTGAAAATGCCCAAATTGAATATAATTGTATATGATTATCAATCAAAACTTCCCAGAAATGATTCCATTTTCTGAATTACAGGAAATTTCCTGACATTTTACATCTCTGCTTATTTTCACTTGGGGAAGTTTTTGCTTTTTGTAAAATTGGATAATATGTCAATTTTGTTGAATATGTGTGTTCTTACATAGACGTTCAAACATACAAAACAATTTTCACATATGTTTTTGTTTTTACACAAATGTTTGTAACATGCACAAATTATCTTGCCCTCAACATGACAACTTTAACAGTATGGCACAGCCAAATCATCTTGAACTTACAGCGAAGGCTTTGCTGAAGTCTAGCACTCCCTCTCCAGCACCAGATGGAGTGTCATCAATATGGTAGGCTCTCTCACGTGTGTCCTTCTTCTTTCCCAGTGCCTGGTTAACCTCCATCGCAGTCAGTTTCGTTGGTGTCTTGAATTGCCACACATAAAAGGCTTCCTTGGAGGCTGCTATCACATGGGTTTTGGTTAGTGACACATACAAAGGCTCTGCAATGAGAAGAATATCTTACGGGTTAATCCTCATGTATAGTGATGATTCCAAAAGGTCAGACATTTTGTAAGGTTGTTGAACACATGATCCATATGCATAGACACAACATTTTTTTCACCAACACCAACATTCAAATTTATAAATAAAAGATATAAACATAGATATACATATTATAGAGCAAGATATTACATTGTGATCACCTGCATATCACCACTGATCTTGAGTGGAAATGCACAACAATAGGTTTAAAAGGGAGAACTTAGTTACTTGGATATAAAATGTCATGTCTTGTTTAAATATCAAAAGTCAAAAGCACTTACCAATATCGATGTACTTTGATTCCAAAGGTGTTCCAATGGAGTTACACAAGACCAATACATACTGAAGGAAAAACGTAAATTACAATTGGAAAATTAGATGAAAACAAAGAGGTCATTTTTTTGCATTTTTAATCCATTCATTGCAATAAGAGGGTAGGAAAGGGCTATAGAACTTAAAAACATATCTCTGGAACAAAATGAGTGGATTCTTCAGAAATGTGTTGCAAACTGGACATTTTTATAAAAAAGGATATCAAAATAATGACATTTGAATGTTTTGTGAGAAAAAGGCATAACCTTTTCCTACCCTTTACATTATATTATAGTTCAGTCAGTTCCAAATTGGTGAAACCTGTTTACAGCAGCGAATAAATACAGAAGAGCGTTGCGCGCAAACGCTGGCATGGCGCAATATGGCGCACAATGTTGCATTGTCATTGTATGTGTGACGCTTGCGTATGCCAAAATTGTGATTATATGCTTGGATTACTTTTGCGTGTGGATAGATAAAAACCGACTATATCTTGCCAATTTGGAACTGATCGAACTATAGTAATACAATTTTCTTACTTCTTACAGAATCATTAGTTTATTAGCAATCAAATTACATGTTTTTCTACACCTAACATTACAAAAGTAGTGATCTCAATAAATTAGAGCACAAGTGAATGTATCTTGGAGACATTCATTAATTGAAACGTATCAACAGAGGGCCTCAGTGTTCAATAATATACAGACTTTTAAACTAACAATGCAAGCGTATGCAAGGCAAGATGGTTAATGTGCAGCATTGCAAAGCTCTATTGCTTAAAATCATCAATTCAGTCATAACATGGAGATAAATGGACTGATATCATGTTAGAAAAAAGAGTGCTGCAGAGAGCAAGATGAGTAATATTAATTATGTAACTAGGTGTTAGGCAAAAAAAAGAAGGTCTGTCTCACATACATTTGGGGAAATAACTATGCTATATGATTTTTTTCTACTTAAGCTATGCTAATGGGGAAATTCTTTTTTTATTGTGTTTTTGCCCCTCCCCCCATTTGGAGCCCTTTTTTTGGACAATAAAAAAAAGAATCCAAAATTGAGCTCATCACGTAGGGTTATGCAGCAAAAGTGACTCCACATACTTAGTCGTGCAGGTATGTGAGACAGATCTTTTTTTCTTCTTGGCATTTATATGCATGATTTAAAATGATCCCTATTCTCTATAATGCAATACTCTCTTGGTTAGAGCAGAACAGACTGATCAACATTTAATACACTTGTTTCATGAGCATTTTGTGAGATCAAGGGTTGATATTCAACTGAAAATTTATAACAGGGATAGAGTGTTTTGGATGGCCCTTATATTTACTGTAACTATATCAAACATACATTTTTTAATAAATTACTTTCAATAGTAAAGAGAGCAACAGAGTAAGATGAAACAACCTTCCCACCCCCACCCCCCTTTTTCAAAAATGTGGAGATATTTTTGTTTTTCATTCTTTTGTATGTTTACAAAGTTAGAACAGTAATAAAGGTAACAAAAATCCTGATAAATTTGATTTGAGGAACTCTCCAAAAGTGATGAAATGAACATAAGCTCAACAACACTGATCCAAAGAAATGCAAAGAAATATGTTATTATCACATATAAAAAAGTTGAATTATGGTTCGTCAGAACAAACTGTGCTGGAGATACGGCACAGCAGGGAGGGGAGGGGAGGGGGTGTAGATGTTAAGGGGAAATAGAACTGCAAATCAAATCAACTGGTTAGTATTGTGGACTATGTAATTTTATTCAGGATGGGCAGATGCCTTGAATAACCAAATAATGTGCTCTTAAAATGGAATTATGGTGCTTGATCACTCTGTTTGATCAGTTCCAAATTGGTGAAGCCTCATTACAGCAGTGAATGAATACAGACGGACGCGGGCGCACATATGTGTGACGCAAGCGTGGGGTATAAAACTGTGAGGGTATGGCTGTGGCCATAATCTCGCGAGTATGCTTGGATTACTTTTGCGCGCAGAGAGATAAAAACAGAATATTTCTCACCAATTTGGAACTGATTAAACTAAAGAGACAATGAACAATGTTACATTTATGGTTACCCAATCTAGTGAGAGTATGTATGAAAAGTGTTACAAATTCCAGGATTCTTCTAAGAAACCATGGACAATGATTAAAAAACCGATTCAGAAACAACTGAAACTTGGGAGGAGTGGAAGTTTCATGATTCCTTGAATAGCATTACAAGCTACTGTATTCAAAAGTTGAACAATAATTAAGTCCAGTAGAATATTGACATCACTGGCAACAATTTATCCATGCTTTATACTTTTTTTTAAAGTATCAAACAATTGGATACTGATACGCAAACAATTGATTTTAAAACAATTATCAAAGCAAATATCAACTGAAAACAATTTGATAACAGACAACAAAAGTTTTGTAACACTGTAACCATTTCTATACATACTTTTGGGTCAGTGCTTGTGCGTAGTAGGTGCAGATGATTTGTGTATATAGAGTGTGCAGAGATCTGGGGGCTTAGCACATCAAACTCGGGGGAAGTGCTACTTTGGTAGGGGAAAGGGAGGGATTTCTTCTCCGGTTCAGCCAAAGGGGACGGTGTAGATTTCTTCTCCAAAAAAGGTGGTGGGGAAGACTTATTCTTGAGAAATGGTGAGGGAAAAGTCTTCTTCTCAGCGGTAAGATGGGAAGGAAAAGGGGATGGGAACTGGTTTTTTTCCGAGAATGGTAACGGGAAAGTCCTCTTCTCTGGAAAAGGATTGGAGAAATACCTCTTCTTTAAAGTATCTCTCAAAGGAGGACTGGCCAGGGGGGTAGGAGGGGACAGACTATCTACCTGAACGGGTTCATCTGGGAACTATAATAATGCAAGCAAAAAGAAGTGGGGAAAAGACAAAGATGACATAGATGAATACACATATATAGGCATGCATAGGTAAAGCTGTTGGAGTTATACGGTAGAATAGAAATATGAATAGCAAGTATGAAGCGAAATTTTAAACTATCAACAAGTAACGCCCCTGGAGTACTTAACTAAAAGTACTTACTTTAACCCTTATCGAAAACATCAATCTTAAAGTATAATCCCATTCTTTTGACTGGGATGGCTTTTGTAACATTTTACATTGGATTTATTCTGAAGTCCTCGTGAACTTACTGTCCTTCTACTGATCCTCTGAAGAAATCATAGCAGAATTGGGTGACAAAAATGAAATTGTTGCAAAAATCATTGTTAAGTTGAAACTATGGCTACTATGACTGACTCAGCAATCAGCATATTTATGGCTATTTAAACTAGAAATTATACTGTTTGCTTTTACGGATGTTACTCTATGTTCTAAAATTACACTAGCTTCTAGAATAGCATCATATAACCTATTTTTAATATGTTCTGGGTTTGTAGAATTGTCAAACTAACAAGCAATATTGGACAATATTTAGTGTTTTCTTAAATAATGATGCAAGACTCGTTCATGAATGAGATAAGAAATGAAATCATATGCGTTAAGTTCTCATGCTATGAATCCATGTATCTTCAAAGAACCATAACACCAACAAAATCAATTCACTTGTATAGTGTGTTATTGAGGGAAGGGTGGACAAAAGCAGAACGACGCCAACGGATTACACTAAGTCAGGCAAACTAGCGCAGTAAATGGAACCATTAAGACACACCAGTATTAGCCATTAGTTATATTACGGTTTATATTACATATTTGAAATTAAAATTATGACATGCATTTTTGGTGGTGAGGGAGGAGAGACACCTAGCACTTGTCTAATCTAGTTCAAACAACATGTTGCTTATGACAGAATAATGCAATATGTTATATATTCTGCATTGTTATTACTTCTAAATACAAATAAAACTCACAGAAAATATACATAATTCTAGTGATAGTTCAGTGATCCATCCCTTAGATAACATTGAGAAACATGTCCGCTCTTCTCACATTGATATCAAATTATTCAATTTTTTTAGATTATTTAATTTGATCATATTAATATGCAGCAAGGGAAATACCCACATGACCGTCTATCCAGGGTTGTCTAGGTAGGGACTACACACTTTGTGGACTTAGAATACACATGTATTTCTAACCCTAACTTTTACAAAAGGAAATAAATCAGTTGGAAAAGTGGTCCTTGTGGGAATCAAAACATGGACCTCTGCATTGCAAAGCATGTCTCTCAACCACTAGACTAGTGAGGTGTCAACTTGCCAGGACATGATTTCAATCCATTTGAAGCAATATGGCATAAAGCAATACTACTATTATGATCAGTACACACAATATTATGAATAGAGCTGCGATACACATGATCGTCTACCCCGGGTTGACAGTCATGTGGGTATTTCCATTACTGCATATTAATATATTTTACATCTTTTTTGTCTGATAACTCTTAAAGATGACCTTGATCCGAATGTATATCTTTCACAACACAATCAAGCATTGCAAACTGAAATGCATCACTTAAGCTATCAATGTCATTTTAGTTTGCCAAAATAAAAATTGATTAAACATACAATGCAATAGGGAAACAGTGGCTGGCTAATGGGAAACATTACCACTAGACTAGGGTATGGGGGTTACTTTTAAAATGAATATACCTCTTTAGTTTCCCCTGATGACTGTGATTGCCACAAAATAATAGATAAAATGGACCTTAAGATTATCTTATAGAAACCATTTGATCGATTAATATCCTATTGTAACTTGATACTTACCCACATATCTACTGTTATAAATGCAACATAAGACAATTATTATCCAACAACCAAGAAACCTAAGTTTGAAATCCTTTCCTCAAACAAAACATGTTGTATTTGTCTAATACATATCATACATATCATATTTATCTACTCCTATTTAACTGCCTACAGACATTTACGTTTATCAACTACACAGTTCACCAAAAATAAGTTCCCATTTAGATTATGCCTGATATTTTCTAAATGAGTTACTCCATCGAAATGACTTTTGGCACACATAATGTACATGTTCACAGCAACACTAGAACGGGGCTATAACTACGCAGGTGTAATGCTTGAATTAGCACACATTGAATGGAGGAATACCTCAATTCAAAAGTTGCCAAATGATGTATTGAAGGAGGATGCTTAAGCAGCTTGTACCAAGGTATTTGCTTGAACACAGCACAGGTCCTGCTTGAATGAGCACACGTGATATTGAACTTTTAGCAACTTTTAAAATGAGGTATTCCTCCATTTAATGTGTGCTCATTCAAGCATTACAACACCTGCGTAGCTATAGCCCCGTTCTAGTGTTGCTGTGAATACGTACATTATGTGTGCCAAAAATCATTTCGATGGAGTAACTAATTTTAAAAATATCAGGCATAATCTAAAGGGGAACTTATTTTTGTTGAACTGTGTAGATAAACTTTAAAATTTATAAAAATTAACTGTTTTGTGGTTAGTAAAACTACAACAGAATTGTGTAATATTATAACTTGTCACAATTATTTTTAAGAACAAAGTGACTTTGGGCAAACTGAAGCCAACATGATAGATAACCACATACCAAAATACATACCAATCAAGGGATCTACTGTTTACCCATGCGTGATTTACTTTTCATTCGTGAGATAGAAAACAATCTTTGGAATGTGATAAAACCATCTGATATCCATGCAATAATATATCACCAAACTAACAAAGTGTTAAATAAAACTCCATGTAACTCAAGTGTTAGTCCATATCGAACACGGCTAATAAATCAATCGTAAGATACCAAACAATCTCTACAATGTGAAAAAAGCTGCATTCCTTTGTGCAATATTGATACGCCGTCATACCAACATAGTAAACATACTCATGTTTCTACAGCGTTAATCAATACCTAACTCAGCCAATAAATACCAAAAACAACAATAATAGTTGTTTTGTCCTTTTATCACATAGAAACCTTTACAATCTCTAAATGGTAATTATAATACCACCAATTTTATTCAAAATAAGTGTAAACATGGAGAAGAAAAAAATGAAATGACTAAATAAAACATGAACATTTCATGCAAACAGAAAAAAGGACAAAATAAAGTAACGGACAAATGAATTTAAAACTCATGCAAACATATGAAACCAAATGAAATATTAAATAATATATGAAATTGTGGGTGAATAATTGTTTTAAACGCCAAAAAGTAATAAATAAAAAATACAATTAGTTGTCTGATGATCGCACAAGCATAAAACTTGGAGTAGCAACTACCGTTCCAAATGGTTTAACTTATAACCAATATAATTATATAAATAAAAAAGTATTGATAAATTAACACAAAAGAATAAATGAATACATATTTGATAGAAATAGACACATTGTTAAATTAACATTGCTTTAATGAAAGTTTAAAAGAAAACAAAGTTATATCATTATTGTTCTGCAATCTCATATTTCTACTAATGTTTTCAAAATGGTTCTCATTAAAACTCCTCAGCAATCTCACATTCCAAAAGATTTCTTTAACAACATATACAAATTTGCATTCAATCAGGAACAACTAACCAGTGAAATCTCAATCAATTAAAACTGAAACAATAGGCATCATGCTCTAACCAACCAAATATCCAACAACAATAATAACAACTTGTTAACCAACCAACCAACTAACAACTCTAACCAAACAGTCAACAGGCCAGTTGAGAAGGCACTGGCAACCCTGGAACCTACCAATTCATATGTCATATCCACACTAGTGGTTTGTCCTACTTGAACGTTAGCAGACGACGCTACTGAACCTACCACTTGACCCGTTGTCTCATCTGCTTTGGTTGCTAGGATACAATGATCCCCGTAGGCTGTCACCGATATCAGATTGCGTACATACTTGATGTGACGCTGAAATAAAAAGAAAAATGTGGTCAATGATTAATGTGTTATGGGAGCATTATGGATGTTTCTTGCTCATATGTTATCAGAGAAAACAGACGCAGTTGTAATATCAGAGAGGGCAAAAGCATTCTCTTTAACCCATGATTTTCTATGCTTTCCCAGTAAAAAAAACCCCAATATATAACTATTGTCATTTCCAAAACGTTGCAAACACATATTAAAATGAGGCACTGTACATTTATGTGAATACTGAAAATTTGAACAAAATATAAAATTATGTAAACTAAATTAGATTAAAATATCCCAGACAATTCAGGCCGATACTAAAATGATTGCAAAAAGAAAGCAAACTGAAAAGATAATATATTGCATGAGCAGGGCTGGCAATTTTTGTTTACTTCCCTGGAAGCAAAGTAAATTTCCCAGAAAGAATACTAGATAACTTATTTATTAATTTGTATGGAAAGAGTAACAATTTACACCAAATACCAAAATTTGCCAGGAATGAGATTCCCCATTTTGTCCATGCCTGTGTATGGGAGTAGCCTACAGAGATGAATCATGGGTACATTAACATTGTATCAAGACTCAACCAAATATTAACACTTTCCACGCGGCCATCATTTTTACCATACACAAAACAGATTTTTCAGAAACCTTTCATAATTTTCAAGTTCTATCTCAAAGATTACTGACCCAATACTAGGCATCTTTGTACTTATTTCAATGCATTCCTCATGGTGATTCCAAATATGGTAATGAAATTCAATAATTTTGACATTTTTGAAACCGTTTGTGAAATTTTGGAATGTCGTCTACAGCTGCCTGCTGCATGGAAAGTGTTAATTCATGTCTCTTGGAAGTGAAATGGGCTCATAGATATTTGTATTGTCCCTTTGGTTAAGCATCTTTGAACAGTCATCTACATACATTCCCTGCACCCTGGATCCTCGGGCCAACTTATCCATAGGTGCAGGTACAGGGTTCACCTTTGCCGGCCGTAACCGTAAGTTCAACGCATTACATTGTCGCTCTGTTATGGCATAAGGTAAATAACGATCAACACACTGTAGCTGAGATACGGCAACAAACGCTGAATGCATTGTCGCGCTGCCATAGCTACCGCGTGATGGGGAACGTGCTATGACATGCATGTGAAGTACGGCGCTGTGGTGAGCGCAGATACACGTGTAGTTTGTGCCAATCAGCAAATTTGTTATCATTCTTAGAGTGAAGCTGGCTTGAATTTATTTGTGGATCTATTTTTCGTCAATCATGAATATGCATGACTTTTATGCCAGCAAATCAGCTTTGAGTGGAAATCGGCGCGTACCTGCATCTATGGATGAGTTGTGTGGAGCTCATTGATGCAGGGAACCAGCATACTACATACATACCTCTGCTGAAGTTGTTTCCCAAAATACCACGCAGTGTTCCAAGCGCTCTGGTTTGGTGAAGGCATACACAACGGTGTTGGCGCAGTATCCCCATTTGTAGTCCGGTCGTATATTGGCAAAATAGATGAAGCTGTCGACTGCAAGTGCAATGCGGAGTCCGCCTCCCTCCCACGATACTGCTGTTAACTTCTTGCCTGGCACTTTCAGGGTACGCATATGCTGTAAGGTAGATTAGAGCATAATCAATGATGAGTAAACTATGACAGATAATGAGTAACAGAAAAGGCTGAGATTTCTTAGGTAAAAAAAGGGGAAATGTTACATGGTTCTTTTGTTTCTTTTATTTTCTGATACAAATTGTTGTTTGAAAATACTTGTTTACAATTATCCAATTATGGAGAGATAAAAAAGCTAAGTTAAAAAATTTATATATTCCCTTTGTGTTAATTAATTCACTTTTAACAATGCCTTCTAATCTTCACTTCTTGGGTCAAAACATAATACAATTTATTGAAGTTAAACTTAGTTGCTCCTCCCGGGTATCTTGCTTGTGTGATCATTAGACGACAAAGAAGATTTCTTGATGTACCCCATCATGCTTAGCGCCCCTACAGTACCAGCAGGGCTTATCACCAAAACAAATAGTGCAACACATGTGTTAAAGTAATTAACAGCTGGAGGTCGTCTGACATCTACCATAGTAATACATGTACAGATAGGGTAAATTTTGCCACAAATATGAAAGAAGTTGAATCCCAACTAAAACTTGTATTTTTAAAAATATAGGGTCTTTAAGAAAATCAAGAGAGAACTGTATTAAAGACACATCAATCATATTACTAGCAACAGTATTTTCTTAAAGACCCTCGTTTAACAACTTTATAAGGATTTCCTTGCACTGTAATGTCAATGGGAACCAGTCGACACTGGTGACAGAAATCAGTGGTCATGTGATGAAAGTGAAGCATCCTGGGGTGCATCAAGAAATCTTCTTTGATTAGACGAGTTGTCTGATGATCGCACAAGCGTGAAACTCGGAATAGGTCTAACTTCTATATTTTGCTCTGCATTATCACATTAAGCACTCGCCAAGAAGATTACTTCCTTACCCAGTAATATAATCCATTTGTGGATACCTTACATTTCACACTAATCTAATTTCATGAGGTAACCCAACTCTACGAAAACTGACGCTTTCATCAATCTTAACACTGGACCTTGATCTTTCAAAACTGTTGCATACCTCTCCAAACGGAGTGTAGAACTGTACCACATTGATGTCCTTATCCTGCTGTGCTGATTTCTGTGAGCCAGCCACTGCTAATGCTGAGCCAGTATTATTCCATTGTATCTGTACAACTTGCATTCCGGTATCTATCAGTATTGGATCTGGTAGTGCACAAATATAAGATATTGATAAGAAATGTTTCATTTCAATTATTGACATTAATGTAGCTGGTTCCTAATGATAGTTGTTGTCTTGTTACACTAAAGGGATAAGCCAGGCTGGGGGGGGGGGGGGGGGGGTCCAGGGAAGGGACATGCCTTTGCATGAATCAGAAGTAAGTATTGCTGTAATAGAGACCTCCAATATACACTCAGGATCAAACTTACATGTCCCTGCTATTTGAATCACACCATAGCAGTGGCACAGCTACATTCTTAAAGCGGGGAGGGGTAAAATTAGTCATTTGCAGAAAATAAGTATGATGAGAAAATAGACATTCTACACTCAAAACTTCTCCGACATATTTATGTGGCTTCTAAAAACCATTACAGTTACCATTCTCCTATTTTAAGTGCAAATTCTTGCAAGCGTGCAGAACAATTAGCACCTTCAACCTGTAATGGTTGTATTTTTTAATGAAAAGTGCATTTATATCCCTTTTGATTTTTTGTTTGTTTCAGAAAACAAGATTTGCTAATGGAAACCTGATTTGCCAATAGCCTGCTGGTATGGGTTACACCCACGCCCTCTATGACTTGAAACTGGTAGATCGGATCAGCCTGTAGCATACCATGATAGAAACATCATTCATAATACACTGGATCAACCCAAATTGCCACAATGATTGATTAGTTAAAATAATACAGCCACTTACTCTCATCATTTTCATTTTTCATGATCTGTGTACGTCCATTATCGAAGCAGACAGCAAGCGTAGGACAGTTGGGTTCAATAAACCCTCGGTTACCATTGTACCAGTCAATCCCTGATATTCTAACAGCTCCGGTTACATTGGTTAGGCAGTAGATCGCTAGCTTAGACTGCAATAATAAAGCAAATGGTTCTCAATCATTCAATATGTACCTAATGGTACTGCCCCGGGGGGGGGGGGGGGGGGCACTGACATTGGAAAAGGGTATAGGGATGTGCCGCGCTGAAGACCCCTTTTTCACCCTCTGCTGCTAGCTCTTATGACCCCCTTTTGAGCCTGCATCAGTTCTTAAGACCCCCAATTTTATTGAAAATTCAAAAATCACGAAATGTTGCGTTCCAAAGCCCCAATTCTACGAAAAATGTTGCGTTCTAACACCAAAATTTGCGTTCTTGTTTATCAAAATTGAAATTTAGGCCAGTTCTCAAGACCTTTTTTGAAAAAATCAGTTCCTAAGACCCTATTTTTCGTCATAAAATTGACTCAGTTCAGTTCTGTAGCCTCATTTTTGAGACCCTGAGCGGCACACCCCTACCCAAAAAAAAGTTGAGTGCCCCGGGGGTACTGCTCAGTAACATTTGCAAACTGGTTGTTATACAGGTGTTCTTCTCCATTGCTCATACCAAACAAGAGCAGTTTACAATGGGCTAGCTGGTAGTCTTTGTAAAGCTTACCAAAAATACAATGACTATCAAAAGAACCAACTATTTGTCATATTATACTTACATACATATTTCCCTGGCTGTCGTACAAATGCACCTCTCCATTGCTCATACCAAACAAGAGTAATTTACCATCAGGCGACCATTCTACATGAGCTAGCTGGAAGCCTTTCAACTCCTTACCCCATATACGATTACCATCTACAGAACCAACTATAACAGCACCTGAAATGTCAAAGAAGAAGGTCGATTGTCAAACCTTGTTGAGGAAACACATTTACTGAAGACGAAAGCATATTGTTTACCCTTTGTAAATATGTTCAAATCATATGAGATACCAAGCACCAAAAAAATCAATCTTTAAGCCATACGCGAATGGTTAGGTCATAAGGGTTAGTTAAATGCATAGCATTTCCTGATTTATGATTTATATCAAGTAAAACGACAGTGTGCTGTTGAACAAAGAAAGGATTTGACAATTGGTATCACAAATAAAGAGTATATCCAAAAAGTGTATCACGTGACAGTTAAACTTATAGAATTATGGCTACTGGATTGTAATCTCATGGGTGATTTGCTACTGTTTACAGATGCTTAACGACATCTTTATTAACATAACATATCAACATGTCTGATGATCGCACAAGCTTGAAACTCTGAGTAACAACTACTGTTCCAAATGGTTTAACTTATATTTCACTCTGCATCGCATTCTGCAAGAAGATTGCTTCTTTACCAGTGACATATCAACATATCAATGTGATTTAATAAAAATGTCACCCCCTCCCAAAACCACCAAATTTTAAACCTTGCCCAAGTGCAACATACTCTAGTTACACCACTGTACTACTTACCATCTTCATAGACGATGCATATCTTCTGACCATCGGCATTCCATGCCATGCTGCATACTACAGACTTGTTACGGTTATTGATCATCTCCTCATACCACATGCCTAGAAATACAAAGAGGATTAGGTTGAATTAATAATATCAATAATACTAGAGTTAGACTTGAAATATGTTAGCACACACAAAAATTGTGCCTATTTTAGACAAGTCCTATCAAAACCCTGAAATATGGAGCGTCGTTCAATCCTGGAGGTAATAATAACATTTACAATTATATAATTTTAATGAATATAGCCAAACAAAATGTGTGTTGATAAATAGGCAAAAATAGTTTCCCATTTAGAGATCATTTATCAAGTTCATATCTTATCAGCCTGTTTACCCATATTGAAAGATGTGCAATTAGGTGTAATGATAATGGCCTTATTTTACCTTAGGCCCAACAAGAGCTCTACACTACCTTTATACAGCATCCATACTATGATAAGTCCATACTGGTCACTTGTGGTAAGCTTTTGGTATTGACCATTCCAGGTGACAACTTGGACAGCACCTGTGTAAAAGAAACAAAGTATTTTTAAATTTACAGGAAATATCAGTCACAAAAAGGCATAATCGCCAAAAAGATTGAAACACAAATGACAAACTTTTGTTTCTACAATCTTAGAATAGATTTCTTAAAGCAATAAGAAATGATCCCTCTATTTCTAAATTAAGTGCACCATAAGATATCCATCTCAATTGGAGTGAGTCCTAAAGGATTTTTCTTGTTATAAATAAAATGTATAGTTTGATTGTAATAAATCAATAATTACAGAAAAATCACCAATGATTTTACCCATGTAATCCTGTAGTCTAGTTGCCTGTACCACTATAGTCTATTTAGCCATCACGAGACAGTGACGTAACTGCGTATTCTACAAATTTCAGCACATAACGTGCGCACCTACTTAAGGCGCTGGCGTATACACATGAGCGTTGAAAGACGGAAGATACATTGCGTGCGTAAAAGCTGTGCCCATTAAGTTACGTCACTGTCCAGAGGAAGCCAAATAGAGTATACATGTAGGTTTTTCCACTGTTGGGTCATGGAATTGATAAGTTACTATGGAAACACTTACCACTGTGTCCTTCTAGTGTTTGATTCATAGACAGATTACTGGGGGCAGCCAGGCCTCGAATCTTGTTATCACCTCCTATACAGGTATAACAAAAAATATTATTATAAAGAAACAATTATATTGGACTTAATTGTGTTGATACGAGAATCAGGGTCACAATTTTGTCACTGCAAGAATCTTTTTAAATTCTGTTTGCGAAAATCTTTGAATTCTCCCCTATTCCAATAGTGAGTTGTAGTTTATATTTTGAGAGTCAACTTGGATTCATTTTTAGTGAGAATCTTTGGGGGAATGGATTCTCATCAAATCTCTGAACCTGAGCATATTGACAGCTATTTTGACACATATTTGAGTACATGTAGTTACAACAGGTGCTTCGTTCTACCGTGTAATTGATGCATACCTGGGGACCTAAATGATCATTTATCCAATTAACAGGTAGCAGCAGCTACAACAGTCTTGTACATATGTACAAAATGCACACTAACCATTGCCCACAAGATTTAGCAGCTTTACTTCCCACACCATACATGTATGTGCGACTTCATGCTACCCATCAAAGTTTACCAGTGTATAGACAGAAGCTTCATTCATACAGTTGTTCCCTCATGAAACAGTCTTCCAGACGATGTTGTTGGCAACATCTCAGAGGCAGGAATCCAGGCCTTGTTCACATTGGCTCTTTATAAACGGGAATAAATCAGAACAGAGCTCTAAATGTATTCGGGCACCCTGTGACTTTGTAAACTGTGCAATTAGTAATTACCTGACTGTATTTCCAGTTTGAGTACTTTGAGTAATCCATTTTCTCCCCCGCAGGCTATAAACCCTTGGTCAAGATTCCATGACACACACCGGAGAGTGGTGTTGTTGGGAATAGCAATCTGTTAAAAAAGAATACATCAAATTAGTGGACAGTTGATACAATTTACAAAACAGTTCTATAGAATCAAGTATAATGTATATTAACCCTAACTCCCTAAGCGTGGTTTTGACAATTAAACTACCAGGGGAGAAAAACAGGTCAAATTTTTTGAGAAAGATAACTCTTTGCCTGCCCCGGGGATCAAACCCAGGCCATCGGTGTGGAAGTCCGACAACTAACTGATTGCGAGACAATTGATAGCTCGCCTGATCGTGCTATGAGAAAGACCAGACACGCATGCGGTACAGCAGCTATTTGCTGTGGCCATTAATAACCCTAACTCTATTTCACCACACGGCAACAGAATTTTTTTCCGACACCCAAAATTCACCAGAAAGGTCACCCCGATCCCCCCGGGATTTGAACCACGGACCTCCAGCATCAGGGACCAGATCCTAGCCACTACACCACGGCTCCCAGTCGACACTCGGCGAGTATATTCGCCTCGTTATATAGCATGGGTCCGTTTTGTAGCCAAAAAACCTGCACGCCGGGTTATAGAAATACTTTTCCGCACAGTTGCCGTATGGTGTAGTAGAGTTATGCTCGAATCATACTAGCCGGTCGCTGGTCGCAACAGGTCGCGTAGTACTCGCTAGCTCAAAAGTATCTCGGTGCGACCAAAAGTCGCATCGAGCTAATAAATCGCCGGTAGTCGCAGGTATTCCCGAACACGCAGACGACACTCAAACCGGGATAATTGCTGCTGATTGGTTATGCTAATTTTGAAGCAAAATAACTTCCCCCCATTGGTTGAAAAAGTATGGTGTTCATTACGTCATGAGCGACCGATCTTTCGAGTTGAACTGAAGTCAACTGGTGGCGACTGGTCGTTTCCAGTCAAGCGATCTCTTGATCGATGTATCGGGGGTTTTTATATGACGTAAAACTCGTCATAGGAGCGATTTAATCGCAAAGCGACCTTAGTATGTTTTCAGCATTAGGGTTATATATGATGAAAATTACCAAATTTGGAATGAAAAAAAATAATGAATATTTTCACTGTATAAACTATCATGGGAGAAAAATGGGTCAAATTTTTTGGGAAAGATTAATCTTCGCCCGTGCCGAAGCACCGGCCCGCCTAGGTAGAAGTCGGACGATGGCGAACCCGTTAAACTTTTAACTTATTATGAATACCCGTCGTAAAGCCTATCTCACAAGTCAGACAACTAACTGATTGTGCTAAACAGGGGAGCTTGAAAAAGTTAAATTTTTGGAGACCATTTGATAGTTTGCTGGATCGTGCCACAAGATAGATCCGGCAAGCCTGCGGTACAGCAGCTATTTGATGTGGCCAATTGTGGCCTCTGGGAAGGTTAGGGTTAGGCCTAATGGTGATAAAATTATAACTAGGAACAAAACAATGGGCCAAATGAAGACCAAAAAAACGGGGTCCAGAACTGCACAGACGTTCATGGAGTGGGAAACCAAGATCAAAACAGTGCACTCACCCCACCCCCACCCCACCCCACCCCCCTGTGCTGTATGATGCTGTGCATACTGAAATGTGTTCTACCTGTGCAAAATGTGAGTTTGATCGAATTTTATCCAAGACCAAGCAACTAATATTTATTTTAGTATAGTAGGCCCTATGATGAAGAAGTTCAAGTTACAGTTTGGCATTGTTAATAATACTACCACCCTATGTCAGCCAATGTGAAATGCATACCATCTCAAGTCAAATTCAAAACAATGCCTTTTTAATTTGCAATATGAATCATGTTTGCTGCCCGTTCGTTTAAAAGCCTTTATATTGATTGGCCCATAAAGAGTTACCAGTTTGATTTCTAATCACTTGGTTCATTTGAACCTGGTTAATGTCTGTAGGGCTATTGTCCACATTTGCTCTTTATTATTAAAAAACTTTATATACAGGGTGTGTCATATAAAGTGGCCCATGATTTTTATGGCCATAACAAATTAAGAAATTGTAATGTAAATGGAATAGATAGTAATAACCATGTTCAGCAATCTTTAATGTGTCAAAAGAAAACAATTCTATCCATTTTGGCGCTTTCGTTATCAAAATATGGCAAATCTACTCGGGCATGTTTAATTCAGCTTTTTAGCCACTTTTCATGTGCAGAGAACTATTTTATTAGAATCGTCATTCAGTGTGTAAAATTGAACATAATCAATCAAATCAATAATATTCTGCATATTTTATGTTGATAGATAACCATGACAAACCACAGAATATTTGATGTATTTTACACAATACATTGATGTATTCTATCAATCATGATTTAAATCTCAAAGGTAGTTTTTTCAGTCGAAAATCCATTAGGCCTACTGTCCAAAAGTGGCCAAAGTGGGATTCACACTCTTGTTACTTGATTGATCATATCGCAGGAGTTAAGGGGGTGACATTTAATGGACTAAAGAGTATTAATTGATAGAGGACTAATAGTGGGTTTCTTTTACCAACACTCTTTTTTTTTTAAACAAAAAACATGAGATGTACATATATGTATTTTTAATTATTTTTCACCCTCATTTGGACACCCTGTATATATGCAGCAATGGTGGAAATGCATGCATGACTGTCCTCCCCAGCAAGCCTCCAAATAAGCTGGTCTTGTCTTGACCAGGAGCAACATTTTGCTATTTTGACAAAAAATGGCTCCTGGTCTATACTTTACTGTGCAAAGTTCAGAAAACACCAGGAGCCAAAACTTGGCAACCAGTGAGTAATTATACTCCTGGGTACCTGCTTATTTGGAGGCTTGCTACCAAGGGTTGTCTAGGTAGGAAGGAACTACACACTTTGTGGACTTGCTAAGAATATATTTCTAACTTTTATAAACTTTTATTTCCTTTTATTAAAAGGCAATAAATCATTTGAAAAAGTGGTCCTAATGGGAATCGAACCATGGAACTCTGCATTGCAAAGCATGTCTCTCAACCACTAGACTAGCGAGTGCTGAACTGGCCAGGCAGGCCTTCACGTTTGAAAATTGAAGGTGTGCTTTAAATCGCACTCCTCAAAACATTGAGGTGTGCTGTAGGTGTGCCATAAATTGCACTCCTCAAAAAAATTAGGTGTGCTGTTTTATGACCAAATCGGGATCGTGGAATCAAAACAAACTGCACATGGCGTAAGGTTGGGAGCGATTCCCGGGTAATTCAAAATCAACAATATCTTAATTAAAATAGGTGGAGATGCAGAAAAATAAAAGTGTACATTATAATTACATACAGGTTTAGTTGTACATGTTAAGATATTGTTGATTTTGAAATAAATTGTATTCCAGTGTGAACCAGGAATCGCAAATCTACATTAATCAACAAACAACAAAATAAGGTAGATTTGCCATTCCTGGGGCTAACTGTTAAGACAACTAAACCTGTATGTTAATGTACACTTTCATTTTCAGTGTTTAAAAAATCATACTTTTGATAAGAATGAATTAAAAAAAAATTAGGCGTGCGAAAAATCGCTCTTCTCGAAACCATTTCAGGCGTGCGATGGCGTGCGGTCGCACTCGCACGCCTCAAACGTGAAGGCCTGGCCAGGGCATGATTTGAATCCTGTTTAAACATTACGGAATACTATTATGATCAGTATACACAAAATTATGAATATGCTTGCTTTGCAATGCAGAGGTCCATGGTTCGATTCCCACTGGGACCACTTTTTCAACTGATTTATTTCCTTTTTTTGTCAAAGTTAGGGCTAGAAATATATTCTAGATTAAATCCACAAAAAACTGTAGTGTAGTTCCTACAGACAACCACGAGTGAACAGTCAGTCATGTTAGTATTTCCATTGCTGCATAGCATAATATAATAGGCCTAGATATGATAGGCCCTATAAACACTTCATTTCAATTCAATCACTAGTAAAAAATATAGTCGGCTGCAAAGAACTTCAGTACTTGTTACGAATACGACCATGTTCTATTGCGTGCTGTTGCCATTGGACGATTATTTATCTTGCATGCGTAGGGAAAGTGCTGAACTTCTCTGACGGCAACTATAGTTTTAAGGAATCAATTTTAATTCAGTTTTTAAATTACATTTAATAGCACATGATCAGGGTTGTCTCCACGCCGGTCGGGTGTAGCCGGCACTCACGCTGGCCGACCGGCACTAAAAAAAAAAAATGGCACTAAAAAAAACAAAAAAACCCTTTTTTCTTTCTATTCTACATGGATAAAATCATTAAACTGCCTTATAAAATAAGAAATTATGTGGCAGGAACCCCCAAAGAGGCCAAATTGCATTACAAAAAACCTAAGCAGGCCCCTGGACCCCAGCTCCGTTCGCTACACTCACTCCGCTCGCCATCACTCAGTAAAATTAGCCGGCACTCAAATTGCCCTGGAGACAACCCTGCACATGATATTGCCCCTTCATTCAATTTATTAGACGCTAATAACTTAATTGTTATCTTACTTAAGCTTACCTTACTCTCTAGACTCTCTATATTTCTATAATAATAATCAAAACAAAAATTTGTCGATCACAGATTCACAGCGTATACTACACCGAGTTTAGGCGTAAACTTGCGCTACAGCCGTTATACCCCACGCATGGGGTACATATTTAGTCGATTTTCAAGATGATTCCTACCTTTTTAAATTTCATAACATTTTCATATGATGCTAAGTGTGGGCTTGATGTACTTATTCCACACTCTTTTCGATGTTGTACACGAAAATCGGAGGTTCAAGTCGTGTAAAATGTTAATGTTTATAAACATAATAAAAAGACACGACTTTCTCTCACGTACAGTTACGGGAAAAGTACATGTTTTTTTACCTTTGAACCATAACAACAGCGCCCTCCTAAGTTTAAAAAAAAAAAGATGTGGGAATGATCAGGTCGTTTCATATTTTATTTTTATTTTATTTATTTATTTGGACATACATTTGTGAAACAGTGGCATGAGTCTTCTCGACTGATCATGCTGATGCGTCCTTAAAACAAATAACTATGGTCAGGCGGTACAAGTTGCGTTGCGGTTTCTGCCTACAATGCCTGGATGAAATGTTATTAAAATTACGACTGGAAGTAAAAGCCCACAACCTTGTTAGGCTGTTAGCACTCGATAGTTTCTTCTTTCAATGTTATCAGACAGTAGGAACTTTACGCCGCTGGGAATCACGATATCGCAAGAGGATGAATCTTGTCATGTTTACTATGTTCAAAATAATTGAATCGTTCAATGTAAAGAATGCTTTGCATTAGTAATTTAAGTAATTTATTTTATTTTATTTAATAATGTAATGAACTTAATTTATTTATGTAACTCACAAATTTATTTAGGCCAATTGTAGAAAAGATAATTGTCGGATTCATAGATTTAAATCATATCTCGATTTGTGTAGTGTGATGAATGACGTATAACGTATGCATATATGGACAGAATAGCTCTTTTTGCGGATCAAGCCCTACCAACAGGTGAATGTGCGTTGCCTATTTTAATAATCGTATGAATTGAGAGGATTATCCGATTATTTTAAGGCGGCTTTTCTTGAACTAAACCGGGCGGCGGGGGCTGCGTTTACGCGTACGGTGTTACGAGCATTTGCCCTTGTTACAGATTTTACTTGCCACTGTAAATACAGTGTTTACAAACAGTGTTTGTTTGTAATTCTAATAACATCGAACTACATACAAATATGCTACAAGGTCAGACCGAGGACTTACATTTTAATAACTAATTAATATTTAAGAAGCAATACGAATTGAAGATAAACATGGATCAATGAATGTAAAACTCAAATCAGCTTCAATTGTTGAATATTCAGGTGAAACTTGATAGCCATTTTTAGTTCGTTACACAATGGTGGCGGGATCAATTGGTAGCAATTTTGAAGAGGGGGTTCCATCAAATAATCTTGTGAAAGGATCACTACAGAAGCTAAATATATAAAGAAGAAGACCTACACAGATTTTGTTTGACTTTTCAATTATGTTATAATATTTTAGTTTGTGTATACCCTATGTCTATAGGTTTGTATAAAATATTGTTATCGTTTCTGTTATTATAGATTATAGAACCACCCCCCCCCCCCCCCCCATGGCCCCACAGAAGTATTTATGAAATCTCTAAGTAATACGCATACACACAACAGAATAAGGTTTATCGTAGATAGAAAAAAAGCCATTGATTATCCTTTTCTGATGCATTGTGGGTGGATTGCGGGTGCAAATCTGCTCCATTTGCGAACCCACAATGCATCAGAATAGGATAATCAATGGTTTTTTTTCTATCTACGATAAACCTTATACACACAATAATAATTGTAAAATGTGGAAATTAATAATGGGCGCAGCCTCCAATACATCACTCTGAATAAACCAGTGGCGTGCGCAAAGGGGGGGGGGGGGGGGGGGGGGCCGCGGCCCCCCCCCCCCCACTATTGAGTCAGTCGGGGGAAACTTAGGCCAGTCGGGGGAATTGAGAAGGAGGCTAGGTCAGTGGCATCATGGAATTATGATAGTCAAAAACACAGATGAAAATTTTTCGCGCGCTATGCGCGCATATGTCGTCCCAAAATGCAATATTCTTTGGTACAAGCTTCTTTAGAGCCAAAATGTAGCTCAATCGTACAAAAAAAGGGGTAAATTCAAAAAAATTCAAAATAGCGCGCAGTTCTTTACTAAAATAGTCAGGGGAATTTCATTTATGGCCAGGTGCCCCCCCCCCACTCACAATATCCTGCGCACGCCACTGGAATAAACCTTTAAACATAACCATGGGTGTCAAATCGTGTCAATGGCAGAAATACTAAAGACGAGCCAACAAATAATAAAATAATAACTTCTTTTCCCTGTGCTGTTTTATGACCTAAAAGAGCCCGACAGATATTCCGAAGTATAATGATTTTAGTGGTATTCATTTTAGTGACGTGCCCACCTCTCGAGGGTTGCCAGTTCATTGCAAGTGATTGCAATTCTGACGTACGTAAACAACTTAATTCACAAAATCGTCAAGGTGGGCCCGTTAACAATGGGTTAAACCATGAATTTCTACGTGGTCACATAATTGACACACAAAATGAGGACAATTTCACCGAATTCACTTCATATTTTGTGAAATAAGGTAACTTTATTGAGAACTGTTATATATTGTACTACTATGAAACATATTTGTAAACACGTGGCTGTTCACTGTATTAAATTCGTAATGATTTTCGGCCGTAGAAAAAACAACCATAAGCGTGTGCAGCAGGACAGATGTCACTTCCCAACTGCAAGCAGCAGTTGGGAAGTGAAGTTAGGTCTAGCGTATACTTCCCCAGAACCCATGCGACTGGTGCGTATCGTGCGTAACTGCGTCTTTCGCGATGGCAAGGGCGTACTGACGTACTTGTAAACAAATAGGTAATTGACCAATCGCGGGCCCTAAGCCTAAAGGAAGGCTAATAAACAAGACCCCACGCCGCATTACGACTGTTTCAGTGTTTGGAACGCGCCACTACTGCATCAATCATGCAATTTGCAAATTGCAAGGACACGCTCGACCTTTGTAATGATGACGAGCGTTCATGACGCTGTGATCAACAATTTTTGTTTTGATTATAGTCTCGGCAAGTCTCCTGTACATGTATATTAATTATAATGTAGTGTGGCTATAAAAAAATAAAAGCTTATTGAATCTCATGATCTGATTCAGTAGTGACAAATACTTGGGCAATATCCTCAAATAGGTCTTACACACGGAATAAAGAACAAGGCAGCTATCATTTTTACAATGTAAATCAACTGCAAAACAATTGCTGCCTTGTGCTTTATTCCGTGTGTAAGACCTATTTGAGGATATTGCCACTACTTGAAATAGTAGTGTAGAGTCAGAGTGAGACTGATTTAAAATTTGAAATGAAAACTATTTTCTTACCTTTTTACTGAGATATATAAACATCTTGTTTTCTCTGAACGGTCACTTTACCATCGGTAGTCCAAAACGAATGCTAATCTACTTAATTAACCATATAAACATTCATTTTTAAAATCAAAACTTTAATATTAATTTCGCCTGGAAACAAGACGCATAGGCATTTGACCTAATCAAATATGACCTTCAAACTTTGACCTGAATGCATTTATCCAGCTGGCTTCCAATATAAGAAATGAATGCAAATTTTAAATCGAAGAAAATAAACCTGGAATTCAATTAGCTATTTCGCAATGCATCATGGGATCGGTCTCTTTCTCAACGTGTTTGCCATTTGCTAGACGTAAGAAAATCAGCTCTCTCAAAAACTCCCGATTTTTTCGATATTAACTTTCTAAAGAGTGTAACTTTTATATCATTTGATAGCTAACATTTTCTTTCATTAAATTTATTACAGGCATATCCGGCCCACCACACAGACAAAATGGTTGCCTCAAAGAAACAGGTGAGAAAAACATTTTGCTTGATCAAAAGAAATCCCCATGCCATGCTTTGCAAATTGCATACTTGACCACACATTTAGATTTGCCAAAATCAGTGATTCGTCAAAAAACTATGCTTGACTCCTTGAGCTGGAGATTGAAATTATGCTCCATCGTTGTGTAAAGACACAGGCTGCCGCTTAACACGTTTATTTAAGTAAGTATTAAAATTATGAATTGAAGTTGTCAACAATTGAACTTCGAAGATGAAGCAAGCAACACATTTTGGCAATGTCTGGCTAGACGTCCCGTAACTCAAGTGCGCATGCTCAAACCAATCAAGGATACGTTGTAGCTATACGGTTTATTCCGTACGGGACGTGAGGCAAGATATAGCCCACATTTTTTTTTTTGGCGTATTTTTTGTTAAACTTAATTTTTAAAAATAAAATGCAAATAAAACATTTATAAAAAGAACATTCAGTTCAGTGATTTTAATTTTGGAGATGATCATATATACTCTGCTGGGGAAAATGCCCAAAGATCTAGACAAAATGTAAGAAAAAAATAGCCTGCTTGCAATTGAAAATTCAGGAAATCTTTGAAGTTTCAATATTTTGTATACTATGATATGAAAACAAACAATTGCGACACTGCATTCCAAAACAACGGGCACGCAACGCTGTCGTTGTCACGTTGATTTCGCTCATGCAATGACATGCGAGGGAATGATTTGAGATTATGACTGGATTTAATATTTGTTTTAATTATATAGTATATTTGATCAATACAATGCCGGGGTAAAACACTGAAAATGATAGTCCTGTTGAAAAATGACATTCCAATGGCATTTGGAAGGTTGTGGGTATTGCCTAACTCTACTACACCACATGGAAACTGGGCGGGAAAAAATGTTTTATAACCCGACATGCAGGTTTTTGGGCTACAAAATGGACCCAGGCCCTGGTAGGCATGTTCATAAAATTTTGAAAATCAAATTATCTCTATGAAAATGGAATACATGGAAACAAAGTACTTTACAATAAAAATGATGGTTCAACCATGTCTGCAGGCTGAATAATAACAAAGTTATAACCAAAAGTAGTTTGCCTCATATTGCTGAAAACTGGGCAAGTCATGCACATTTTAAACCATTTTAGGTAAAAAAGGGTTGACTTTCATGATGTCCAGTTGCTTGTGTGGGGTTATTTAGACATCAGTGAATACATCCCCGCCCACTTTGTACTAAATCGCTAGATTTAAAAGAGTTTAACATATTTTGGTCAATTTTTTTCCAAAAAAATGTCGCCCTCTATAGTCAATGATATGAACATCCCTACCCAGGCTATATAACAAGGCGAATATACTTCGCAGAGTGTGCCTGACAGCCTTGGTGTAGTGGCTAGGATCTGGGCCCTGGTACTGGAGATCCGTGGTTCAAAACCCGGGGGGTCGGGGTGACCTTTCTGGTGAATGTTGGGGGTCGGAGAACAAATCTGTTGTCGTGTGGTGTACTAGAGTTAGGGTTAATGAAATAAGTAAAATGATTAATACAACTATTTTATCGCAAAACAATGCAACATTTGGCCTTACTTTATCCTTGTGGCCATGAAAAATGAATTGCAAAAAAGCTCAAAATCACCACAACAAAATGGTGGCTAAGTCCAATCCAATTAAAACAGCATGAACAAATCTTAAACCACAGCTACATTTTGTTAAGGTTCATTAAGTCTACGGTGCAGGCATCAGAATTTTCAGTTTAAAAACTTAATTCAGTTGTTTTTGCTGGTCCAAATTTCCGCACTTTCTTTTAATTTCAGCCTGTTTGTAGCCTGATTTTGTTCATGTTTGTTAATTCTCGTGCCTGAATTGGTAATGACAAGTGCAAGTTTGACCATAAACCTTTCCTAAACAGCCTTATTGTAATTTTGTCAAAGTGGTGACATACAATACTGTAAAAGCCAATATTTTTGCGTAAAGATATTTTCGCGCATTTTGATATCATAGACATTTCGCGAATTTTTTTTGCGGACGACCTTCTGGATGCATTGCATGAATGTTGAAAACAATATTTTTGCATGTTATAATTTTCGCGCGAAAATAAAACCACTGCGAAAATTTCAGCTTTTACAGTACATGTATATCACATTATTACAATCAAGGCCAAACAACTTGTTTGCGTCTGGACTTTTTTGAAAAGGAAGAAGGATGCCATATTAGTGATGTTCCAATTCTTTTGTTATTTTTTCCAAGAAGATAGCAGCTATGTTACCAGAATTATCCCCCATGGCATATACACCTATGTCTAGATGGTTGACAGATTTGTAAGTGTGTCCTGTTGATGAATTTTGCTAAAGTAATTCTTCACTATAACTTGATGGTGCTTTTGAGACTCTGCTATAATCACTTAATATTGAGCTGGACTCAATTTTCAGGCGATGATAAACAATGACAACCACACAACCTGTTCAGCACACCATTCTATATTGTTCTTGTGAACAAAATTACCTCTCAAATAACCTCTGTGTAGCTTGTATATTGATTTTGCCACATAATTAGAATTATGCCAGTCTCTTAAATTGGTCATAGCTGACAGCCATCAAGTTACTTAGGTATTTGTGATTTTGGATGTTTTGTTGCACCCTCTCCCTTGAAAAAATATTGTTCCATAATTTTAATTGGGTTACAAAAGTAGTTTAATATTAATTTATGTTATACAAGTTTCTCTTTTCTTTTTTTCAGTTACAGATACTCATGTGTATAAAAAATGAAATCAATTTTGGTATTGCAATTGCATGACATTTATTTATTTTGAAATGAAAAATAATACAAGTTCAGGTCTCGGGTGTCTTATAATTAAAAAAACACCTTTTTCTTTATGCAATGACCCTTTATTTATGAAAATATTAAATTACATGCATTTTACAGAAAAAGGCTATGGAGAGCATCAACTCTCGCCTTCAGTTGGTGATGAAGAGTGGCAAGTACCATCTGGGTCTTAAGCAGACACTCAAGGCTTTGAGGCAAGGCAAAGCTAAGCTGGTCATCTTAGCCAACAACACCCCACCACTAAGGTAAGTGGTCATTTAGTTTGGAAACCTGTTGTCTATTTCATGTTTATTTTATGAGCAATATCATTAACTGATCACAAGCGTAACTTGCGTGTTGAAAGATTTTCAAGCCTTAATTTTAAATGGTGAGCTTTATTTATCAAGATTGCTCAGGGCGGGTAAATAAGCTCACCCTCTATTGTCTGGGCACGGCTTGGACATTTCCAGAGTTTCAAGGCAAACAGCAACCTTATCTCAAAAATTACCAACACATTTGTATGAGTTGGCCTATAACGTTGTGAGCATTGGAAATTGTCAGTGCTTAGGCTCGGACATTTCCAGAGTTTCAAGGCCAACAGCAACCTTATCTCAAAAATTACCAACACATTTGTATGAGTTGGCCTATAACGTTGCGAGCATTGGAAATTGTCTGTGCTTAAACTTAATTGCAATTTATTGCATCCTATTCTAATCATGTTGCATTTTATTGTATCTTAAACAGGAAAAGTGAAGTAGAATACTACGCTATGTTGGCCAAGACCGGTGTTCATCATTACAGCGGTAACAATATTGAATTGGGTACAGCTTGCGGAAAGTACTTCAGGGTGTGCACACTCTGTATTACAGATCCTGGTGAGTTCAATGAATAAATAGTCATAGAAAGACTTCCAATTGAAACCTACAACACTGGGTGACATTCATTTTTCTGAATATCAAGGCAGTCAGTTTAATTACAATTATTTGACACCACATCAGTGATAGTCACAGAAAAAAAGCACAGCAGTAAGTTGGTAGTGTTGAGTTATCCCGTGTTTTTTCTCTTACGTGACACGGGTCATTCTATACATGCGTGTAACGGGTACCCGTATCCCGTAAGTCTCACTCTCCGTGAATTCCCTCAAACCCACCGGGAGTAGAGTTCAAGCCCAGCAATAACCTGCATAGTGCATTAACCAAATGTAGCATCGCGAAATGCGAAACACTTTAGAAGACTCTGCGATGCTAATGCACATATATTTAGCAAAAGTATGACGCAAAAAGATTCCCTACTTGATCTCTGATCACGTAGCATCAAAGCCAAACCTACAAAGATTGAGTTTCATCTTCAAATAACTAGAAAAAGTATCATAAATCCCGAAGTATTGGCAGTTAATATTTCGTTTTCGTCAGAGTTAAAAAAAACATTGGATTACATGTACCTGCGCAGCATTTTTTCTGTCGGTTTAAAATCGGTACAAAATGGCGGTTTCTGCGCATTTATAATCATGACGTCACTGTTTTGATACTAGTCTTGTTCTCAAGTCGCCAAAAATGTTACGATTTGGGAATGGCCAAAATTGTAAAATCTAGTTCGTGTTTTCGTATACTGTGTTTTGCTTACGGGCCACGGGTTATACGTGCATTACACGGTCGAACCGTGACACGGTCGCGTGCCTAGCAGTTGGGAATGTTCGACACCACCTTCAAAATTCCACTCAATTTTTTCCAGTGGATTAGCATCTTCAGAACGACCGACGATTTCAACACCCAGTTTGTTTTCATTTACACTTCAAAGTTCAACCGAAGTACTGGGATTTGGGCCTACTGGGATTAAAAATCTTAATCATTTGTGAAGCCTTACTCACCTGTGTACCATTTTTCCATCCACTTTTAAAAAATAAAATAAAAAATTCTACAGTGGAACCTTGCAACACAAAGTTGCCTGGGCCTTGCATTTTAGTTTGTGTTAACAGGAATTGTGTTATCCAGTCATAAAAGACTTAAAATTATAATATGGTAAAATATAAGCTTGGGACTTGAATAACACTTTGTGTTATCAGGAATTTTCGTTAACAAGAATCCACTGTATTTTAATAACTTGTCAAAAGTATGAATGTTAATGAGTCTATATCAATTTTGTGTCTCTAATGTACAGGTGACAGTGACATCATCCGCACCATGCCATCTGGTGAACAGTAAGCAGGACAATGGGTTGATAGAGACAAACCACAGCATTACCATCTATCCAAAGACTAATTTGAATTTGAACTCATGTCGACTACAAGTATATCATCTGCTTAAAACTATCACCTGACGAGCATTTCAATAGCACCAAGAATACGGCACGCTGTATATTGGTGCATGGTCGCAAATGTGACTTGGCTGTGTGAACTCTAATCTAACATAATCATGCATATGATCTGTGGTGAAATAAACCATTTTAGGTTAAACACAAAAGCTGATTGTAAGATTGATTTATTATGAGTGATGTATTATAGTTAAATCAGTTCCACTTCCAAATGGGCAAAAATTGTAGAGCTAATTTTTATCCGCGGGCACAAATGGAATCCTTACTAGCAGGAGTGTGCATGATGATGCATGAACGCACAATCTAACCAATAAATAGATGTGACAGAAGGGATTCATTTTGCACACAAGATAAGTACAAGCCTCTCAATGCTTGCCAATTTGGATCTGATTAAACTGAAATATTTATTAGGTCAAGGGACCAGAGTTCATTCATTGGTTCATTTCACTTTCTGGAGTGTCTCTAGAAAAACTACTGGGTGAATTGGGAACAAAATTGGCATATTAGAAAGCATCAAACATTTCAAGGCTACAGCTAGTATAATGATCATTTAGAATATTTTGAAGAACAAATATTAATCCATTTAAAAATGTTTTTTAATTCAATCAGTATGTTATATTGTTACACAAATTGTAGTGGAGACTACAAGATAACAATTACCATACCATTCAACATTTCTATTCAAATGTAGCCAGACATCAAACTATGTTTAGGGTTATTGCCATCCTTGTGATTGTAATTAAAATAAACACATCACCAAAAATAAGTCTCCTCTCAACAGTTCGTCATAACATCGTAAGGTAACGCATTTATCAATAAAACACTTATCCTATGACTGTTTCTTAAGTGTTTGAAAATTAAAAAGATGTCCATGGCTGAATGAGCTATTAATGGAAGACAAAAACTGCCCTTCTCAAAAGTTTATCAAATCAGCAGGTCAGTAACAACTCACTGTGCTAAGATCTGAGACAAGAAGGGGATTTACATGGGTGAATGATGATTACACACGGTAATGTTCACTTGGTGGTTATTTTAAATTGCACCCAACCTCAGGTTTTTTTTCTCATTAGTATGAAGGCATTCATAAACTTTTCTGACTTACAAGAAGGGCAGTTTTTGTCTTCCATTTGAGCTCATTCAGCCATGAAGTCACGACATCTTTCATTTTCAAACAACAGTCATAGGATCATTTAAGTGAGTTTTATTGATAAAATGTTTTACTTAACGATGTTATGAAAAATTGTTGAGAGAGGGATTTATTTTTGATGTGTTTACTAGTGACCAGTTCTTCTTGAATTGATGTAGAAATTCAATGTGCACTGTTCAGTTATTTTGTTCAATTAATGAAATCTAAATACTGAAATATTAGTGAAGCTTTTGCTAGAGTGCCCATTCTGATTCGCCCTGTAGTCTCTAGAATTAGACTGGAATAGAAGTGAACTCATTGTGGTTGGAGGTAGAGCAATTTGCAGTTTGACATGATACGCAATTGTCACAGAACTTTAAAAACAAGTCGCATTCAATCTTCAGGGATAATATTTCATTTTGAGAATCTAAATAGTTATGCACAATTAATTTGACAAGAATTCATTGATTCTTGCCATTTATATAAGAGGAGGGGAGAAAAACTTAAACAAGAATCCAATGGCAAGATAGTGTACACACTAACTGAAAAAGCAATGAAATGTATAATTCTATGGTTTTATTTATAAACTCAAGACAGGTTTTTTTATTGCCTATTTTGCGATATATTCGTATATTATGCAGGGTCAGAAATTCGCGAAGAATCCATTCTCGCAAAGATTCCCGCTAGTAAAATTGCGAGAATCCAAGTTGATTCTTGTTGAAAATCTGTCTAACACACTATTTGAATTGAGGAGAATCCATAGTTTCCTGGCAAAAGCCTTTGCAAGAATCTAAATGGATTCTCGCAACCTTTGACAAACTTCTGATCCTGTTATGTTTCTTATCAAAAGAAAGGTGTTCTTTGCAATGATACCTCACTTGTGCAAGTGCTAAATGAGACTGGGGAAGTGTCATTCAAAAACATGCCTAATTCATGGTATTCACCACTATTTGGTGCTGAAATAAACAACTTTGTTCAATGAAATGGTGCATTGACGACTTTAATGTACGGTAGAGTGATGATTTTGGCACATTCATATTGAGATCTCGCCATTTTCTCAAGTAAATTGGCGAGCATTAAAACAAGTGATTTCTTCACATTTGGTATTAAAGATAAACGCATCAGCTTTCCATTGACGTGTGACACATGCACATATAACGAACGATATGCAATTGATGTGTCCGTAACTTTGATAACTTCCACAACTTTGAAAAGTGGACACTGTAAGTTAATTTCGCAAGCAATTTAATTACGCGAATTTTCTAGAGAGGCTCAAATTTGCGAAATTATATTGCCGCTAATTGATGTGTGTGAAGATTAGCTTATTTTACAGTTATTGACAAATCTGCTCAAAATAAGTAGGGACTCAAAAAGCATCTATTGATCTATTTTGCCAACTAATTAAGTTAACCAAATTAATCAACTTCTAGCATGTCATGCATTTGTAATTATTTGTTAACAAATTAATCACTGGTCAACGAAGAATTAATGAAGAATACTTATTTAGTCCCAATTATCTTTCGAAGCTGTGTATTTCCATAGGTGGTGTGTTAAATCAGTGGAAAATCATTAACCCTCAACCTAGAAACATGGTTCTGGGGATGGAACGAAGAACAGGGGAGGGAGGGATTGATTTATTCTAATGTAGGTAGTTATTGTCAACTTTACAGGGTTTCTGTCAACTATACAAGATATATCTATATCAAAAGTGGAAATAAGCCATCTTGTTTTCAAAACCAAGATGTTTGAAATTTTGTAAACGTTATAAGATTAACATATCTGTTTCTAATTTCATGTGCAAAATTGAAAGTCAATCGCATTTTTGTTTTTTCCTTAGGTGAACCATTTTACATGCTTGTCCACGAGACCCCCAAAACATGCATAAGATTTCAAAATGAGTATTTCATTAAAATTTGACAATTCGAGTACATTTGTGCCGTAATTGGAATTTAATGCATCCTTTCTTGTTTACATGGGAGATATAATAATCGATTTACATAACCCATGCTATGAATTGCTTAAAAGTTCTAAATTTGAATCAAACTTAAATTACTCCAAATTAATGATGGCGGGATATTCAAATGTGTACATTAACTGTGTGCAATTTCAATTGAAAATCACTACATTGTGGACAAACAAGTAAACAAATGAAAATGTGATGGACTTAATTTTTTCACATTAAGGGAAGTGTCAACCCTAAATATATGAAATTTATCAAGCACTGTAACTTTTAAACTAATAATGTAATGTACATAAAAGTATACAATTTTTCAAATGAAATGAGTCGGAGAATCCATTTTTGGTATTAAATTTCGCCAAAAATAGTGATTTCTACATTTTTGCCCAAAAATCACTTTTTTGGCGCCAAAAATTTACGGACAACCTAACAAAACCAGTTTTTTATTAAAAATTTCAAAATTTCACCAAAATCATCTAAAGTCAATTATCTAGGAAGCACCTTTTTTTTTTTGGCGTAAAAATTTTTAGTTTTGAAAATATTGACCAAAAAGTGCCAAAAATGTGATTTTTGAGATAAAAAACATTTTTTTGGCACTTTTTGGTCAATATTTTCAAAACTAAAAAAATTTAAGCCCAAAAAAAAAAGTGCTTCCTAGATAATTGACTAAAGATGATTTTGGTGAAATTTTGAAATTTTTAATAAAAAACTGATTTTGTTAGGTTGTCCGTAAATTTTTGGCGCCAAAAGAGTGATTTTTGGGCAAAAATGTAGAAATCACTATTTTTGGCGAAATTTAATACCAAAAATGGATTCTCCGACTCATTTCATTTGAAAAATTGTATACTTTTATGTACATTACATTATTAGTTTAAAAGTTACAGTGCTTGATAAATTTCATATATTTAGGGTTGACACTTCCCTTAAGTTAGGAACAAATATATAATTCTTTCAACATTTAAAAAGTTTCAAATTTCAACTTGGTTTTGAAAACAAGATGGCTTATTTCCACTATTGCAGTTTTTGACTCGCCCTGTACAGTAAAACCTCATTAACACAAATTTGTGATAAAACAAAGTCCCAACCTATTAATCTATATCAAAATATTACCTCAACATACTATTAGTTATCCTGTTTGATAATGCAATACAGGAAGATACCTATGGTTGGGTGCCATATCACACGAGGCCAGAGGCCGAATGTGATATTGGTTGTGTGATATGGCACCCAACCAATGATAGGTATCGACCGTATTGCGTTATCAAACAGGGGATAACGAGTTTATCACTTATGAAAAACACAATATATTTGGTATTGCGGAGTAGCTTTTAATTGGATTTATAAGTTTTGGATTGATCCATTATCATTTGAGGGGTTAAAACCATCAGATTTTTAGGGGTTGGCATATTGGTGGATAGGAATGGGGTCATTAGTGTTGGGTTATGGAAGCGAGATAGGAGAAGGCGATAGGGATGGCGGATTGACAAATATGATCTTTTGGTTGTTCCCGGTGTCATTTTGGTTGTTTCCGGTGTCTTGGGTTTTGACTGGTTTACCGTTTAAGCTGTCAATAAATATATAGTTGGGGTATTGGTTAGGAATGTAGTCAATGAGCGCAAGGATGGGTTGAAAAAACCTGATTTTTGGTGAGTCCCTGTGTCAGGTGATTCCTGTGTCATTAAAGGCATATTATGTGATCTTTTCCAAGTAGCGCCCTCTATCATTGATTTTTACTATGAAAGCAGATTTTCTTGCAGATTTGCATTTTTGATCATAAATCATAAAGATCTAAGTTACAGATCGATACGATTCCTAATTACTTCCAAATCATGGTTTGAAAATAGATTGTACCGAGCAGTACAATCTATTTTTTCAAATTTTACTCCAAATTCACTCTAAAACTATGATTTTGAGGTTTTTAGGAATCGTATCGCTCTGTAACTTGGAATATATTTATGATTTATGATCAGAAAAGTAAATCTGCAAGAAAATCTGCTTCGAATTTGTTTTCGAGGATTGAGGGCGTCCCCTGGAAAAGATCACATAATATACCTTTAAGGCGATTCCTATAACATTTAGGTGATTCCCAGACACTGGGAACCATCAAGATGTCACAAGGAACCATCAAAAAGGACTATTTTGTCAACCCCTCCCTCTTGCCTACATTTATTAAGCACTAAACAACTCAGAACCAAAAACACTGGGAACCATCAAAATGGGCCATTTTGACAATCCATCCCTTTCTAATATTCACCACATCCCAGCCCAATCAAACAAATATATTTATTGAGCACTTGCACATCTTGGAACTCAAAAACACTTGGAACCACCGAAAAAGACATTTTGTTAACCCACCCCTTCGTTATTCACTACACCCCAGCACAACCACACACACAAATTATTGAGAACTTAAGGGGGTGTGTGTGGACCCTCAGCATAGGCTCTGTAAAACTGCTTTAACTCCTTCTTTATTCATTTAAAGGTAGATGTTCCGATTTTCAACTTGATGTTTTCTATTCTACATGAAAGGTCATCCTTAAAAAAGTTGTGTTCCAAAGTTTGAGTTGCATAGCTCTAATGGTTCTTATTTTAGACGCACAAGATGCTGTGAACTGTACCCATTGAGTAGTACACAAACTATATCGGTGGTTACCACCATTCGCGGTAATTCGACGTTATTTCATCAATTACTCCGTAATTATACCGATTTAGGCCGTCAAATTTCAGTATGATGATGAGAAAAATACGAGCTTTCATATGATATGAAAATCTCCGTATGTTTGAAATAATTCTGTGCTACGAAAATGTGATCAGGTCATCTACCTTTAATCTATATAAAGTATACATTTGTTTGCAGATTTTTCTTGTGATATGACAAGACAGAGGCTAAAAACGTATCTTTATTACTAGTATCTAAATGTATAACACACAGGCATGAAAAACAATTGAAAATACTGAAATAAAATTGTACAATATGTGAGTTTTATTAAACAATTGCAATCAATATATACAGAATAATATATTTATTTCAATTAAAATATTCACAATGTTTTTAGTACAATTTAGTCAAAAAGTTCAGCATCACTTTGTATAAATTAATGTAGTCCCTACCCTAGGAAAAAAAAGAAAACTGATACTGAAATTCACTGCGTCATTCACTGCATAGATACCAGGAATGTTCTGTATTTTGACTAAGTGTGTGTATCCTTGGTGTAAGATATTTATAAGTTAGACTAGTGTCCAGACCTATTACTGATTAAAGCTGTATAATCCTTTAATCCCTCAATAGAGGACTTGGTGCTAGGTTATTTTCCTGCTGTCTTACACCAAGGATAATTAACCTAAAAGTGGTCATTCTGATAGAAACACTTACTGTAAAAGTGATAATTTCCATGCGACTAAAAAGCAAAGGTTTTGCATAAAATTTGAAGATGCTAGGATTCGAACCCAGGACCTACCGGTCCCAAAGCGAATGCCATAACCGCTAGACCATCTAAGTTGCAAATTTGAATCCTACAAGAGAGGTAGGATAGCCTATGTCTATTTGTATTACAGAATAAATGTGTATAACTCGTACAATAGAAATCTTTGCACTACACTCATTTTTGATAGCTTTCTAAAAAGTAGAAACAGAATTGACCACTTGTAATAATCAAATTTAGTAACAGTTTACAATATTGGTATTAAAGTTGATGTAATATAAATATCTAAAAGAAAAAGACAATTTCAACCTAACAACTTTTTTTTCTCTCTCTAAATTTTGATGGGGAATAAAGCTTGAAAAAGTCAATAATTTTGTTTCGAACTAGAGAAGTGAAGCTAACTTATCAAAATATCCAAAATATGAACTGTAAAATATCCATCAATGATTTAATTTTAATGGGTTTTATTTATATTATCACAAATATGGGTGGAATCTGGAATTATGTCTGAAATACATCTTAATGTTACAGACGTAAACTTACGGTAAAGTGCCATACATTCACCTTCAGTATCACTTGAACATACCTTGAAGGCCACACCGTCATCTACAGTAGTATTGATGAGAAGTTAAGGGGGCTTGCCCGGTTTTGTTCTTAACAAAACAATTCTTTCCCTCTTATGAACTTATGCAAAATTATGTCAAAAACCAAGTAATACAATTGATATATAGCTTTATAAGTTACCCGATGTGATATCATAGTATATTTTGAACTTGTCATAAATGCTTTTAAATTTAAACCTTAATCCCGGTTCTACAAAGTTTCCAAAAAAGTATCTATATTTTGCTTACCACACATAAATACTATATTCTGGTAATTGAAATAATTTGGTAATACTTGTGACACTGAATGCTTCACAGCATAATAAGGCTAAAAAAGTTATTTGTTTGTCCATTTCCGACCTACCTTAATTTTGAAAATTTACAAAAAAAATTAACAACCCTAATTTTGGAAATTCCAGAAGTTTTTTCCCCCAAATTGCTTTCCGGAAATACACTTAAATATTTTTTAAACAGTTTTCTTTACTCTTCTAAACCGTTTTTATACATGAATGAAGATATTTAAAAGTAAAATATTCCCTTTTTTGGGGGGGGGGGGGGGGGTGTCGTTGGTTACACATTGTGTATAATATTCCAGAATTAAACCAATTTTTCAATTACTAGGAGTGGAGTTTATTTGGTTAAAAGCAATTCTTTCTGCAACCATAACAGGATTTGTATTACCACGTTACTACACTATATTCTGTATAGCAATGCCATCTTCACGTACAGCATCTGTCGATGCATCCCATTAAAGAAAACATGCATCCATGTTGCTTGTATTAAGATGACATTTTAGAATCGGGATGTATATTGTAACATCTAAAATGATTTTGTACAAATTTGAGATTACTGTAAAACAACTTAATTTCGCTAGCAATTTTATTTCGCTTATTTCGCTAGGAGATCCAATTCGCCAAATTAAATTGCCGCCAATTATATAATTTATAATGGTTATATATAGGAAGATGATACAAATTAGTTAAATTAAATTGCTGTGAAATTAAACTGTTTTATAGTATGGGATACAAATGACGTGGATGCTAAATGAAATAAACCACAGTTAAAAAAAAGACATACCTGGGATTTAAATCATTCACCATATTTGGCCAAGGTTAGTGATTGCTTAAGTTTAAAAAGTTTTTACAAAATTCTAAGATCTACAAACTTGAAATAAACAAAAGTGTTGGGGAATGACTGGCAGTGTAATTTTTCTATTCTTTAATATACTCCTATACCTATTGGCAAGTTTCATTTATTATTTACCCGATACAAAATAGTCATCTTAATTATCAATTGCTTAGAAATATTTGTCATAAAAATCACTTGGTAAATTGCGGCGGATTACTCCTGTACATATATAATTAACACCTGTTAGATGTTATTTCCCTATTCTATAAAATATGTATACAAGAATTTTTAAAAAGAGTCACATTACATTTTAAGAAAATGTCAATTACTTAGAGACTTGTCCCTTGAACATGTCATGGAAGGGCTGCTGAGCTCCAGACTTTATAAAATAATATGTTTAAATCACTGTATTCTCACTACATTCGTCATAATAAATACCTATTTTTTAATGTTTTAAAAATATATCACAAAAGCATGAAATTTGGTGAAGTCTAAGCGTCTTGCACCATTTTCAAGAATGTTGTCAACTCGTGAAAGCCATATATAAGATTTTAACAATACATGTTTCAAAACAATATAATTTGATTGTGTGATGTTCTGACTGGTTTCATCAAGGAATAAACAGATAACTGGAAATCTGGCATTACTTTACAGTGTAATCAGTTCCAAACAGTGGCGGTGCCAGCATCATAATTTGAGGGGTCAATTTTTTTTAAAGGCCATGAATAAAAGATGCGCGCAAATCGCGCACATTTTGTTGCCATTTTATGCTTAAATTGTCAAATTTGGTCTAATTATAACTAATTTAGTATGAAAATGCACGCTTGTGCGCTAAATTGACCTGTGTTATGCTAAAATTGTCAAATATAGTCTAGTTTAACCTAATTGGTAAGATAATGTGCCCGCACAAAAAAATTGCCATTTAATGCTAAAATGGTCTAATTTTGTCTAATTTTAACTAAATTTAAAAAAAATTGGGAACTGGTTCCAAATTGGTGAAGCCTAACAACAGTGAATGAATACAGAAGGACGTGGGTGTGCATGAAGTCACTAGCACTGTGCATCATATGCATGATGCATGCGTGCGGCCAAATCCGTGTGTGTGTCCATAATCGGATTACTTTTGCGCGCTGAGAGATAAAAACCATTTTTTCTTGCCATTTTTGGAACTAATTAAACTATAGTATAAGTAAATATGCTGATTCGCTGAACCCTTGATCCCACAGGGGTTGGGGGATTTTAAGTCGACCTATGAATATACCACTTGTCCAAGTAAATTAATACTCGTCAATGTACCTGAGGCCCAAATATTCTGTCATGTTTAACACAAATTAGACAATTTTTCCCTTCTGTATACATCATCAGTAATACAACTATCTCAAATAGTCGCAATCCCTTAGATTGTTCAAGTACAATAAAAGTGTGAGGTCTATTAAAAGACACCCCTTTTCAAGAATATATCCAGGGATTCTGTATTGTGAACAAATAGTGCTGTTTCGGACACAGTGGTAATTAAAAATCACCCCTGCTTGATCCTCGTGTGAGACAGCATGGATGAACCAGGGAATCAGTACTTCAAATCATGCCAATACCCAAAAGAACATTTTGTTGTTGCTGTCAAAACCTTGTATCTCCATCTGGACCTTCGGCATGCATTCCTATGTATATCCTTTGGGCATTCTGCTAAAATCATGTTCAAGGTGCAAAAACACATCTATCAACACCTTGTAAGTGCTATTGCCCCTGAACATATATAAAGCAACACTTTCTATGAATAATTGTTGGGCAGTTTTACTTTATACATGTAACAGGGCCAGCAAAACAGACAAGGTTTTGACAGAACTGCAACGTTTTGTTTTTGATACACTGTACCTATTCTATGATCAAGCACAACCCTTCACTGTACAAACATAGTTCGTCTAAGAAATTAGCAGTGTGTTTAATCCTCGCCCGACATCATTCATCTAGAAGTAGTTAGCAGATAAAGAGCTGTTTTTTTCATCATCATATTCCTGCAGAAACAAAGCACAAGAAAGCAAAATGTGAGAACAAAAAATCCCTTTTGTAAAGTGTTTCAACTCCAACAGATTTAGGGTGAAATAATTTAGTTCTAGCTTTGGGCTTAGAATTTTGATTGAGTTAAAGGCCAGTCAAACATGCTGTAGGGATGCGTGCCCAAACAATTTTCAAAACACCAATAAACGTGTATTGCCTCTGAAGGAAAAATTCACAATAAAATGAGTTTTTCTCTCCAATTTGACCCCCTAAACACACAAAAAATGATGGGATTTTGAAGAGAAAAAAAATCCCTTTTTCTTGTAAATGGTCAATTTTAGACCCTAATGGCCCATTCATACTCTAGTCATTGGGGATCGTGCAACATCGACGGCCATGGTGCACCGGTTGAAGTAATGTCAACTTTTATCCACTGACATCAACAGACGTTCAACGACAGGAGTATAAACGTGCGAATCTAAAACACCCCTTATTAAGTGCTTATTGGTCATGCATGCTGACAGTGTAATATAGTTACCCATGGCGCCCCGAGTTCGAATCCTAACAGGGTCTGGATTTTCCCCATCAAATTCTACCTATTTCTTCCCCTGATAGTTTTATCTCCATTTCTACCCTGAGTGTCTTAGTTATAAGAATTAGTAGAGATGTGATGCACTCTCCTTGAAATGATTTGGGAAAAAATGGAATGGTCCAACTAGAATAGAATTGTTGTTCAATTTATCCATTATTTAAAAAGTTATACCTTCAGTATCAAATATCTAAAGTAAACCATACATTCAATAAAGTAGGTAGGGTGCCACTTGCAAAAAGATAATTTTGGAATACTTTTCATCTTAACATTTTAACTTTTTGCAAACAGTCTCTTTTACCTGTCTCGCTGAAGCTACTTGGTGTATTCCTGGCAATGTGTACGATGGTGGGTTGTTGGCTGCGGCGGAGGCCTACAATGTCAAATGATCGTATATAACAAGTATTAAAAAACAGTATTGCTTATTTTGCTTAAACCCTTAGGTCCACTCTATACTGACCAGCCAGATCCTTTAGGATTGAGATTTCTCCATCTTAACTCTTTTTCATCTGCAGGGATGCAAGACTTCCGGAAATATCCGGAATTTTTCCGGATATTTGGCCATAAAAAAAAGAATTCCTGATTTTTGGAAGAAGGAAACCAAAAAGCATTTTTTTCTTTTCTTTTTTTCTCCATTTTTTCATTTCCAGAATCAGATGATGATATTTCAGCATAAAAAGAGTCAAACATGTGTTTTTAGGTGGGTGATACCCTATAGCCTATAAAAGTTTGACACCTTGTGCAAATGCTCGGGTCATCTGGCCAAGCTTGCATAAAAAGTTCAGGAAATTGATCAATCACCCACTTGCATCCCTGCATCTGTCGCCAAACGAACAGGTGTAAGCCAGTTCACCCTAGGAGCGAGAGTGGACCTTTGCCTTTAACACTGGGGCATGGAGAGGTTTCAACTTTTGGGAGGTGACATCAGCACGTAATCCAATAATAGGCACTGCACTTTTGTGCCACAGTAGAAATTCTTCTTTGATTGTGCGGATTCAAAGGCCGTCGTATTGGAGATACGCATGCTATATATATCATGATGCCTTCCCTGAATTACGAACACTGACCTCATCACCTCCCAACTTGAGCTGACATAAAGAATATCCCTTGATTACCCACTAACGACACATATGTAAACTATGGATGGAATTAAAGGTAGATGTTCTGATTGCTGGCCCGATTTTCAACTTGATGTTTTCTATTTTACATGAAAAGTCATCCTTAAAATTGTCACAAGTTTGAGTTGCATAACTTCAATGTTTCTTATTTTAGAAGCACAAGGTCACAATAAATTTGCCCATTGAGTAGTACACAAACTGGCTGGTGGTTAACCACCTTTGGCAGTAATTCACCATATTTTAGCCTATAATTTCTAAATGTGGGGATTCTTCTAATATGAAAATATCTTGATGTGAAGAAAAAAATCATACCCCCAAAAAGTGATCGGAACATACACCTTGAAGTATATAAACATTTCAACAGATCAATAACTACAATGTAACATGACTAATGAGATGGAGATGATATGAAATAAACACTATACAAACACTGATATTCATGGAATCACAGATAAAATGATTGGATAAAAAATGAAATCCAAGATAATGTCACTAATTGACTGTGCCTATGATGAGCACATCCAGGACTTGCGTACCAATCACCCAAAGTGATGCACATTTAATAGATAAACCCAGCATAAATGAACTATAAAATAACCACCGTGTACACATGGCACTGATAATGAAACATATCGAGGGCTCAGAAACACAAGGCCTCACCTCCATTTTTTCTCTTTCCAGTAACACACAGCCTTATCTCCATAACACAACCCCTTTCAAAGTTATAGCCAGTATCACAATGCCTTATCTCCATCTCCCCAATGTGTTTAAAAATCGTCAATAGTCTTTTTCTCAAAATGGTCAAAATGGATATAAGGTCTTGTGTTTCTTAGCCCTCAATATTGTTAGTATTCCATGCACCTAAGCAAACATTGCTTAAAGGAATTAGATAACCCTGTCACCGGATGAAGCCTGATGAGATGAAATTATCAGCAGCATCACATTCTGTTCAAATTTGATACATTGTCATTGGCCACATACAGATCTTTTAGTAACAACAAATAAACGCATTTGTTGGTCAATCAATGTTCGTAACCAGGGTATTACTCGATAGTTTTTATTTTAGTGAAATTTGAATGCTCTATGTAATATGATAATTTTTTCGAAAAGTGTGTTACATCAGATAGAACAGTATGTGATGCGGTAAGGGAAATTATATTATTTATAAACAATACAGTACTAACAAAATATGCGTAATTTGCCTTGAAGATGGTGCAATTGTCAACTCCGATTAAAGCCAAATCAATGGACATCAATACTTTCAACAAGATATATATGTGCCAACATTATAGTCACTATCATAAAGCTATGGACATAATTCAAGCGATTTCACGCGAGCGTGTTTTGTTGTTCGCGGAGCTGCGTCCAGATGCATGAAATTCGCGGACAACTATGCATACATACGCGTAACGATTTCACGATTGACCAATCTGGACGCGCATTCATTTTTGAAATCGCCCGGTACGCACGCACATACACATGCATTGTTGGAATTATGGGATTTTTGTGTGTTTTTTTTAGATTCCAAAGAATTGTGGTGAGGTGGTTTTTTTAATTTATTTTTTGTTGAAAAAAAACAAAAAATAACATGACTGTGTTTGCTCGGTTTTTACTATCGATTCGGTCTGGAAAGGGCAATGCAACTTTTGTTTTCTAGGCCTTATGACGCTGACTATAGCCAACTAATTGCCTCTGGCTTACAGAAAACATCCTGACATGTCACTTTATTGACTTGTTTCCAAGTAGTTACTTTTTGAGCATTAGATATGATTACTAAATACTGTAAGGTTATATTAAAAAAATCTTTTGTCTCAAAGCTCTTCAGTTTTTCAAAACCTAATGTGGAATGCAATTTTTTTATAAGTTTTTTTTATTTATTTTTATAAATATAAAATATTGAAATCCTTGAAAAAGTGAACTTTTGTATTTAAAATGATGTGATCAATGAAAATCGGAAAAATCGGTGAAATTTAGAGATTTTTAAGAAGAAAAAAAGAAAACAATTATAACGTGCATTAATTAACTACCACGCGCAAAGCTTTGAGACAAATGATTTGTTAATATAGCCTAATCAGATTCAACTAAATAATGAATGAAACATGTATGAAGATGGCATATGAATGGTGTAATGAAAGTGGCTGCCTTATGTGAAATTCAAATATGTTGTACCTACCATTAATCATAATTAAATGTTTGATGTGTTATTTATATTTCATCATTGTAAACAAGTGGTGGTAGATAGGGTACAAGTACTAAATGTACTCCAAAGAGCAATTTTGGGATGAAATCTCTCAAAGATGCAAACACCCACATGTGGCCATATTGGATGCATGGTATTGAACAATTGTAAAACAACATAAGGCAGCCAGGTGATGATATTATGTTATCCTGCATATTTTCTGGTCATTTGATTGGTTGGTTTGTACCATGTGATTTATAAAAAAAATACCATAATGTCCATTTGTTAATAATGGTATTCTCAAGTAAATTATTTATTCTTCTTTATGTAATAATCAAATGATGTTTTAAATGACCAGAAATTATACATTAATTAACATAAATAAATCATGGGATTGTACAAATATGATCACTTGGTATAAGGAAATTGTTCCAAATCACTGGTCACGTCAGGGACCAAGCATGTGTCCCAAAACCTATAAGGACTCACCTATCAACCTATCAAATCTCACTTTCACATTGTGATCACAATATTGTACAATTCCCATCATACCAAAATATCATCGCTGTTCCGTCATAACCTTGTGGGTTTGTTTACCACCCTTCAGCATGTGTAAACCTGTCCAACGGTTTTGCATAGGAAGTGTCGCTTTATACATGTTCAGGGGCAAGAGTACTTACAGGGTTTAGATAGATGTGTTTTTGCCCTTGAACATGTTTAGAGCAGACTGCCCAGAGGTTGCTAATGGTATATATAGGAAGTTTAATTTGCACATGCTGAAGGGCCGGATGGAGATATACGGTTTGACAGAATAGCAATGTTATATTTCTATACTATTCTATCTATACATCAATGATACACCGTGCCATACAAATACACCTACAGCTGCGTCTGATTTAGAATAAGATGGCGCGTCAGAAGAAAATGGCACGTCAGAATAAATTGCGTCAGACGAATCACAATCAGATGAATATACGGCATCATGTTCCCGTATAATCTCTGAACGACGACGGCGTTCACGTTTACTTAGTACACCTCTCGAGGGCGCCGTATTCTAGCAAGAAAACCAATAACTTTAGTATTATGCTTTTATTCTTATCTAATTATGATTGTATTTTCGAATTGTATGGAAATAACTTCTAAAACATTTTGGATACAGCATAATATTACAGACAATAGTATATGACACATTCATTGTTTATAAACTCTTATCAATATGGCCCTTTTATTTAAATGAAAGATAAATGGTCATTGACGGGCCAACATCGTGTCCTGTGATTTATGTACATTCTTTTATATCAATTTTATTGTATTTTTAATGATTGAATAAAGAATGATAAAAAAATCTAGAATAAATTTAATACAGTTGACACAACTTAAAATCACATTGCCATCTCACAATCATTTATGAAGCATATGTCTTGGTAACTTTTTCTTGTTTGTCAATCTACTAAGTTGACCTAAACTATCTGATAGTATAATGGAGGAGTTAACCAACTGAAATGATTGATTTATCAGTTTATGATTCACAATTTGAGCTTATCTTACCCATTCACCGGTTTTTCTCTGTGTTTTGCGTGGATGCCTTGATGTTTTTGATGCTTGTCTATCTACAGCGCTATACATGGGAGGGTCCTGTCAAAGACATGCAGGTTATACAGAGTATTAGTGATTGATGTACATGGATAATATCTTTGAATTTCAATATCATTTTGAAAGTTAGTAACGTATTAAAGTTCAAACCAAATCAAACAAAAACACAAACAAAACAAAACAAAACCAATCCAAACAAAACCAAACCCAAAAAATGATAATAATAATAATAATAATTGTTATAAAAAATATTTGGAATTTTTTTTAAAAAGACCAGACGAACAAACAAGCACTGACAATCTGTAAACATGGATATTTTTGTGCCACAATAATTTCATCATAAGTGAATGTGCAATATTAACAACTAAGTATGAGATCTGTATAACAGATCATCAAATCATACAGAATCATAAAGAATCATAAAGACATAAAGTTGATTAGAATTGGCAATATACACAGATAAAGCGCATGCATTTATTCATATTCATGTTTACAATAGTTATTGAGTTTTGAAAATTGCCATAATTTATTGCAAAGCTAAGCTTTGTACATTTGAAATCGTCTGCAAGTTGTAAATCTTGTGCAACAAGCGATTTTAAATATACTGTGTTATGTACACAGATCTTACATGTGCACTATTGAATTCATTCCAATGCGTGCCCAAGTAGCATGTGTATGGTGTGTAAGCAATGATAACATTACACCCATACAAATCTTAGCTTCATAACAAATTATGGGCATCATTAAAATACACGGTCTATACTCCATGTCAACTAAATTCGGGGGTTGGAGTTGCATCAGCATACATTCTATAAAGTCTTCATGATCCCTGGCCTATTTTGCGTTGAGTCGTGTCTCATGTATAATGTACCGACCACTGTGGTTTGTGAAGGCTCCAAGTGCTTATTGGACAAACATCACGTCTCCTTGCCACAGTTAAACACACCCTGGTGCACTTACCATCAGCAATCAGCGCCTTGAGGTCGGGCTTACATGTTGCACAACCACAGACGCACACGAGGGGTGAAGTCAATTACCTCATGTGATATGCGCCCATTGTTGAGAATGCACCATAGTTACCACCCACTTACTTTGGATACATACATGCACACATATGCCATTTGGCCAACAATTTTGAAGGCGAGTATACCTTATTGATTGCATCATGATATCATGCATGTTACTACAATGTTATACAAGTATCCGGCTCAATTAAAGAAGAATGTTAGCCCTGGCTTGGAATTGCATCACATGAATGGAATATGCACTGAATAACTAACTCCTCTCCCCAACTTGTGTTGACACAAAGTATATGTTTAGTCACACTATTAGCCCGTTTTTTACATTGATGGGTTAGATAAATAATCCAAACAAATAATTCTTGATCAGCAATTGATTTTTAACGCCCCTTGGAAACTTGCACAAGTACAACACAAACAAGTGTGTACAAGTTTTTGGTTAATTGACTGTGTTTGTGCCTGGTATATGCACAGCACGCACATGTCATGGCAATTTGACCGAGAATTGTTTGTTTTGATTACAGCCACCAATTAACATAAACACTGCTACTCCTTGTATTACCAACCAAAAATAAAAATATAGTTGACAACATATATATTAGCATGTTAATTAAAATAATTGTCTTAGATAACCAGCTACCATCATCAACATTCATATTCATTAATAGTAACATAGTTAGGCGACATATTATTAGGCCGAACAAAGAAGGTCTGTCTCAGAAGCCCGCCCGCATTGGTATGTGAAATGAGCTACGGCGCATAGGTATGCGCTGGGGGCTAAAAAACGTATTTTTCTTCTTTTTTTTGGATTTTTTTTGGATTTTTAGGTGAAATTTTTTTTTAAAAGTTCTCTGTAAGCTTGGATAAGCAAAAATAAATTGCAAAAAATAAATAAAATCGCATACCTCATAGCCTTTTTTCTAAAAAAATAAATGAAATAAAATCGCACAGCACTTAGCTTTTTTGCACAATGTCTCTGAGACAGACTTTCTTCTTGGTTTGGCCTTAGCTTGAAACATTTATGTGTTAGATCACCATCCACCGACGACAACATTGATATTACCTGTCTTACAGTCATTTACTTCATTTAACCCGGTTGATTTTAAAATTACATGTTAGATCACCCACCACCAATAACATTGATATTCCTTGTCTTACCCGCCAACGTTCATCTATAGGTAATTTTTGAAAACTGGTGTTTTCATACACACTGTCCTCACTGTAATTATTGTAGTCTTCCTCGGGAAACTTCTCCTGGAGCTATATATAACACATTGAAAATGATGCACGACCAAATAAATTGATAAGTGACGTTTTGTGAAAAAATGAAGCAATAGTTCAGTCAGTTCCAAATTGGTGAACTTGTTTACAGCAGCGAATTAAAACAGAAGAGCGTGGGCGCACAAAAAGCTCGCAAGATGCAACATGGCACACTGTGAATTGTATGTGTAATGCCTGCATATGCCAATATAGCATCAGTACGCTGGAATTACTTTTGCGTAAGGAGAGACAAACACCACACAGTGTTTGTGTGTTAACATGGTTTCATACACTCGTAGTAGTTGTTAACCAATCAGAAAGCAAGAAACTAAAATATGCGGAGTACATTGAAAGTGTCTAATGCACTCCGCGCGCGCGCCGTTCAATGCGCGCACGACTCGTTTTGTTTTGATTTGTTGTTCAGTAAACGCGGGTTCGCCGATTTTCACTGCGGGTGTTAGCAAACTTCTTAACTTGTTTTTATTCGTTATTACATATATCAAAATTATGCTAAAATCGTGAATTTTGATTTGTAATGTCGTGTATGAATTAGGTCAATACATGCATATGTTTTGTTTCTCGAAAAATCAATGCACTTGCGCAAATGTTGATATGCTCACAATAGCACTCCCTGCTGGGTCGTGCCATTATTCACACATCAACATCAGCACTGATTTGTCTAATTTCTCTCGAAACAACACATACGCATTTATTGACCTATAATTTTAAACAGGGAGGTGGATGAAAATGGCAGATGCTACAATGTAAAATAAAACTTGATATGAACATTAAAAGTTGGACTGATTTTTTTTGTCCATGGTAACAATGAATGAATGAATAAATGAAAGATGGGTGCTGATGAAATGAGATGAATTTGATTGTTTAATGGCATACAAAAGTGGTAGTTAGGTAGTTAGTGGTTGTTAATGATGAGATAGTTTGATGACGTGCACCTATATATTGAATTCATACACTCTTAGTAGTGTTGAACCAATCAGAAAGCAAGAAACTAAAATACATGGAGTGCATTAAAAGTGTCTAATGCACTTTGCGTGTGCGCCGTTCAATGCGCGCACAACATGCTTTGTTTTTATTTGTTGTTTAGGCATCTTGGGCTCACGATTTTCACTGGAGGGGTTAGCAAACATTGTTTTTATTCGTTATTACGTGGATCAAAATTATGCTCAAATTGTGAATTTTGATTTGTATAGTGTCGTGTATGAATTAGGTCAATACATGCATGTTTTGTTTCTCAAAAAATTATAAAAATCAATGCACTTGCGCAAATGTATAACTCATTTACATAATTGGGACTTCCAAATGAAGCACCTACCACAAAATGCGGGGTCGTGCCATTATTCACACATTAATATCAGTCCGCGCGCATCGATTTATCTAATTTTTCTCAAAACAACACATATGCATGTATTGACCCATAATTAATAAATGGCATTCAGAGGAATCATTGTTATGATTTTGCAAGGGCAATGTTGTTGCAGCAGAATTGGTGAACCCAAATAAATAATATTAGAATCCCATATATGCTTAGTCATCAATGTCTTCATCGTGATAATGAGCCTTTTCGCACAGTTCAGCTATCTCTATTGTAATTGAAGGAACTTCTGTGTTAATGTCTAAATTTCAGGGTGAAGCTTACCGCTCAAGAATAAAAATATGGTAAAAAATATGTGTCATGACATATGATGCATAGTCATGCATGAAATAACTTGATACAATGTCTGGAAATAGAGTATGGTCTAATTCCAAAGCAAATTTCACAGTCATGCTTCACATAGGCATCACATGTGTACAAAGGCAGATATCTAATGAACAAAGAGAGGAGAAGGAAGAGGGGGGGGCCTTAAAGGGGCACTGAGAGTTAGTATAGGAATGCGCTCTCAACTTTTTGGAAATCTTTTTTGCACTACGTAATACTTAGGCATATACTAACTACCATCTAAAACTGTTAACCTTAATTTGCCGATTTTGGTAATTTCAATGTAGATCAAAATTATCAGCATCTCTCACCAAATAACTTTCTCCAACAAAATTTCAATCTAGCGCCATTATTCAACCGTTTTCTCATAAATCATTACACTTCAGGGTACCTACGTACCTTATCTATTGAAACAATTCCTTAATTCAAAATTTCATTTTTCTCGGAAATCTCCCAATGCCCTTTAACTCAAAGAAAATCTCATGGAAATGCTCCCAACCAGGGGACACTTGTATAATAGGTGGATCATGCTCTGGTATGAACTTACAGAGGAGGGTGAGGAGGGGGTCAGGGGAGGGAGTAGGAATGAAAGGGGCCATTTCCTTGGATATAGGTGTTTGGTTGTTGCTTCTAACGGACAATTGGTAAGTAAAAATGTGCAAAAACATTGATAATTTGGTGAGAGCATGAATCCTGTAAAATGGTGATGGTGCACAATGTGGGTGGTGTGAAATGTGGGTGAATTTAGTGAAATATCATGAAAGAAATTCCCAAGATAAGTGTCATTGGGTGAAAGCATGATTTTTGGCATTCGGTGCAAGTGCTACATGATAAATATGGGTACTTCGGGTGAAAGTACATGCATTCTTTTTGATATGGGGACTTTGGGTGAGGCTAATGGCAAAGATGGTGTTTTGTGATCTATGTTTGCAAACCTGTGATGTACAATATGTCACTGTTATTTATTATTTTAATTTTTATATGAGGGCTTAGAAGTAGAACTGACTATGTCCATTTTGACTTTTTGGACATACACCTGCTGGACATGGCCTGTTTTGCAACAAAACTAAAAACACCTTCACGGACATAATCAAAAGGGGGGGTACATAGACATAGACACTTTTTTCCACAGAAAGAAAGTTCATATCCATGTTACTTGTACAATTATCTGGACAAAGTCAAAATGGACATAGTCAGTTCTACTTCTAAGCCCTGCATATCTTATATGTCATCTGTTAAATGGGGTGTCCCCACCCCCAAGACTTCCAAGTTAAAGCTATACTAATGTAATGATTATTACAAAATCAAACATGCAAACTAATGTTATATCTGATGGGTAAAAATAATAATGAACTAATATGATGAAACATGCAATGATGGGTCGATCATGGTGTGTAAAATGGATACATTGATGCACTGGTCACTGGTATTCCCTTACCACTTCCCCTCCGGATGCAGGCAAACTAGATTTGTGATCACTAGGGAGATTCACATAAGAACTGTCATCAAAACTATCGCTAGAAAATGATGGGGCTGATATCTGCAACTATATAAATATGCATGGTTTGAGAATTCAAAATTATGATTTGGTATGTTTTTGAAATAAGAGTTATTCTCAAACAAAATCTGGAAAAGAAAAATGTGAAAAGAGGAACATTGTCTTATATCAATAATAAGAAATCTTCTTGAAAACCTGTAAAAGAAAATGTTATATTAAGAACACCATCTTATATGAATGCATAAGAACAATGGAAAAATAACATAGGGAGATGAGGATCCCATCACCAAATCTCGTAATTGATTGTTTCCTCATTAAACTCTGTATGCTGCCTGATGGCTCCTAAGAAAGGAAAGTGATGAAACTATCCTAAAAAAATAACAGCATTGCTTTCTATGTCCCACCTGAAGTAGGCATACTCCAGTGATAGGCACATCAGTTGCGTACCAAAGTTTGTTTTTGATTGCGTGAGTACATGTCAGTACAATAGAATCACAGCCTTATAAGCTCTGATGTAGTGACATACTTCAGGTGGGATCAAAAGTATGGTCGAAATACACATAAAAATTGAAAGGTGATTAGATGAACAATGGAAAATATTGAACAAGCAGTGTCTCAAAATTATCCAAATTATATAGACATGACATCTACAATTAATGACATGAATAAATAATAACAATACTAATTTGGATTTATAATGCTTACTAGCCATCTAAAGGGTGTTCAAGACTCACAAAAATAAAAACTGTGTAATTAATAGGACACAGGGAGGGGCACACTCAAGTAACACAGCTCCACATATGTGGCCAGATAAACATGTAAAAAGCGTATTTTTTTAGGTAAATTGCCATAATTTGCCAATTGTGCTTATTGAATTTCAGAAATTAATATTGCAATAATTTGTACTTCTGAGCCAAAACTTCTTAAGAGGGTCAAACTGGCTTTTTGAAACAAACAGTGTTGATAGTTATTTGATCAAATGTTTTATCTGAAGAACAAACTTAAGTCAGTTTGAAAATGATATGAATGTGTATTAAGCGATACTTGAGTGGCCAAACTGCGAACTAACTAAGGTTAAAATGTTTCATTCTGAATGGTCACAACAAACAGTGAACATGGCAAATAGAACAATAAAATAATGTGTTCCTCTACGTCTACAAAATATCATGCAAACACTTCATGGTTAGAGTGAAAATTCAGACCAACTGTTTTTCCTGAAGGCATTCTGAACTTTTTGGTCTTGGTGATAGCTCACTTGGTCAGGTAACACGGCATATACACAGCACTATTCTTTGTGTCACCTCAAGTTGGAGGAAAGGTAACATTGGCATGTTTTCTAGTCATAGCATCATAAGAGCGTAAACATACATGTAACTCCAATTATGACTGCTATTGCATGAAACGTGAATGCTGCATCTATAACAATAATCACCTATGACTAGAATTTGTGCCAACATCACACACAACTTGGAAGTGCACACAGAGCAGTATACAACACACCGATCTATTACTTCTTGCACTGTGTCTTGTTATATATGATGGTGGAACTTGACTCAGAGTCAAACGTGGAACAGGTGGGGGAGGGGGAGGGGGAGGAGGTGGTGGAGCTAGAGGCGGAAGTCGTGGTCTGTATGCATTGAATGACCTCCTGGCCTGTGGAATCATGACAACAATATACCATAGGTATGAAGGCAATAAAGGTGGCTCAAAAGGTCATTTGAAAAATTTCTAGAATAATATCATTAAGATTTCATCAATATGAATAATAATATTTTGTTTTGGTTTTGGTTATTTCCTAGAAATTGTTAATTGTTAAACTATTGTTATACACAGTTCAACAAAAATAAGTTCCCCTTTAGATTATGCCTGATATTTTTAAAATGAGTTACTCCATCGAAACGATTTTTGGCACATGTAATGTATGTGTTCACAGCAACACTAGACCGGGGCTATAACTACGCAGGTGTTGTAATGCTTGAATGAGCACATATTGAATGGGGGAATACCTCAATTCAAAAGTTGCTAAATGATGTATTGAAGAAGGATGGTTAAGCAGCTTGAACCAGGGTCTTTGCTTGAACACCGCACAGGTGTTGTACTGCTTGAATGAGCATACATTGACTGTGTAATACTCGAGTATCACTTTCTTGAGAGTGATATAGCTAGTAGCTGCACAGTATCAGTAACTCCGCTTCTATGCAGCCAGCTACTTTGGATGTACTGCATATGGACTGTATGTTTCCATACAGGTACTAACCATACAATACCTATACAGGCAAGAAAATCGCTGTGCATAATTTTAGCAGCAATACTTACAGTATGATTCTCTGGTACTGGCTGTAAACCATGCGGTTGGGGAGAATGAGTTGCATCCTGCATACAAAAATGGTACAAAATGACAAATTTATCATATAATCAATGTAAAATTCAATGCCATATTTAGCAATGTCGTCTGCTTTAAACACCCGAAAGGAATAAGCTTTTAAGCTTAAGGGGGGACTTAAGGAAGTTTTTTGTTGAATTTTGTTAGTGCTGTAACAATTGAACCATGACTCAAATGTACATAAAAGTATACCTTTTTGGAAAGGAAATGGATCAGAGAATCCAAATTTGGCATCAATTTTGACCAAAAATGTTGATTTTTTGAGAAAATCACAAAAAACCACTTTTTTGACCCAATTTTTTTGAACAAAGCTAACAAACATAATTTTGAGTTAAAAATGCCCAAATTACTTGATGATGATGTTAAGACACTAATGAAGGGACGATTTTTTTTTATTTTAACCTAATCCAATATTTTTTGAAATTTTGACAAAAAAGTGTAAAAAAAAATAAAAATCCATTTTTCACGTTTTTGGCACTTTTTGGTCAAAATGTTCAAAAATATTAGATTGGTTTTAAAAAAAAAAAAAAAATCGTCCCTTCATTAGTATCTTAACATCATTATAAAGTAATTTTGAAATTTTTTACTCAAAATTATTTTTGTTAGCTTTGTTCAAAAAAAGTGGGTCAAAAAAGTGAATTTTGTGATTTTCTCAAAAAATCTACTTTTTTGGTCAAAATTGACGCCAAATTTGGATTCTCTGATCCATTTCCTTTCCAAAAATGTATACTTTTATATGCATTTGATTAATAGTTCAATAATTACAGCACTCACAAAATTCAAAAAATCAAATCAAAAACTTCCTTAAGCTTAATACAAAACATTAATCCAGCACATACAGTTGAAAGAAGCAAATAATGCTGTCAAATCTCATTTCAAACTTTACTGGATCTGACTTCAATGTTCTCCTTACCCTTCTATCATCATAATCATAATCATCATATGTAGTATTGAAAGAATCATTCAGTGCTATGAATCTTGGACCATGGGTCACTGGATTGATGGCATCAGCCTGTTGGAAAACAAAACAAATAAAATGAGATATCAACATTTAATTTGTTGTGTCACAATATCGACAGAGTCATCCAAAGCCAATATATGTGACCATCAACCACACACGTAAAGTCGGCCCCTGATCATTTTTGTTTTATTTCATATTTGGAAAGTACATGTCTTCAGCTTTAATATGAGTCATCACTTGACATCATACCTTATCTAGAACTAATTTTACGGTTCATTGAAGTTTGCACGTATATGACCTTAAATAGGAATTTTGCTTGTATTTTGGGCTGTAACTTAAAATCAACATTGCTGACTTTACGGCCCGTTCGTGCTGGACGGTCACATATTCAGACCATGCATGATCTCTGCTTGCTACTAATAACCTAAAACAATATATTTGTTAAATTACTAAAAATGTTACAAGTTACAAGATATGAATACTATTGTTAACATAAAAAGGCCAAACTACCTCTATACGCAACAAACAACAAACAATATAGGCTGAGTGTTAGTGCTCTACCTCAACCCTGCTATTGTGTCTTTGAAGTCATTAAGGGTAGTGTCAACCCTTTTAATATGAAATTTATCAAGCGCTGTAATTTTTGAACTATTAATGTGATATATATGAAAGTATACATTTTTGGCACTTTTTGAGTTTAAAAAAAATCACAATTTTAGCACTTTTTGGTCAATAGAGTCCAAATTTAACACTGATCCTAGAGAAGTGTCTTTAGATGATTTGTGTGCAATTTCGGAATTTTTTGTGAAAAAAAAGTGATATTTTGGGTTATTTTTTTTAAAACTGCATTTTTAGAGAAATTTGATACCAAAAATGGATTCTCTGACTCATTTCATTTACATAAATGTATATTTTTATATACATCACGATATTAGTTCAAAAGTTACAGCCCTTGATAAATGTCATCATAAAAGGGTCGACACCTCCCTTAAGGGGGGTGTGCACCTTCAGGTACAGCCTCCGTAAAACTGCCGTAGCTTCGTCATTATTCATTTAATCCATATAAAAGTATACATTTTCTTGAAGTAAAGGGTTCAATAAATCTAACCATGAACATGATTTTTTTTCGAAAATTGAGCTTTTTGGTAAAAATGATAAAAAACACGTATTTTAGGTTTTGTCAAGATAACTAAAAATATATTTTGTCGAAAGTTATCGTTCTAGATGTATTGTAATCTTAAGAAAATTATCTAGGAATCGTTTTTTTTGTTTGTTGATTTTGGACATACTTTGTGATTTATTGACCAAATAAGGCATAAAAGTCAACATTCTGAATTAAAAAAACCGTCCATTTCCACAAAAAGACCCCTACATTTTGAACTAGGCAAATTATAATTAAACAAAAAAAACGATTCCTAGCGATGATCATGCTCTTTCCATTAAGCCTACTTACGTTTCATCAGATGCAGTATTTATCGACTTATTGTTTCCATAAAATTGCACATTTTACTCAAAAATGAACATAAAGAAATCAACCGATGAAGGTGAAAATGTGACAATACCGCCGTTTGATCATGGTTTACGGGAAAATACACCAATTTCAAATCCTGTTCTTTATATATTATGAGAAGCATATGAATCCCCAACTTCGTGCAAAGTTTGATTACAAACCGTTATTTTCTTGGTATCAAAATAACCTCAAACGTGTGTTAAAAACCCACCTTTGTCATGATGCAGAGTGTGAAAAAGAAGCCATACCTTTTCATGCGCATTCGAAGTGCGCCGACAATTTCCAGGAAGCGTAACGCATGAAAACGCGTGCGTTAATTGCTAACGAGCGCGAACGCGCGTGGAATGTTTTGAGTTGGCAAATTAAATGGTGACGCGTGCGCGTTAAACCGGTTGACAAATATTACACGCTCGTGTATTAATTTCTGTGCGCAACATCGCAGCTAATCATCAAAGTTTATCATTATAGGCCCAGTGCAGTTTGCAAGTCTTCATCAATGTGATCATTTTCAAATGCACCGTGACGCAGTTAGCGAGTTCTGGGTGTAAAAATCAGCCCTTCCTGTAGATTTAGTATAAACTTAGTAAAGGTGAGAAAATTGGAAAAATAAGAAAGAAAGCGAGAAATGGTGATGAAGATTTAATTATGACGTCGTTTGGTCGCAGCTGTCTGATAAATTTGTTCTTCTTCTTCTACTTCAAGCTTCTGATCAAAGTCACGTCACGAATTCCGATTTTATCAAAGTAAAAAGCCAAAAATTGCACTGAACTTGACCCTCGATATGCCAGCGCAACTGAAAAAAGGGAATTAGGTTTAGGTATAACACTTATTACTCAATGTTTAATGAAGCAGGATAATAAGGTTAACGGTTTGTAAAATGACTATGAACATATGAACAGGTATTAAACAGTAGAGTGTCCCCCGGCCCCTTTTATTTTCTGTAAATACACTGGGTTGAACATGTTGAAGGGGGCGAGGGTTTTTGAAATACAGTGCAGGACTTATATAGTGGGTTAGAGGGATCGAGGCCCCCCCCCCCCCCCCCCCCCCCCCCCCCCCCCCCCATTTGGCGGTGGGTTTTTGAGGACGACACGTCTCGAGCACCGCCCCTCCCCGTTTTCAAATTTCGGACTCATCGGCGGCAATTCAGCCTGGTATAAGGTAAAGTCCACCGGGAAAATACCATTTGCCTTAAGCATTTTGGTTGGATCTCTTTAAAATGAGTTTTCCATCTACTGAAGATAACAATGATAACGGTCAAAACACTGCCATTATTAACAATTATATATAGTACTATAGTAGTATTAGGCCTATTATGTATTAGCTATCCCTATAAATTGCCTTGTCACCTACGTAGATTGAAGCATAGGCCTACTTTTTTCATTGGGAGAAAGGCAAAAAAGTACAAGGATATCAAAGGTGCTACTAGTACTATGCACTATTTAATTAATTAGGCCTATTGTTTACATCTCATGCTCATAACAACGTTACCATATTTTTTTAGGGGGGGGGGGCGGGGGCCGCGGGGAGGGGGTCCGACGGACAGCAGTATAGACCATCCTCTCCCACCATAACCCACCCTTTCCCATTTGCTTTCAGTTTAGAACATTCAGACGTTTTATTGATTCAAAAATATGAATGATGAGCCATTTTAGCGATCGAAATGGGAAGACCGTTGTTCAGCATGTTCAGTCAGAATTTCAATCGGTTTGTTCCCGAATTTATATATATAGGCCCTATATATATTATTATTCAATTTAACCATGAAATATTAGGAAGATGCATAGAAGAAACATGACTTGATTGACCTGGTAATATCTTGGAACTTATTTTGTTTGATATTATCATGAATATGGCATGTTACCAAACCGTATAGGCCTAACACCCAAACGCAAACTGAAATAAATTAAGCTTTATAATGGATATTAAAATACAGGAGAGGATGTCCAGCCCTACCCTTCCCTATATATACCCCCACCTCCTTGTTTTAGATTGCCGCGTGTGCACATAACTATACAAAGTTAGACTATAATATAAACCATGATAACATCGGCCTGCCCGACTATGCTTCTCCGATCATACACTCGCCCATAATAATTTATATGTAGGCCTATGTCAAATGACACTTATAATTGATATTATGTTTGATATAAAATGACAAATTAGTACATCGAGTTGAACTAATTGAGAATATAGCTAACAAAACAACGATAAAAAGTAATAGAGATACCATAATTAAATAAACAGGTCTTGGATGGACGGGCGAGTGGGACAGACATGGACAATATCGAAAGGAAACAAAAAGACAACATAACACCTTCGGATAAAACTCCAGTGTGAGTCTTTTTGATACTTCTTGATGTTTCATGGATTAAATATCTTTCTCTGTCCTTTATTTTTGTATTTTTCCCTACTCTCTTTCCAAACTCCTTGACACTAACTCTTGCCCAAAGCCTTGTTTTATTTGCTTCAGCCACACCCCGGCAAAAATGATGGTTTGATAAAAGTCGAGCCCCCGATGCGTAAACAACGCGTGTGACCAAGCCCTCAAAACGCGCCAAAAACATAGCGGTTAACGCAGCACGCATTGGCGGCATTCTAAACAACAGCGTCGCGTATTAAGCGAACAGGCGCGTGCTAATTTGCGTGAAAAACAAAACTTTCACGGGATACGCGGCGCATGGGAATTTCGCTGATCCCCTGCGGGCAGACTTTTCCATTCCACTTTGTAGATGATCAGACTAAGGGATTTAAATCCTTCTAAATAGGCTTTTGGGATTTCGAAATTGAAAATTTCTTTTCATGTACTGATAGATAACACTATGAAGTTTTGAAAAATGAAGAAAAGTGAAATTAGTGAAAAATACAAAATTGAGAGTGCACAGCCCCCTTAATACCACCATATATGTATGCATTGACTTTTTCTCAAATCTCTCACAACAAAACAATTCCATTTATTGACCTAGAAATGTTTTATATGTTAGAAATCCCCATTTAGCGCATCACAGGACAAGTTTAATTACTTACCCTAAATGAAGGGCCCAGCTGCATCAGTTGTATTTCTTCTACCTCCCCATTGTAGTCTGGTCGATCATAGGTATCTCTTCTTTTCAAAATAAAATTACTCTGCAAAATGATACAAAAATATAAATACTTTTAATGAAAACAAGAGAGAAATTAATTAGTGTGTCTTACTTAGCCACTTGATTGACTGCGCCCAGCAAATTTTCATATTTACAGTGGGACATGAAAGATATTTCAAGGTCACTCCATTAAGCCCCCACTTCTAGTTCACAAGGTCAATTCCAAAGTCATAACCTATCAAGGCATGGGTCACACCCAGGGTCATAACAGCGAGTATGGGACCACTCATGGGTTAGGTCAAAGAGTCTTAAAGTGCTTTCTACCCAGCCCGTAATATAACGAGCTCCGCAACGTGTGTCACTTCCACAGCCCGTAATATTAGGGGCGTTGCGGTCAAGTGATAAAGTAAAATAAGTATGAAAACACATTCTATTCTAAATGTTAATTTGGCTGCTGTTAAATCCATATTTAATAAAAAAGGTTGTTTTCTGCAGCTGTGAGTGAAATAGGCCTGTTATTATAGTCTGATTCAGAATCCCTCGCACATGAAATGACATGGCTGTGATACCACAATTCATACTGTATCTATGTATAATGCAATTGCATTGTATTTTGGTTGGCAAGCACGGAAACGTCCTGTATTGTCCAGGGCAATTTGTTTTTTGACGATTTTAGTCAATGATCGGACTTGATCTTTCCGCGCGCAAAAATAATCAAAAGCAAACACGCACGATTCTGGCCAAACACACGCATCATGCATTTGATGCACAGTGTGTTTGTTGCTTTCATGTACACCTACATCCTTCTGTATTAATTTGCTGCTGTAATTTGGAGCTGATCAAATTATAGTAACAAGTGGCTGACCTGTCATGACTTTTTTATGTCGTACACTTTATGACTCACTTTATCATATGATGATGATAAATCATATTGCTCCTCCTCCTCTAGTATCCTATGTTCAGCTTCATAGCGATGCGCATTGGGTTGTACATTACCTACTGGGATATCGCTGTGTTGTCTACGACTCTTCCCAGACTTGTGTTTCTAGGTATAGAAATAAGATTGATTGATTGATTGATTGATTGATTGATTGATTGATTGATTGATTGATTGATTGATTGATTGATTGATTGATTGATTGATTGATTGATTGATTGATTGATTGATTGATTGATTGATTGATTGATTGATTGATTGATTGATTGATTGATTGATTGATTGATTGATTGATTGATTGATTTAACAATTACAAATAATTTATTTGAAATTACAACAGATTTTAATTTAAATATTGGGCTTATCTAGGAAACCAAGTTGAATTGAAATGCCATATAACCCCCCCCCCCCCCCCCCCATACGGTGGTTTAAGAGTTCACTTAAGCAACATATCAAATCAACCAAAATTATACTCACAGGACTATGGTTTCTATCCGTGAGAACCATTTGCTGATGTCCTTCAGGATAACTTGTCACTAATATAGCATCCTTGAAGGAGAAAAGGATAGATATAGATGATTAGATGTCATACAATGTTATAGAGGGAGGGCTCTGTCTACAATGCATCATTTTTGGATTTTTTTTTCTTCAAGGGAATTGTGATTAATCTTTTTCAATTACAATGATCCAAATATAACATTGGAATACTTACATTTTGAGGGCTTAGTGCCACAAGGCCTATATCTAGTAGCTGCCAGCTGTTATAAATGAGGTTGTTATATGCTGAGCAATTGATCAAAACTAAATGTAATTCAGAGCAGCTATTGCAAGTATGATCTTTTTGTTCAGATATATAGTGATATGAAAAGGCACTATCTGTAATAGCTGCCATATGTTATACACTTCTGGGGCTATAAGATGCACCTTTGTGAAAATGCAATGTTACACATGGCAGCCATTGTAGATAGGGCCTTGTGGCTCCAAACCCTCGATTTGTATACTAACTGAAAATTGATATGACTTTTGAAATTGATATTCACATTCAATAGATTAATATTGAGAAACCTAAATTTATGTGAGTACATACTTATATCATAAATAGTGAAACATCTTTTTATTACATATATGCAAAGAATTTTTTTATGAAACTCAGTTAAACACAAAGCAAAAAAAGCAACAAAATGACAAATGTTTTCATTTTGTTCATAAGCAAAGATTATCAACTTACATTTCTCTTTGATACTCTATTTTTCTTGGTGACCTCCCTTTGTGGTTCATATCCATTAGGTTGCACATAGCCATCAGATTGCACAGACTGTCTTGAGTAAAACTGCTGTTTAGCAGAAACTGGAGGGGGAGGGGGAGGTGGAGGTGTGGGTGGAGGTGGTGGAACAGCTGTTGGTGGAGGAGGTGGCGATGGTGGCGGACGAGGTGGCGATGGTGGCGGAGGTGGTGATGGAATGTTACTAGCTGAAATTATAGAACAAATACAAAAACAGAAAGACAAATTAATATATTAATATTATGAGTATGATGAAAATGTGTATACATAAAAATTAATATTGCAACATGATAATTTAAGAAAAAAACATTTTCATTCAATTTCATTTTAGTTAACATAGCAAAGAATAAAAAACAGTTTAATAGAAGACTAACCAGAGAGGGTATGGAAAATAAGTTACAGAGAACAGTTCCAAAACTTTCTGTGTAACCATTGATAATTACATTCAAATGAACAAATATTCACATTATGCCCAGTTGTGACAATAACTGAAATATACACTGACATCAATCTCATAAAAAGTGGCATAATTATGGGACCCGTACCCTAGATGCCACTTTAGTGTAAAGCCTCCATTCGCGATACGGAAAACTGACAAAATGTGCGGAAATCAAGGTTAAGAAAAGGGAAATGAGAAATCATGAAATATTAAAAAAATAACCTTAAAATCTGTGGAATCTGTGGTAATTATAATAAGATATTTGAAAAATAAACATCCCAAGTAACTATTTCAACTCTATCGCTACACTCAATGCGCTGCCATTGCTACAACACGCACCGTGCATGTCTGTTCACCAATCAATCGATAAAAGGTCTGGAAAATCATCTATTTTGCATGCCCTATCTCGGTCGTTTCTACACGATAAAATACCCAGTTTCGATTAAAACATCAATACAAAGACTGCTTATTATGACAATTCTAGGCAGAAGACCCCCTAACTTCCTATTTTTTTTAATTTCCCATAGATGCCCGTGTTGTACAGTACGGTAACGGTACATGTTGTGTATGTTTTATGCCTGACATTGGAGAAAACGTAAAAACACGAAAAACAACATTTTTAGAACACCGAATTTCGGTTTTAGAATGCGGAGGAATGTGGGCTTTACTTTAGAGGGGGACCATATTACCTTATCATATCCGCTATATGTTTATACATTTATTCAGCCATGCGAAAAATGTGATATTTTTGGCACATTGATGTTATCAGGGGTGACATTTTCTCTTTAATCAAGGTACTTTTTTATTGCCAAAGGGGCAACACGGCCTTGTTACACCACTGCATATATATATATACTGTAAAACCACTTAATTTCGCGTGGGATTTAATTTTGCTAATTTCACAAATTGAATTAAAAGTATCAGTACAATTTCCAGATTCGCAAAATTAGAAGTCCACTAAAATAGCAGCAATTTTAAATTTGCGAAATAAATATAAGCAAAATTAAAGTGTTCTACAGTATAACATACAAGCATGGAGTAAAAAGATACAGTATACATGTCCTTTAATAAAATAGTTTTATTTCTACGATAACGGTAATATGATCAAAACAAAACATCTATGGGTGATGTCATACCTTGTTGAAATGAACTAAAGTTGTTATCAGAGGTTGTTATCTCCAAATTATTCACTACTCCTTCATCCATGAAACTAACACAGCTGTGGATGAAAAATACCAATGATATGTATTATTAGCTATCAAGTGTAGTAAAACCCAATGTACACACATATCAACAATAAAAACAAAGCAAAGCAAATTGCACACAGAATTATTACAACTAAAATGACAATCTAAATTTGTTTGCGTTATTTGGTTGTTCAATAATGACTCAACATCTGCAAATGCAAGCTAATATTTTTAACACTATCCACTTGGCAGAAATGTTTGAAAAATGTCAACATTATTGAACTTACTTACCATAATAGGAATCAACATGAGAAATGCGTTAAAATAAGTTCAAACAATGCCTAGTATTGGTTCGGTAATCCCTGAGATTGACCTTGAAAGTTGGGAAGGTTTCTGAAAAATCTGTTTTGTATATGGTAAAACCTATAATAGCCGCAGCGAACGGGTGATATCACTGGTTGAGCCTATAAAGACTGTATAAAGACGTACTGTTCTAAAGACTGTTCTATGTTGAAATGTATAAACACTGTTTTAAAGACTGTTCTATGTTGAAATGTACATTTTTAGTATTGGCTCCGTAGGTTATCTACAATATCAAGCACATGGGAAATAATCAAATACAAACTAGAAAACTGAAAGTCAACATACAATCAACCAATTTTAGTGCACCAGACCACCACATGTTTTTGAAGAGGATTTAAAGAACACCGCATTGATACATGCAGTGAATGACCATGGATGGTAGGCTATAGTAACAATTGCCAAAAATAAAAACACCTGATAAGAATTGAATGAGATAACCTAAGAGAAAGACCACACAACAGGTTATAGAGTGGTATTAACCTTAATCTTCCTTATCACTACAAAACACTACACCCCTAGACGCTGGTAGCGTATGACACAATCAGACTTGCAACCCGGGTTCAATCCCCAAGCACCAGCGTGGCCGGATTTTCCCCATCAAATTTAACCTGTTTTTCTCCCTGATAGCAAAAGTCCCAAAAACACGCCCAGGGAGTTAGTGATACGGCAGACAATATGTCCATTCACTCAATACAGATGAGTGTGGAAGAAAATATTGTGAAAAAATAGAAAGCAAACTTAAATCAAATCAAAATAAACCAAATCCAAATCAAATCATGACACAGTGAGTTTGAATCTTTTTTTGTGATTTGGGACCCATGTTTATGGTTTTGTCACGATGTTGAACCAAGTATCAAGTATCAAGTATCAATCTTTATTTCCATATAAAAATACATCAAACCACATAAAAAAAACCACAATATGGAGGAGTAGACTGTATGGTAGAACCCTATGCAGGCGACCTGGGTTCAACCCCCAAGCCCAAGCGAGGCCGGATTTTTCCCACCAAATTTAACCTGTTTTTCTCCACGATAGTTTTATTCCTAAAAACATGCCCAGGGAGTTAGTGTTACGGCAGACAACATGTTTATTCACTCAAGACAGAAGACAGAAAAGTGTGGATGGGGATTTTGCCAAAAAATAAGAAAGCAGACTTAAACCAAATCAAATCATGACACCGTGAATTTGAATTATTTTTTGTGATCTTGGATGATGTTTGTGATTTTTGTCGCGAGGTGGGACCCATGTATGAGATGTTTTAGCGATTTAGGACCCAGGTTTAGGTGTATACCTAATATACGTGATTACCCCCCCCCCCCCCCCCGGGTTTCTATAAACCGGAAAAGTTTATTTTAGATTGATCGTCAAGGTATTTCAATTTTATAAATGATTAGATAATTTTGTAAAGTGTGCAGAAATTGTGGACTTAAATCAGTGGAATAGTGCACAATAAATCACTGCAATTGCAATTTGGAAGTTATTAATATGGTGTTAAGTGTACATGCTCTTACTTACCAGTGGAATATTATCAAAAAGAGAGCAGAAAAAGCGTAATAGAATCAAATAAAACTGTTGTTTAAGGCTACTATTTAATCACAATAAACAATAATCGAGCGCACACTTTTGCACTAAATCATCGCATTTGTGTATGCATTTGTCCAATAATCCCACATATTGTAGCCACTCTTTTACACAAAACTGTTGGATTGGCATTTTTGAAATAATAATATAACTTTAAAATAATCTAAAATTAAGAAAATATCTCAATTCTATGGAATAAAAGATACATGTTGGATATTGAATAAGGGAAAGGAGAAACACAAAGTTAACTCATTTTCATATTAAGATGGACAAAACAACTGATTTTATTTAGACATATTGTTACTATTTATTATTAACATTTAATTTGGGGTAACAAACACATATGCAAAAGAGCTAGGCGTTGTCATTAATTCCTACGGGACAAAATATTGCAATTAGGCGACACAAAATGTACATGGAACTAACCTTAGGGATTCACTAATCAATCCCTGCTCCACGCCATCAATCGTCGGATTCACCGGCCCTCCACCTACTATATGCACACGATCCACACCGCCGTATATCTCCCTCTCGTTAATCAACTGGTTATTGTTATGATTGTACATGTTCCGAGGTTTCTTGTAGTCGCTACCGAAGATGAGCTGGCAGCAGCAGTAGCAAAAAAGGATGAAGAGAAAGAGAAGGATGAGACCGCAGACGGCGATGAGGGTGATGACCAGTGACGAAAAGACGACCACGGAATTGCAGACGATGCCAGAGTAACCACTTTTACAGCTGTGTTGGAGAAAGGGGGAAAATAAGATGAATATAAAAAATATTTTGGTAACATTTGATGTCAACGTTATGTAAAAAAGGAATGCTTGTGAACATTTCTTATAGACAAATACATTTTTCATGCTTTCCCACACCTCACTGGCAGCCATTGACGCTTGACAGCCTGAATAGACCTTTCATGCAATACAAGAATCAACTTATTAAGCCGATCTCCACCCCTAACTGAGCACTAACACTGCAGTTCTAATGTGGATGACCCCAGTAATTGCTAAATCAATCCTGACCATTACTCAGCTCATTGGGTTTGTCAATATAAGGAATGCCAAAGTAGAATTTATTACGTTTTTATTTTTATTTTTGTGGATGGCTTTTTAAGTGTGAAACTAACAACTCTTGGAATATTTTATTCTTTGAACAGTACCTACAGTATGAGTTAGAAAGAACAGGCACTTTTTTAACAAAGGCGTCACAAAAAGTGTATGCTTGCATATTCAAAACCAATGGTAGCACTATAAAGACCTATAATCTGGCTTCTATTCAAAAAAAGAATTGTTAAAATCGACCATTGTATTATCATGCTACACTAATTGTAAAGCCCCAAATGTTGAGGCCAATCCACAGGATGGTCGAATTATCAAGCCATTCCTTAATTAGGTTTGCTTACTGAATTTTGCTTTCTGAATAAGCGGGCCTCTTTTCACTTTTCTTTCTTGAATCCAGGCTTTATTACTCATAATTCCACAGTTCTATTAATTTCTAGTCATTTTAAGATTTTGTATCCAACATTCCTTTTCATGTTTTTCTCTAGTTTCATTGGTTGGTATCCCCTCAGCCACCCAACAATACTGTGTGTTATTGCTATCCATGGATTAGCTTAAAAAAACAGGTTCTACTTAAAGTGTTGTAACATTATGAGTTTTTTATGATGCAATGTTCAAATTCAAAAATTCTTTTTATAATGAAAGCCAAAAATGTGGTCTTTGTAGCGCTATCATTGGATTTGAGTACGCAGGCCTGAAATTTCAGTGGTGCTACTTCTAAAATAGTTCCCGTTCTTTCTGACATACCCTGTATGAAAAGGAAATGGGCGAGTGCAAATCAAATTTGCTTAACATTTTTCAAAATATATGTATGCAGCAAAATACTAAAGCAGCACCTGTCCTCATCAACTTTGGAGATGAAAGTTCACCCGGTGAAATACAATATTTTCTAGGTTTTTAACTTTATCATAAAGCATATAAATAATTTATTTTCTGTTAAGAAAAGTGACTTGATGGGCCCGAGTACTGTTGCAAAATTATAGAAATTGATATCTTGTACAGAGTTATATATATTGTTGCATAATCTTTTCAAAGAAAACAGGCCTATGCGGCATACAATTTGTATAATAATACTTACTCGCAAGAGCTTACTACAGCTTCTTTTCTGACAACCGCACCTGTGTCTAGGTTACATTGACCTTCATTTTGACAATGCTCCAAAGGACACACCTCTGTTGGCAAAATAACAATTATGAAATTAGTCAACTAATATTATCTGATAATAATAATAGTAAATTGCATTGGCTTATATAATTATATATAATTGGCTTATATAAGCCTTTACTGAATGACATTTAATATCTTATTTACAAATTGTTAACTAGAAATCTGATTAAAAATATCTGAGTCAATAATAAAAAATAAAAGGTTGATATTTTTGTCGGAAAATTCATTACGCAATTTCGTTTTTTTAGCACAGTGTTGTACGAAATTTCAGTCCCACAGTGCAATGAGCATAGCTACACAAAAGCCTACTAATTAAGCAAAATGCTTTTTACAGACAAGTTTCAACTACTGTTTTATTACATAGGCCTGCAGCTTAATACAAAATGAGTGTTTCCCGATTGATGTACTAACATCACCAAATAGTGATGATAGTAACACTCTCTAGAAGGTGCTGTAAAGTTTGGCTTAATTATATCACTGTGTATATGCATTGTTCTTTGAAAGTCCACACTGAAAACATGTTGGAGGAGATACCAATGCTACTCGAGGAATTATGTAATGTCCTTAAATGTGATATATTCCAAACAGAGTGTTCACAAACCTTGCGTCTGTGCCAATGATGACGGCAACAAGTAGACTTTTGAGTCTGTGATCTCGCCATCATCGGATACATCAAATTTGATTTCATCTAGCACCTCCTGCTCCGTGATGACACTATCTGTGTGGAAGTACACCAGGTAACAGACCTGGATGTTGGAGCCAGGAGAGAAGCTTATGATTGTTGATTGCAAATAGTGTGTTACATCGCTGTAGACTTCGTCAAGCTGTGTGATAAAATAAAAGGTTTTGAAATGAAATCAGTGTTTCCCCTGAGGACCAACCAAGGGATGATATATCCTTGGTGTAAGACATTCATAAGTTAGTCTAGTGTCAAGACTCAATTATGGAATAAAGGTGTATAATCCTTTAATCCGTCAATAGAGGATTTGGTGCTAGCTTTATTCTATGCTGTCTTACACCAAGGATAAGCCCAAAGGATGTGAAACTTATTCGCACAAGGCGGGTCAGTTAGTGAGACATATCTTACAAATATAATTAAAAAATAGCTTTCAATTTTTCCAGCTTCATTACAAAAGCATGATTGATTGTTTGAAATATTTGCACACATGTGACACAATTCTTCATTAAACACAGTATTGCTGAATAGATTCACCAGGATCAGTAGGGTCTGTGAAGCTGATATTCTGCAGGAAGCCTACCCATACAGTTCTGTATATCACCTACCAAATTTAGTCACCACACTCTTCATCAGAATCTTGCAATAATGAGAATCTTATTTGATTGTGAGAACCACATTCTCAGAAGAAGACTATAATAAACGGGGAAAAGAAAGTCCATGAAGCATTCACAAAACCCTACAAGGTCTAGTCTGACAAGGACTGCATCTCTTAGATCATCAAATAAATGTTTTCTCCCAACACCGAAAACATTCGTTGCTGCGTTTCAATTAATGCTTTTAAAGACAGTCTTAAAACATATTTGTTCCAATGTGCACATAATGTTTAATTGTATTTTATGTTATTTTTCTTGGTGCTTATTCTATTTTTATTTTTCACTCACTTTTCAGGTCACATGCTCATGTTAATTTTATTTTTTTGTTTGTACGTATAGCGCCTCAGGATAGGCTGCGTAGATAGATGTCGCTTTTTAAACTCATTATTATTACTACTTACAGCTTGTACTACTTGGGTCTCCAACTGTTGGTATTCTTCTGTCTGTGCATCAGCTAACTCATCCTCATATTCTACATCCTGGATATTGATGCGCTTCAGATCAAAACAACTTGCAAAGTCTCGAGATCCTGCAGATAAAACACAATTTTGTATGTGAAATGCATTAACGATTGAATAGCTTTCTGTGAATTGATTCCCCTATGTGATAAAAGTCAATATAACAAAAGTGGCAACATGATGATACATAATACATGCTTTTTCTCTATGTCAGCTCAAGTTCAAAGGTGACGTCAGCGTGTACTCTATTGAATGCATCATGAAAATACCCCGGTAACTACAATTCGACAGCGTTTCGTTTATATTTGTATACGTGCGAACAAAGAAGAATGGCAACTCTTGCGCATGAGTTACCATGCCTATCATTAGATTTTGCGATGACGTCTCCTCACAACTTGAGCTGATACAAAGTATATATTGACCACATCAAAACAAGATTAATGCAAGGTTCTATTTTGTCTAAGGTTAGATTTTGAGGGGACGCTTTTTCAGATGATATAAGGAATGAAGCAGCTATATGTGATGTTATAGGAATTTTGGTCTATATACTTTACTTAAGGTAGATGTTCTGATTGCTGGCCCAATTTTCGACTAAATGTTTTCTATTTTACATGGAAGGTCATCCTTAAAATTGTCACATTCCAAAGTTTGAGTTGCGTAACTCCAACATTTCTTATTTTAGAAGCACACGGTCACAAGAAATGTGTCCATTGAGTAGTACACAAACTGGCTGGTGGTTAACCACCTTTGGCAGTAATTCACCACATTTTAGCCCATAATTTCCAAATGGAACATTTCTGGCCCCTAAGATTTTACAGACATAATGAGAAAAATATTGGAATTCTTCTGATATCAAAATATTTTGATTGGAAAAAAAAATCATAGCCCCCAAAAAGTGATCGGAACATACACATTTAACTTACTAAGACACACATCTCCCTCTTGGAAGTATCCTTCAGGACATCCACAGGATCCGTGTTGATTCATTCAAAGGTTTCCCCAACAAAGATGTTGGGTATCTCAATTTAATTCAAAAGGTTTTGACTATACTTTATTCAACTTACTAAGACACACATCTCCCTCTTGGAAGTATCCTCCAGGACATCCACATGAATAGCTGCCCTCTGTATTAACACACTCAAAGGTTTCCAAACAAGGAGTCTCTTCACACTCATTAATATCTGTAAAAGAACAAATACATCAAAACACATAACAAAACATGTTTGACTAAACCTGATCTAAATCTATGAAGGGCATAGGCCTGGTTTAGGACCAATATTTTGGTGTTATCTTCATGTAAGGGAGGCAGAGTTAGTCGAGGGTAAAGACTTCATTGAGGGATTATACTGAATAAAAGCTTAATTCCAGAATGAAGTTTTCACACTAGCCTAGTTTGTGATTCCCATACATGGGAGGAAGAACCAATATTTTTGTCAAAGTTATGAGCCTATTAAACAATATGAACGCCCTAATTTTTTCAAATGTAATACAGATTAAGAAGAAAGCATTTGAAAGGTGCCATTAACCAATTTGTGCAGTATAAATCCATATTGGGCCAAATCAAGGGGAGATAATGTGTTTTATAGTTGCAGTATGCAAGCTGCAAGGTGTCTAGTTTGGTGTTGGCAACATTGTAAAAGAACAACATTGGTAAATAAGTAATTTAGAATACTCTGTGGCTATGAGATTATGGGTCAAATAGGGTCACCCTTTCACCAATCTGTAAATATGAATAAATAACCCTTTTTCATACATTTTTTCAGAAATCAACTGGTCATTTTTCTAGAATTGAAATTCAAGTGTACTGATGGAACATTATGGCTGCACACACCTACAAAAACATTTATGGCTCTCAGATGAACATATGAACATATTAGACATTTTTTTCTTAATAAAATTGGTAAATGTTAGTGTTTATTATGGCTGCATATCATACCTACATGAGTACTTTCTCCAGCCCAAACACCTACCAACACTGGTACAGTTTTTGGAGGACGGGTACCGGCATCCTAAGATTTTCAAATCGAAGTTTGTGTGCGAAATATCTCGAAAAATACAGCTTGAATTAGTCAGATTTGTGGACACGATATTGGTACAGTATTTACCTCGGCTGAGTTCGAGTGACTGGTTATTTGGAGAATTATGAGGGATAATGTTCCCGCGATAGGGATATTTATTTTCTATTCCGACATCGTCACATCAAAGAAAATGGCGGCGATTCTAGTTATTGTACCCCCCGTATATCACCATAATGTTTTATATACTCCATGCGCTCCGTCGCTGATCGCAAGCGTGGATCACCGTTTTTCCAATCAAGGGGCGTAATTTTGTTTTGTCGTGGTTTACTACTCATGTGTGTGGGCGGAAAGAGTTCAAGCGTAATAGAGCATGAAGCTAAAACTATATGAATCCCCTCATCCCAAACGCCACTACGCGCAATTGAGTTTGTTGAATTTTGTTCACCGCTAGGCTATGTACCACCCCTAGAGATTGCCTCAGAAAAAAATTGTGTTTGCGATTTCGTCTTTATTAATCCATCAATGGATTCCGGATTTTGTGAGCATGTACAAATCGCAAATAACTTGGACGAGTTCAAAGTTGGGGTTAATCTGCCTCATAGGAGTAAAACTATTTTTTTGCCTTGAGAAGCATATTTTTCTTAGTAAAATACAACGATGCATGCTCGGGGGTGGTACTCACGTATGTAAGGCATACGGGGACGTGCCGCTCCAGTGGGTCGTTTTTTCATGAGACATCCTTAGCCATGGGTAGGCTTTTCAACTGAAAAATCCTTAGACATGGGTCTATCCAAAATCACCCTTAGAAATGGGTAGGGGATTTGATTCTCCAGCGGCACACCCCCGACCAAACCAAATCTGAGTACCCCCCCTTTTTCCCGGGGATGTATGAGCGTTACTATTTTTGTTTGATGTTTACATAACAAACAGAGTCCCCCGACTTGTCGCGGTTTTAGTTATACCATTGTAATACTTGCTACGTCACCACACTTGATGTATGAGGGCGAATCTTTGCTGTATAGATAATCAATTGTTTGATGTTTACGTAACAATTGGATGCCTTTTTCACTGAATCACGCTGGGCCCATTTCTCATTAGTACATGGAAAGAGCGTGGACATTTACATAATTATTTTATGTTTACATAACAAACAGAAAAAACTTGTCGCCGCGGTTTTAGTTATACCATTGTATTATACATGTACATGCTAGTATTACACCATACGGTTAGTTCGTAAAGAACTATGGGCAAATCATGTACATTTTTAAACCATTTTAGGTAAAAAGCGGTTTACTTTCATGATTTTTAGTTGCTTGTGCGGGGTTATATAGACATCAGTGAATACATTCTAGCCACATCGTACTACATCGCTGTATTCATCTAGGTAAACATGGAGTTTTCTACATATTTTGGTCAACTAATTTTCAAAAAAATGTCGCCCTCTGAAGTCAATGATATGAACATCCCTAGCATTATAATAGGCTATACCTTTTAGTTGAATATATTATCGACTCGCACATAGAAATGATCGGTTCTTTAAAAAAAAAAAATGTATCCAAACATTAATAATGATATTTGCGTCCATTTTCCAAATTTTGTCATTTGTCGGTCAGACTCAGGCCTACTTAATTTTTTTTTTAAATGCTCATGATTTCTATACGAAAGACATTTTTGTCATGAAATTGATTGCGGCTTGACTTTTTTTTGTATCATCGATCTCATGTACCCCCAAAAAATGAATTATTTAACCAAATAATGGTATTTGGGCTATTTTTTCAAATGTTGATATTTGTCGGTCAAGCCGAGAATTTAAAAATAAATCGTTATGATTTCTATGCGAATGACTTTTTTTGTCGCCAAATTGATTGCGGCTTGACTTTTTTGCATCATCGATCTCATATGTACCAAAAAAAATGAATTATTTAACCAAATAATGGTATTTGGGCTATTTTTTCCTTCAAATTTTGATATTTGTCGGTCAAGCCTAGAATTTAAAAAAAAAATTGTTATGATTTCTATGCGAATTACTTTTTTGTGGTCAAATTGATTCCGGCTTGACTTTTTTGTATCATCGATCTCAAACGTACCCCAAAAAATTGAAATTACTTTAATAACCAAATAATGGTATTTGGGCTAATTTGTCAAATTTTGATATTAAGTCAAGCCTAGAATTTAAAAAAAAAAAAAGATTTCTATGCGAATGACTTTTTTGTCGCCAAATTGATTGCGGCTTGACTTTTTTGCATCATCGATCTCATACGTAGCAAAAATAAAATTGAATTATTTAACCAAATAATGGTATTTGGGCTAATTTATCAAATTTTGATATTTGTCGGTCAAACCTGGAATTTAAAAAAAAAATTGTTATGATTTCTATGCGAACAACTTTTTTTTGTGTCAAATTGATTGCGACTTGACTTTTTTGTATCATCGATCTCATACGTACCCAAACAAAATTGAATTATTTAACCAAATAATGGTATTTGGGCTAATTTTTCAAATTTTGATATTTGTCAGTCAAGCCTAGAATTAAAAAAAAAAAAAAATTCTATGCGAATGACTTTTTTTGTCGCCAAATTCATTGCGGCTTGACTTTTTTGCATCATCGATCTCATGCGTACCCCAAATAATTGAATTACTTTAATAACCAAATAATGGTATTTGGGCTAATTTTTCCAATTTTGATATTTGTCAGTCAAGCCTAGAATTTAAAAATAAATAAATTATGATTTCTATGTGAATGACTTTTTTGTCGCCAAATTAATTGCGGCTTGACTTTTGCATCATCGATCTCATACGTACCAAAAATAAAATTGAATTATTTAACCAAATAATGGTATTTGGTCTATTTTTTTCAAATTTTGATATTTGTCGGTCAAGCTTGGAATTTTAAAAAAATATTGTTATGATTTCTATGCGAACAACTTTTTTTTGTCGTCAAATTGATTGCGACTTGACTTTTTTGTATCATCGATCTCATACGTATCCAAACAAAATTGAATTACTTAGCTAAATAATGGTATTTGGGCTAATTTGTCAAATTTTGATATTTGTCTGTCAAGCCTAGAATTTAAAAAAAATAATTATAATTTCTATGCGAATGACTTTTTTTGTCGCCAAATTGATTGCGGCTTGACTTTTTTGCATCGTCGATCCCATACGTACCAAAAAAAAATTGGAATTATTTAAACCAAATAATGGTATTTGGGCTAATTTTTCAAATTTTGATATTTGTCGGTCAAGTCTAGAATTTAAAAAAAATGTTATGATTTCTATGCGAACAACTTTTTTGTCGTCAAATTGATTGCGACTTGACTTTTTTGTATCATAGATCTCATACTTACCCAAACAAAATTGAATTATTTAACCAAATAATGGTATTTGGGCTAATTTTTCAAATTTTGATATTTGTCGGTCAAGTCTAGAATTAAAAAAACAATTGTTATGATTTCTATGCGAATGACTTTTTTGTCGCCAAATTGATTGCCGCTTGAGTTTTTTGTATCATCGATCTCATATGTACCCACAAACATTGAATTACTTAACCAAATAATGGTATTTGGGCTAATTTTTCAAATTTTGATATTTGTCGGTCAAGCCTAGAATTAAAAAAATGTTATGATTTCTATGCAAATGACTTTTTTGTCGTCAAATTGAATGCAGCTTAACTTTTTTGTAACATTGATCTCATACGTACCCAAACAAAATTGAATTATTTAACCAAATAAAGGTATTTGGGCTAATTTTTCAAATTTTGATATTTTAGAATTAAAAAAATTAAAAAAATTCTATGCGAATGACTTTTTTGTCGCCAAATTGATTGCGGCTTGACTTTTTTGTATCATGGATCTCATACGTATCCAAAAAACAAAAAAAATCATATAATGATATTTGGGTCCATTTTCAAATTTCGGCATTTGGCGGTCAGGCAAATTAAAAAAAAATCCTTATGATTTCTATGCGAATATAATTGTTGTCAAATTGATCTCATAAAACAACAAAAAGCAACTACTGCACTGGCATTTTTTAACTGTAGTGTAAACTAAAGTGCAAGTGAATGGCAGTAACAAAACAAGTAAATAAAGATGAATGATCGAATCTTTGACAAAAATAATCACACTAGAGTTAAGATTACATTATGTTAATATCCATGCTGATCAAATTACGGGCAAAATATCTGTTTTCAATCGACTACGAAAACTAATCTCAGTCATTCAATGCATCGCGAGACTGCCGAATTATGCGTATTCGCTGTCAATTGAAAGCAAAACTCATTTTACCGCAAAGCTTTTAATTGCCTCTTTATGCAGTTTAAAGAAATTTTAAGCCAAGTTTTCAATTAGCGTTTGCCTGGACTGTCGGTATACAAAGACGAATTTACAATATTATTAATTTTAATCGATCGCGGCTATTTTGTTCAAAAGCGCATGTGTGTATATTGCCTTGTTTTACGATGTAAACAATAATATCATATGCCGCCGGGCGATCAGCTGATCGATGTTGAAAGAACACAATGCGCATGCTCTAATCAGTTTCGTTCATCTCTCGCCGGTGATGGCATAACGAATAAGATAGCCAAGTCGGCCCTCGTGATTGTGAGGATTGTTAGTTCAAAATGATGTTTTGGAATTCAATCAGGCAACTAAATTTGACTATCATGTCACACCTTGTGTACGCAACTTCGTGGATGGACCCATGTTCATCTTAATAAACTGTTTATGTAAAGATTATTACATTACTGTTTCTACTGCCTATTCTTCTTTGTATATTGTGCATTTTGTGTACAAGTGTGTTTAAATGTGCACTTCACTCAAACTTTCACCAGCCCCATTCCATTTAAATGGAATTTGCATTTCAACTCTTGCTAATTAATAGACAAGCATGTCTATATAAATTACATGCTACAATCAGAGAGATGTTATATTACCTACACCTCCCTGCTACAATTGTATTGGTGACAAAACGTAATGATATACCACTAATGAGTACTGAATCTTGTCCCTGCGTAGAAAGGCAACATTTTCTTACCCGCATGGTCACCGCTAAGTCCTAGGTCCCCTTAGGGCGAAGGTTGCAACCGGAAAGTACATTAATCAAATCAAACTTTTTACCTTCACACCTAAATACAATCTCCAGGCCACATCAAACACCAACAGCAGCTCTGTCAGCAATTCATTCTTATGGTTGAATCAAATACAAAGCAAACCCTTTAGAACAAATAAACGGGTTTCAAATATTATCTCCCACACAATAAATCCAAACCACTTCATAATCATTTCATTTTCATACCATCACTCTCCGCCCATCCTCCATGGTTCTGGTCAGATCCTAACATATCATGTTAAAACCAATACAATGTCAATAACTGCCCTATTGATAACCACTACATCTGACACTGCTAAACCCCATCAACCGCGAAACTCGAAAACCGCGAAACCCGAGAACCGCTCTAGTTTCTCTTCATATTCAGAGGGGTAACACATGATCATTCTAGGAGGTTCAAATACTCAGAGGGGTAACACATGATCGTTCTAGGAGGTTGAAATACTCCCCTATTTGATGGCGTTTCATCTTTTCAAGCACAATTTTGCTTATTTGACCCCCCTCTTTTGTACAAATATGAGGACATTTTGCCTGAACAAACACCCCTTATTTTACCATTTAAAGGACACTTTCTATTAAAATAGTCCCCCTTTATTGCGCAAAAAAGGACGCATTTTGGTTCAAAATACTCCCTTTTGCAATTTATGCACAGACGAGTGGACATGGGTCTTTAAATATAATAGGCCTTCCATTTTGTTCTGCTTTTCACAAACATAGCTTCAAAAACACCCCTAATATTGGGAAATCGCAGATATAAATGTCCGCCTACATGATATCCAAACTACCCTTTTCTGCGATGTTGGGAACAATGATGCGTACCTAAAATCAATGTCGACTAAAACCATCGACCACTGATAAAAAGCTTACCTGTATTACAAGCAAATCCTGTCCACCCTTCATCACATGTACACTCCAAGCTGTCCCTACCAACCCTTCTACAGCTGCCCATAACACAAGGATTACTGGAACAGCGACCTGGACCTAGATACACAAACGAAATTATCAAGAAAAATTAAGCTCTTGTTTAATAAAAGCGGAGAGAAAAATTACTTTAATAATGAAACATCATAAGCTCATACTTGTAATATTTTGGGTTGGAAGCCAGTAATAAAAACTGCATGTTGCAAATGTTGAGCAGATCTTCCCACCACCCTTATTAGTGACCTGACCCATGCGAAAATGTAACCCGTAGGCCACGAAGAAAAAAAACCCTGTTCTATGGGGCCGACCAACCCAATCTTTTTAGTTTGGAGAAAATGATCAAATTTTGTAAAATTTTGTGAAAATTGCCTTAAAAATAACCAAATTAGAACAATAAACTTGCTATTTTTTCTATGTGCTCCGGTTCCCCCCCCCCCCCCCTCCCCCCGACTCGGCGGCACATTTCCCAACCTTTTTTGGGGGAAAACACACAAAATACCACCGACCGACTGACCCTAGACCCTACCTGAGAAGCCTGTTTGCCTGTAGAACGGAGGGAGGGGGGGGGGGGGGGGGGGTGGGGGGTTCGTGGCCTTATGACCAACCAGCTTCCATGAACATTGCACTACAGTCATCACAACAAGTAACTGACCAGGTAATAAACATGCTGATAACTCTTAAAGTATAACTCCCAAATAAACATATTTAATTATAAAGTTGTTGAGAAATTTCCCTTCTTGAATTTGAGATATTACACGCTAAGAATGGTTGATTAATGAGGAAGTAACGATCCCAAACATTAGGGCAAGTCTGATTTTCATTTTAACATTTTCTTTTCAACACGGGGAGAGTAAGACAGGTAAAGCGTGTGTGCCGTATTGATCGACCGTAACAATGCCACCGGCCGACTATCCAACAACCAGGCCATCGACGGGTGAATTGGCACTACCACTACCAGTAATCAATAATTTGCCGGTCTGAGTCCCCGTGTTGAAAATGAAAATGTGAAAATGAAAATCAGACTTGACAGTACATTTGGGATTGTAATGTCCTTAATAATCAGCTATTCTTAGCGTGTAATATCTCAAATTCAAGAAGAGAAATTTCTCAACATGTTTATAATTTAATATGTTTATGTGGGAGTTATACTTTTAGAGTTATAAGCACATTTATTACCTGGTCAGTTACTTATTGTGATGACTGTATACTGTATTTTGCATTCATCCCACACAAAATACATAAAAAAGACACATACCTTTCTAATACTGTGATAACTTCATGGATAATTAGGGTCTTCACCATAGCAAATTACATACTCACCTACAATAAATGACTCCGCCAGCACTCTGTTGCCAGTCCCAAAAGTGTTAGCACTGGTCAAGCTTTCATCAAAAGCATCTTCAATATCCGTACCACTGTAGGAGGTATCCTCAAGCATATGGAATGTAAAGTCTAATACGGCTACACCATCCGAGTTGACAGTTTGTGTCAAATCGTCTAGACCAACAAACATATCACCGATTGCAGTGCTCCTAAGAAACACATCCAACTGTGAGGTAGTGGTGAAACAGGATGAAAAGAAAATATTAAAATAATTAAAGGGTTCAAGAGAGCTAGAGAAGTTGAGATGCATTAAAGTTGCATTTCTCAATTCCTGACACACCCATGAAACCTAAGCCCTATACCCCAAATTGCTAGTCATTCATACAGGTATGTATCATCATAGGACTGGTTCAAAGCTACTGATGTTTCCAGAGTTTGGGGTTAATTTGATTCAGTATTTTGGGGTTGCACACACTGGCTTTCAAGATATGAAAAAACTACTTACATCAGTTTGTAATTCATCAGTCAGTAGATCATCAGCATCTTCCTCAAAGGGACCGCTGTTACCTCCGATTCTATCTAGTAACAATGAACCATCAAAAGACAGTGTTTCTGAAATCAAAGAAAATTAGAGAAATATTTTGATCTCTATTATTAAGATGCTTGTACGCTCACACTGGCATTGGAATCTTCCTATATAGCAAGCTCTTAGTTAATAACTGAGTGACATCATGCCTAGTTGAGTTTGGGCGGTTGTTTTGTGATGCGATGGTCAAGAACCTTGTTCAGTTTGTATGCCCCAGGTCAATTACACAAATTCATAACTTTTGAATATGTGCGTACCATCGCGCTTCCACTCAAATTGATCGTTAAATTGAAACGCGAACGCACAACGCCGGTTATTGATATATTGCCAAGACCTCTAAAATTCACTTGTACGCGCATCAATGACCTGGGGGCGGGGCGTTTTGAGTGACGTCGCATGGTAACAAGAGGCAGATGTTTGCTTGAGTAGGCCCTGAACATGGATACACGTGACACGACTACTCGCGATCGCGGCGGCGGCGGCGGTACTTTCAACAATATTAAATACTACATGAAAACACAACAAACAAAACACCATTTTTATATCATTGTAAAATTTCAATGATGAACGGCAAATTTGGTCTGCATGATTTGAATAACTGGCGTGTGTGTTTGTACCGCCAGCGCGGCGGCTAGCCTGCCCTACACTACAGATAGGCCTACTGGTAACTGGACGTCCCTCAGCAGACTTGTGAGACTCAGTGAAATTTTGTAAGCTTCATCATCATGATCATGGACCCCGAATGACACAAGTGACGAGGACGTACAATGTATGTCATGTGTCAAGCGATTGTAAGCTAAACACCGCTCTAACGTTGTGTGTCTGTCTCAGTCTCACCGGCAAACATGGCCGTATCAAGCATCAGTGAAATAAATCTGATTACAGGGCTAACAAACTAGTATAAAATTTGACTGGGACGCAAACAAACCCATGATAAACAGCCTACGATACGAGAGCAGGGATATGTCTCATCAAAGGTGACTTTATAAATGTTTCAATTCAAGAAACGTATTCAAAATTTAAGTCAGGCGTCATCCATTTTTGTTGTAAAACCGAAACTGACAAGATTTAAAAATGTTAGGCTAAATTAACTAGGCCTACGTACGAGCCTACTCCTAGCTAGGCCTGATAGTCATCCCGTCTACGACACATGACAACCCATTTAATTTTTGTCAAAGCTTGACAAACACTAAACCCTGCAACTAATACTAGGGCAAGACAATACTTTTGTTTGTCAAAAAGACTCACGATCCTTAGTCAATGTAGGTATAGGCCTAGGCGATCAATCATTACTCACCGAATAACGTCGTCTCTAAACAAGCAGGTAATACAAAGAATGGAATCGTACAACACGATTTAGCTGCGATTTTGATTATATTTCCCCATCAATAGACCGTAGACATAAGAAGGTTGTTGAAGTGATTCGACTTTGATCCATGGATCCATGATTATGATGAGACATCATTTGCGTTGACTTTTTCAATGATGAAATAAGCTTACAAAAATATCTTCAATAACTTATTCGTACGGTAGATCTGAGACGAAATATTCGTCCAGGGTATGAAGTCATATTTCATATAATATTATATCCAATCGGCAAAATTGATCTTTCCTGCTTCTGAATTCTTTACAGGATCGGGAATGAAGAAACTTCTGTTGTTTATTTATTTTCCGCTTGCAAATCAAAAACTAAATTAATTTGTGGTCCTGAACATGCATAATAGTTACAGAACTGTGATTGGTCTATCTGATAATCGTTCTTTATAAGAGCTTCTCCGCTATTGGTCAATCCAGAGAAAACAATGACGTATTGGGGAACCCCCTAGATTCCCCTAGATTGCCCCATTATTCAATGGGGTGGTGTTTATTTACCTCAGAAGGAAATGACACAAAAATACGAACTCCAAAGTCAAAATATAAACCTTTAGAATAACTTAATATTTACAATTTGGATGCTAATCAACATTAAATGACAGTTATGAATAAGATTGGTGACTTTGTACGGACTATTCTAAAGTTCTTGTTTGAAATCGCTGACTTTGTTTTGGTACCTCGGGATTGCCCCTCGGGGCGTGCCGCCCCCTCGGGGCAATCCCTTGGTACCAAAACAAAGTCAGCGATTTCAAACAAGAACCTTAGAATAGTCCGTACGCAGTCACCAACCTTAAAGTAGGCTTCTTAACTGAGATCAGCTATTTTATAGTTAAAACTCTTTGATGGTTTGATACTATACCCAAACAGCTTTGCGCAATACAATCCCTGGAGAGTACCAATATAACTTTCTACACAGTGAACACAATGTTTTGTCAATTAAATAATCAAGTCTTACCTGTTGGAACCATCAGGTTTACAGCAAATACACAAGACGCAATATTATCAGCTCCATCTTTGGCTTGGTACATGACGATAGTCTCACCCACAGGAAATGTGTCTCCAGAAATGAAGTTGTTGGTAAAATCCACTACACCAACATTGTCTGTGGCTATCAGCTGTGACCATAATACCGATACAGTTTTGCTGGAGTCTATTACATGTAATGTGATGTCTGCTGGGCAGTTACTAATCACAGGATCTTCAAGATCTACATTAAAAATTTAAAAAATCAATCAATCAATCAATTATTCAATTATGCAAGTGAGCAATCAATCAATCAATTAATTCACCCATCAATCAATCAATCTACATGAATTGATCAATTCCTCAATCAAGCACAAAGTATAAATCAATGGATTGCAAAGCATTTAGCATTCATAATGGTCTCTAAGTATAACCGTGTCAAGTCTGCTCTCCTAAAGGACTTACCAGAAACTGTGACATCAAAGGAGCAAGTAGCTACCAGCCCATCACTATCTGTAGCTGTGTATGTTACTGTGGTAACACCTATTTCAAAGGCATCACCAGAATTATGAGTAGATATCACTACAGGCGTATCTAATTCATCTGTTGCAATGACGTCTGGCCAGGTCACAGTGGCTATTTCTACTCCTTGGTCTGTGCCAGAAAACATGGCTTGAGGGCAGTTGGTAAAGACAGGGTAGCCTAGTTCTGTGAAAAAGTTAACAGAAAAAGCAAGAATAATTTAGAATTGTGTCATATATTGTTATATATCCATCCATCTGACTCAACTTAACTGTTAACACTTTTAATTCATCCTGTGAAGAAAGTCATGGACAATTTTTATATCTCAAATATTCCCAATGGAGGTATAAACAAAAATAGTGTTTAAAAATAGGATTTTTATACAAATGTACCCACACACCTCCATACCTATTATATATAGGTGACCCTGGAATGACGTGACATGCCGTTGACAACAAACACAGCTCAGACGACAAATTGTAGGTTGTACCATCAAAAGATTCGACCAATATGCAGTCCTTTTTCCAAATCCTCGACAGAGTCATCCCCTAAATTATTTTACCAAAGGGTTTCCTCTACATGCTCATCTAATTATCGTTACACAGGTGTTATGTCCGAGAATCTGCCAATTTTTTTTGCAAGTTTTACAATTTTGGCAAATATAAACAAAAGTCGCTTACACGACTTGATGTGATCACTCGGAACAAGCTACTGTATGGTTGAGTAGAGCATACACACTGATTTGTTGCTTTGTTGTCAACGGCAAAAGGGGATCTCCGGAGTCACCAATTCCATGTGTGAGAAAGGTATATGGGTATGTGCCACTCTACTGGGTTTCAAATTGAAGAAAAAAACCATGGGTCTCAAATCGCAAAAAGAAATATGGGTCTCAAATTTATACAAAACAAGGAGAGTCAAATAAGCCAAAAAAGGTAGGTAGGTAAAAACACCCCTAAAAGTGGGTCAGGATATCAAACTCCCAGCGGCACCCCCCCCCCCTCCCCCCCCCCCCCCCCCCCCCCATCATTCAAAATTGACAAACCAATCACTGAACCCTAATCACAATCCATCTTACCTCTAACTATCACATTAATAACACATGTCGCTTGGTTGTTAGCCCCATCTACTGCTAGGTAGCCAATAGATGTCGTCCCAACAGAGAATTGGTCTCCTGGATGAGCATTGCTATCGATACTCACATCCCCAGAATTATCCTGCGCTGTTGGGGATGTCCAGACTACCGCAGTGGAAGAAGATCCTACTGGTACGGTAGCTGTTACATCATTGCAACCGCTGATAACTGGTCTCTCATTGTCTGTGTAAAATGGTAGATTTTAATTAAAAATTACCGTTTTGTTTAGACGACGTGATTTTAAACTTAACAAACCATTTATAAGAACTGCTAATACAATTGGAACTATAGTTTAATCAGTTCCAAATTGGCAACAACAAAAAAATCAGTTTTTATCTCTCCGCGCGCAAAGGTAAGCCATGCGTACGCGAGAGATTATCGCCACACGAATGCCCCACTCACACGGTTTTGGCCCTACGCACACAACTTTATGTGCATCCGCGTCCTTCTGTATTCATTCCCTGCTGTAATGAGGCTTTGCCAATTTGGAACTGATCAAACTATAAGACTGTAATTGAGATAATAATTTCTTTTAAAACATTTTAAATTCTAACTTGCAAGGTTGAAAATTCTGGCGTGTTTATGATAGCAGTTGTATGAGGCTTACAGCATGGTAAACTTCACAAAGCCTCAACAAATCTACTTAAGAGTTATAAAAACATTATATGGGCAGTAGGTGGGGAAAGTCAAAAAGGCTGGTTTTAATTGTATTCAACATAGTTAAAGAAATCTTTAGTTTATGATTTCCCTTGATGATAATGATATTTATTTTAGTTTGTTACCTACCAATGACAGTGACATAAAGCACAAGGCTTTCCAATGAAGGTGAACATTACCAATTATTGGGAACACAAAACAAATTTATCCTTGGTGTACAATTGCACAGCATTAGCCTTGCATGTCATCTTCTTTTAAAGGATCAAAAGATCAGACAGTTTTTAGTCTGTTTTAAATAAGTTTAAAACTCATGAATATCATTACAAAGCACATAATCAGCACAACTGATGTAGATTTAGATTAAAATTATCACAAAAAAACGATTGCTAAGAATAGTGTTTTGCTTGTAGTAACATACAATAAAACTGCATATGAACTTGAAGTTGTAAATCTTAAACAATACAGTTTACATACAGTGACCTATTGTGGCTGATATTTTAGATAAGATTACATGAGTGCATAAATCAAAGGTTGGATTATGAAAAATTATCGCAAGGGTTTATGGAGGGATTATAGGAGGAGTAATCTCGGAGTGATTATTGGGTAAAGTGCTAGAGGGAAGACAATAGCATTGTGCGCTTTTCATTGTTGGCAGCAGACCACAGGTGTATGACATGCTGTGCATGTTCAGACTGGTCTTAGGCATCTACGTTCTGCACCACATTAAGTTGAACCAAGAAATCACCATCTCACATTTGCTGATCGTGCCTTTTCATCCTACATATCTCATCAATGGAACCAGCTGCCAGAACATATCAGAAATGCAAATTCCATCAACATCTTTAAACGACTTTTGAAACGTCATCGTTATGAACTTGCTTATGGACTGTAGTTTTCTTTATGTGTTTCTTTGTGCCTAAGCATCTTAGTACAAGTTTCTTGGTTTTGGCGCTATATACATTTGAGTGATTATTGATTGATTGAATCCTGACTTATGTGTAAGGAATTAAGCATTTGGATAAAGTTATCTGTTAAATCTCATATTATCAACAATATTTGATACTGAGGTTACACCAAATGATTACTGACTGGCAATGTTTATAGAATACTGTGATATATGCTCCCCCCCCCCCCCCCCCCCCCCCCCCCCCCCCCCCCCCGCCCCCACCCTTAATCAACAACCTACCAATGACTGTGATATAAAACACAAAGTCGTCTATTAGTCCCACAGAGTCTACAGCCGTGATGGTCACCGCAGTGATACCAATAGGGAACAGAAATCCCGACAGGTGGGTGACGGTTACAGTAGGTGGTATCATGTCGTCTGCTGCACGAGGCTCTGTCCAGGTTACTATGGCACCTGGCTGACCTGGGTCAGTATTCACTGTCTGGGTTATTTGTGGTAGATTTAGCAACACTGGGGGTCTGTCCTCTGTGGAAGAGATGCAATTGCATTGGGTTTATAATGGTTATGCTGAGTCTTTATTTTGTGTAAGAGATAGTGAATGGTACCATTGAATGACGATAACAGATAAACGGTCTGGAAATCGATATGATAAAGGAAATACATGTACATATTAACAGCAACAAAGAACCCCCCCCCCCCCCCGAAAAAAATAATGGGCAAAATACATATTAGCAGCAACAAGATCATACCCCTCTCAAAAGAGCGGCAAAGTACACATATTAATCTTCATCCCCTCCAACCACCCTAAAAAATGGGACTGACGGAAGTCTGCATTTTACAAAATTTAAATAACATTCTAATTGCAGTAAAATGGTGACTTCTTTGACAATATACATGAAGTGCTCAAATATTTTTACAAAATTGATCTCACTTTTCTGATTATTTTTAGCTGGCTCTCAATGTGGGCTAGCAAATTATTTTGGGACGACGGCACACAATATTTTGACAAAAAGTAAGTGCAGCATTGGTTTCCCATGGCAGGGTTTACCCTATATGCATAACAATAACATTCTTCTATGTAAATCATGACACATGCATATAACTATGTGACACAAAATGGAGGTCACTCTTATGAAGACCTATGCATTCTTTAGTAAATTTACAAGGTAACCACACAATTGGTTGTTAAAGCAAAAAAAAAGGTAAACATATAATGCCTAGCTATTTCCTTGAATTTTTAGCACATTTTGATATTCTCTTTGTTTGTGATGATACCAGTAATGTCAACTTAATCTCAAATGTTGTTTGGAATTATGTGGGTTTTTATCTGGTTACATCTGGTTAAAATCAAATTCACATGAAAAACATTCAAAAAAATTATGCATTTGAAATTGTATCATCACAATAAATAGTGTGCATCTTTTTACATGATTTTCTTTTTGTATTGGTATTATGATGAATTGGTTGTAGTGGTAAATATTGGTCAAATCAAATATTAATTGGATCCAATTCTATTCCGATTTTCTGAGCCTTTTGCAAAATCAATCACAAAGCATTGATATGACATCTTTTAAAAAGATCTCTCACAAAAATATAATGATACACACAGTTTTATGAATGGTTTTGAACTCCATTGTATTTGGTACCCTTCAATATGTCCTCTACACATCAGTTTGTCTATATTTTAATTATTAAATTGTCAAAAAGCCCAATTCAAACCGAAACACTAGGATGTATGCTTTTCCTCATAATGGCCATGTTGCAAAGATACATCATCTCTTGTTTTGACCTTTTAAGGGGGACTCAAGGAATTTTTTTATTTGATTTTTTGAATTTTGTGAGTGCTGTTATTATTGAACTATTAATCAAATGCATACAAAAGTATACAATTTTAGAAAGGAAATGGATCAGAGAATTCAAATTTGGCGTCAATTTCGACCAAAAATGTTAATTTTTTAAAAAATCACAAAATTCACTTTTTTGACCCAAATATTTTTGAACAAAGCAAACAAAAATAATTGTGAGTAAAAAATGCCCAAAACATGTTGATGTAAAGAAACTAACTTAGGGATGATTTTTGTTTTTAACCTTATCTAAAAAAAATTAAATGTTGACCCAAAAGTGCCAAAAAAGTGAGAGAAAAAAAATGGAAACTTTTTGTTGTTATTTTTCTCAAAAATTCAACATTTTTGGTCAACATTGGTCAAAATTTATACCTTTTTAGACATTTGAGTCATGGTTCAATAACTACAGCACTCACAAAATTTAAAAAAAACTTCCTTCAGTCCCCTTTTCAGGCAGACAATCAATGATGAAGAATGTTTTAGGTCAGGCATAAATGATTGAGGAGTATGTGGGTACAAATCCTGTTAACAAATATCATTGGTCAGGCAAGTCAAATAGCCCGAGGTGGGATCATTTTCCAACCAAACGGCTATCCGTCCTACCATGCACCTCAGAAATGGACCCTAAGACCACGAAACCATTTTGGAACCCCTAATTGGTTTATTGCATACAAACTTGACCCTAAAAGGCATCACATACGCTAAATTATGCAAGCCTTTTAATAGCATAATTATACAAGGAATAATTCAACAACAAAAATATCAAATGACCAGGACAAAGACATTGAAGGTGTATGTTCTGATCACTTTAGATTTTTTTTATAACATATTTTGATATCAAAAGAAAACCCATATTTTTCTCATTATTTCTGTAAAATCTAAGGCGCAAGATATGTGTTCCATTTAGACGTTATATGCCAAAATACAGTGAATTACCGCCAAAGGTGATTAACCACCCGGCAGGTTTGTGTACTACTCAATGGGCAAATTTCATGTCACCCTGTGCTTCTAAAATAAGAACAAACTTTAGAATTAAAAAAGGACCCTTTAGGATGTCCTTTTATTTATCAATTATAGTATTATTCCCAATCCCCATCAGTTTCACATTTGCAATAATCTCTCAAGTAGATTATCATACCAAGCAAAAGTCTAACAGATCGTATTTTGCCCCTTCCCTCATGGATATACCAAATATAGTTCTCCCAGTCCCCATCTAGGCAACCGCCTTTACGTGATAAATACTGGCAACACCCTCTAAATTTCTCTTTGGAGAAAAACGTAAACGACGAGCGAAGGCATCGTGATTAAGCCAGGGGCCGGTGGCGGGACAAACTGATGGGGATTGGGAATAATACTATAATTGATAAATAAAAGGACATCCTAAAGGGTCCTTTTTTAATTTATTACATTATAATTATTCCCAATCCCCATCAGTTTTACATTTGCAATCGATTGACACGGCGAATGGCGGTGAAAGGCCAATCATCGGATGCAGTAAACTGATAGGGATTGGGAAACAAGTGTATACAAACACGAGGGGTCAAAAAACGATAGGAAACCATAATAATAAAACCACCTTGATATAAATAACTAACCGTATTAACCTAGTATACAGGTTAATTAAGCTTACTTAAAACGTAAATAGTGTAGTAAACCTTATAGGATAAGTTAAAGATATCATCTTAAAATACGAACCTGTCTCAAAGACGTCATAAGTGATGTCATAAAAAACGGGGATGTGTCGCAAAAACGGGTGTATCGTCTAGTTGGTAGTGTGTCTAGTTGGTATTGCTTTCCCCGTCCAAGACGGCCGAAGCATACCTGCCTCAATCAGTTCTGAGATGGATATCCTTCAGATATGAAGAGGTAAATGTCGTATCGGATTTCCATGATACTGTATTGGGGATTTCGTTAATAGAAATCCCTTTAGCGAGTGTGCAAGTCGCGTAGTATGCTCTAACAGTCACACTGTGGCCTAGTGGTACGCTGTCGTTATTCGTGGCTTTCGCTAATCGAATCGCGTCAACCAACCAACCTGATCCTTGCGACAGCTTTATATGGCTTTTTACTAGAGATAAACAGACGACAGACGTGTTTCCTCGCCTCTAAAATGCTACTGGTTTTATCTAGATACCATATAAGTGATCCCTACTGTTCTGCCTTTATAGATAAGGTAAGAACAAGGGTGTCGCGGAGTAGTCGTTTCTCTCGTTTTTAGCTAAAAATCCTGGGCGAAAATAGAGAGTAACTCCCGTCGCCTTGCTGAAAATCGTAAAAATCCCCACGCTAGTTGTTGCGAGTTCTAGGCAGGACGAAGCACGTTTTGCCCAGCTAAACGGAGCCTGTCTCCCAATCCAAGCCTGTGTTCGTACAGTAGATTGGTGCAAAGTCCATTAAGCCTTATATGGTAAACGTAAACATAATTACAGGGTGTTCCAAACACATCGTGCAACATCTCTCTATCTTTAAAAAGAATAGGGTTACCCAAGTTTACATAAATCAAAGAAACGTATAACATCCCTATGCATAAGAAAAGAGGCTCCGAGCAACACTTTCCTGATGCAACGGTTATAAGAAAAAAAGAAAAGAACGTCATATAGCGATCAATCTTATTGGCGTCGCTTGTAAAGGCTCCAATTGTAGGCCTATATGAGGGCCATATGATACGAGTTTAAGGGACGAGAAGAAAAATAAAACTCCATGCCCTCAATTAGGAATAAAAGTTGACCGTGGCTGCTTGTAGGCCAAGGTCGAATATTGATCTCGGGAAGTTCGTGGTCTCCCCATTTACCGTACCTGGATCAACCTTCCATACGGTACATCATCTGATGTGATGTCTGGCGACTGTGGACAATAGAACCACCATCCCGGCATCCTGTATGAAAAGGACTGGGCCCAGTCTGTATGAAAACAGATAAATATCCATAGACATTGGATGAATGTAGACCAGGATCCAAACTTGACCTCACAGAGTCAGCGATTTCCCCATACATATGTTGAACTAGGATCGCAAGAGCCCGGCCACGAGGTCCCGAAAGATAGGTTTCGAGAGAGAGAGAGAGAGACCAATCGTAGATGCACGCAAAAAATACCCCTCCTTGGTAAATAGTCTGCGAGAATATAAACATGTAATTGCCATGTCCAATGTCTGGGTCTTTGTTTTTAATGACATCTGTTAAACAGATAAAAAAACAAACAAACTTGTAAACTGAAAAGGTGATATAGTCGATAAAAACGACGGTACCACGCGAATTTATACAAGTTATTTTCGAGGGCGTCAGAGACCCACTTGTCCCAACAAGGGGGTGAAAACCCTACTCTGAATTTCACCCCTCCACGTTTTCTCAGAGTAGAAAATCGTTGAACATTCCTGAAAAAAATTGAATAAATAAAAAGATGCGATTTATTCCGTAAAAATAAAATAAAAACCTCCAGAGTCCGAGCCCGGATACGTCAAACTCACACAGAGGATCGTCATGAAATTCCCATTTCATTTCCGTTCAAGGAATGAACAATGAACTACTGTAAAAGCTAAAAAGGTTTCAAAGTCTCTATCCGAACACAATATCGGACAACAGAGGGTGTCGGATTTAAATGAACACGGAAAGGAATATATATAGAAAATGGCATAAAATGAAAATATAATACCAACGTGTGATGATCCATAATGTGGGCGTAAAACCAAAAAAGGAAAATCGGTTCGCATCACTCCCCCAGGAGTGTTGAACTGCATCAAAGAAGAAGAAGAAGAAGAAGAGATCATGAAATGAACTCAGAAGATCTAATGTAGTGAAGAATAAAAAACCCAAAACTCGTGATAAATCCTGTCCTCTAGCCTCGAAAAACTCGTGAATAGATCAGGCTAGTGAGACGGTTCAGACCCGCTATCGGAGGTCAAGAAATGAAGTCAGAAGTCCATTTCGCACCGTAATCAGGATAAATATGTACAAGTGTCCACCTTCCATAATGTGGTCATGAAACCAAAAAAGGAGATACGGTTCGCATTACTCCACCAGGAGTGTTGAACTGCATCAAAGAAGAAGAAGAAGAGATCATGAAATGAACTCAGAGGATCCAATGTAGTGAAAAGTGATATATATATATATATATATAACAGACAACAAAGATTTCCAACCAGGAAAAAAGAAGACCGTCCTATATAGGCCGTCTCGCAGAATAGTGTATAGATGATTCTTCTCGTAGCGCTTCCGTGTCAGACGATAAGAAAAAACTTCCAATTGAAAAAACTCGATAAAGGCGCGGCCTGGCTCCAAGGCCCACGTTGAAAGAGATAAATATTCAAACTAGGAAAGTCAGTCTATACTTGTCAGATTGACATCAGAGTCAGCTGAAAAAGTAAGTTAGGTCGATGTGTATATTCTTATAAAAAATATATACAGCTCCCGGTATACCCAGGCCGGCGGACTCCCATCCAAGTACTACCGGGCCCGACGTCGCTCAACTTCGGTAATTGGATGAGAAAACCGATCTATCCGACGTGATATGGCCGTAGACAGGCACACGGCATACAAAGTTATATATGTAAATAACTAGAGTCCTGGAAATCACTTGGCTCCCCATGTTTCCGTTGTTTTCAAGGACAAATGACGGAAAGAAAAAAGAGATGAAAATCCATCTCGTTTGTGCGATCTCTGATCGAAAGGAGAGACCTTCATCCTTTGAGAAAAAAACGAATGTCTATCGTCGTCCCCTGAAGTACACGACCTGACATGTCCATGGCGAGTCGTGCTGAAGCGTACGATCTCTGTACTTCCTCCGAAGGTTTTTTCAAAAGAGAAGGCTGGAGATCCAAAGCAAGGGCGTTAATCACCGACATCTGGAAGATACTGAGTCTTCTGATAACAGAAAGTTCCTCCTGTTCGGCCGATAGTACCTCCTCCCATTCCTTCGAGAAGTTATTGACTGAAGAAGATTTCGGCTTCATATAGTCCATGACTCCTTTATCGATGGAAGAGATACCGAAACACTCGGTTTCATCCGTTGGGCAGACTCTGAATGCCGCAATGGCTTCCCTTCTATCAATTCTGGCTTCCTTATCCAGAGTCAGTTTGTCCTTGTTCCTAACCTTCGACATTTCCGTGAAAATTTCGTTGGGAAGAGAAAGAGTAGGAGTCGAAGTCGTCGCTGCCGGCTCACTAAGGCTATCGAAGAAAAAAGATCCGCCGGAATACTCCTCTGGAACATCAGGGGGCGCCAGTCCCATAGCACTGGCTGCATAGCTGTTGATAGGATCAACTCTGTTTCGTTGGAAGATATTCTTAGTTTTGTTTGACTGCCAAGCCAACCCAAAAGGAGAAGGTTCATCCTCAGAAATTTCCTTCCTTATCAGGACATTGGCCGGGAAAATACCAGAGTTGTCAGGATCATTGTCTGAGTTATGTTCACCTGAACCCTGTGACAGGTCATCATCATCATCATCATAATTCCCATAATCATCATCGTCTTCCTCTTCGATGATATCCTCCTCCTCGTCTACGCTGACTAAGTCCGTGACTGTAGTAGTAGTAGTAGTAGAAGGGACAGTAGTAGCGACTACCTGGGATGATTGAGTACTGTTAGTACTAGTACGGGCAGCCGTGGGTTGTGTGACATTGTGATTCGCCCGTGGCTGTGTAAGAGTTGGTTGGAAATTTCCCTCAGTATTAACTCTAGCCTGAAAAGCTTTAAACTGCTGCCATTGATAGAATGAGTTATAATCCTCAAGCGATCCCATGGTCGGTCGTTCAATGACCCTTGAAGTGGTAGCTACTTGCTGACCATAATTAGGGTGAATTGTCTGGCGGTAAGAGCCAGGATAATAGTCAAAGTCTCCCCCGTGTGAATTCCTTTGTCTACTGTATGCATCGCTTAACTCTCCTTGAGTACCCCTGTATGCATCTCTTTGACTTGCACTGTTATCCTCTAAAGAGGGATTACGGTAAGCGAGACCACTCGATCTATAATCATCTCGATAGTCAGTGCGTGACGAGTTTGCTTTCGGATAGCGATTATTGTCACTGGATCGTGACATAATAGGTTCTAAAGAACCTTTGTCACAAATACCCTGATTGATATCCGATATTTCCGGGGGGGAAATATTTGCGCGATAATCAGGGGCGCGACTCTGGGCAATACGGACCGGATCTGTGGTAAGAGGGTCAATATTTACCGTACGAGAAGCGTCTTTGGGGGAGGAGACTAGGTTACTACTATAAAATAGCGTACCCTGGTCCCCCCGGTGAGATCCCCTACTCTGTAGCTGTGCACCAAAACCCCCCCGTAAAGAGGGGTGGTGTGCGACAACTGACTCTAGAGCAACAATAGGAGCAGTATAATAGCCTCGTGAGGAAATTACACCGCCCGGTGGAGCCAGGATGTGATCTGGGTGCGTGTTTGATGGTATAGATTCACATGCCTGAGTGGAGAGAGGAACCACCTGTCTATTTACAGGCGCTCCCCTTTCCGTGCTCCCCTCATCAGTAACAGTCTCACCAGTATTTCCGGGGGGGGGGGGGGGGGGGGGGGAAACACAACAACCTCTATTATAAGCACGGTCACCATCATGGGAGGTTGTTTTTCTGTTACTGAACGTCATAACGGCAGGGAGAACACCCCCTCGTGAGGTGTTTCCTGATACTACCGGAATGGATTTCTCCCCCTGTTCGCTCGTTTGATTGGAACAGGGAGAGGGGATCTGCACACCATCAGAACTGGTATGACTAGGAACCGTCAGAGGAGCTGTAAAGCTTCCCTGACTGTTCACGACCCCTGCACCGTCACCTTTACGTGGGAGGTGGATCCCCTCGGGTGATCGATCAGCTTTATTAAACAGAATAGCCGACAGTTCACCTGCGATCAGCTCAGAATCGCGAGTATAATTTGGGTAAATCTAATGCTGTCCAGAAACAGATTTACAACAGACCTAACGCACAGTGGTCAAAACAAAAAGTGGCCTCCCCCTGTTCGACAGTTTTAGTCTCTTAGGAACAGGGGGTTAAAAATTTGGTGTGACTAGGAACTGCCAGCGAAGTTTATTTCTTTTGTAAAAACTACCCTGGCTGTTCTTGACACCAAAGCACCGTCACCTCTGCGAGGGAGGTGGCACCCCTCGGGTGATCGAACGGCCTAATAAAGAATAGACGGGCGTACACCAGCGACCAGAGTGGCGAATACAATACATGTAGGGTCTATTATATAACAGATAAACTCTAGAAATGTGTAAAGGTATGGCTAGGGAGGGAAAGGAAAAATGGAAAACTAGGAGGTTTAGAAAACAGATCTACCTCTGGTCTATGTCTAGTTAAAGCCTTTGGAGGGGAAAAGACAATGGCTGCCGTACTGCACAAATACATCCCAAAAAGCGGCCGGTAAATCGGCGTCTAGCTTGCAAAAGTTATTACTGGAACAACGGTGGTGTATATATCGGGATGAATGAAGGTTCCCCTCTGGTAGGGGTAGTATACACGGTAGTACTTCATAGTAGAATGAATGTAAACAAAGGGAATCAGACTGAAGAGGATTTACCTTATAAATACTATAGTATACAACCTGACTAAGTTAGTTTTGGGTCTGATCTTAGGTATAGACTTGGGAGGGGAAATGACAATTTTAGCTGCTCAATCTCCTCCCAGAATGAGTTCGGTTTATCCGAGTCCAGCTACATCTATTTTAATCTTGAACATCTACGATGTACATAACAAGATGACATCGGCAATACCTCATGATTAAACACAAAGGGAAACAGGTTGTAGAAAATGAATACAATGAGTCATAAAGAATCAAATAAATCAGTATAATAACCATAATACGTAATGATAAATATTCGTCCGTCGACCCTCGGCGTGAAATTAATCAGTATAAAAATCATAATACGTAATGAGAAGAAATGTCCTTCGTTTCTCGGCGTGAAATAAACTATTTAATTAAATCAAGTCGGGAACCGACATGCGAGGTACTCTCAACAGTTACAGTAGCATGAGCATAGGACAATCGGGGTCACATAGGTCATCAAGAATCAATTTTTAATCAGTATAACAACAAAATAACAATATTTATAATCTGTTTTATACCCGTCGTATATGTCTATAATATCTATAAAACAACAATAAGACGTAATGAAAATATGTCCGTCGTTCCTCGGCGTGATCGGGAAACAACTCACATGCGGGATACTTTAAACAGTTGCATGCATTCATAAGGACAAATCGGAGTCACATAGGTCATATAAATATATATATAAACATTATAATATATAATACAATAACAAAATATAACCGGCCTCCGAAGCAATAGAAGAGAATTCGACAGTCCCGATCAATGGGTCACGAATTCGACGACACTAACTTGCCGCCATTTTGAATGACAATTTGGAACGAACTCGTCGTAGCAAAAATAAAAAAGGGGCTGTAAATCTCGTATTCTGAAAATACGAAATTTACCAAAACATCTCAGATGAATTACGATCTATATGCTAAACAATATGCTTGACATTATTGATAACTGAGCCTTACTTAAGGGCTCAAATACTTGGTCAATCTTACCCACTCGGCGAACAAACGTCTATCTGGGTTGACACAAGAAAATTTAGAGGGTGTTGCCAGTATTTATCACGTAAATGCGGTTGCCTAGATGGGGACTGGGAGAACTATATTTGGTATATCCATGAGGGAAGGGGCAAAATACGATCTGTTAGACTTTTGCTTGGTATGATAATCTACTTGAGAGATTATTGCAAATGTGAAACTGATGGGGATTGGGAATAATTATAATGTAATAAATATGACTATTTTAAGGATGACCCTTCATGTAGAATAGAACACAACAAGTTATAGATCAGGCCAGAAATCGGAACACCTACTTTTAAGAATTTACTAAATTAACAGATGTAATGACATTTTTTCCATTACAGGTCCAACACCCTAAAACTACCAGTGCGCAAACTTTTATGAAGTAAAATCATGACCCTTTTCGTCGCTTTTTGTGGACGCGGATGCGTAGCTGTCATTCTCTATTACTTTCTTATTATATCAATATTATTCCTCAATCAACTATGTCATAAGTCAACAGATTAACATGAAATTTACTCCGAGGTAACTCTTATAAGTGCCCTCAAATGGCTTCAACCTATACTCACCTTCCACAATCAGAATAATAGTACACATCTCCCTGTTATTGGCTTCATCTATGGCAGTGTACATAATGGAATGTTCCCCTACAGTAAACTCATCCCCAGGATCAAAGTTCCCAATGATTTCTACTGGCCCACCAGAGTTATCTGTGCCTGTTGGTGGGGTCCATGTGGCAGAGACTACTCCATTTACTGGGGCATAGCCAGACGTCACTGTGGCGGGGCAGTTGTTGAAGACGGGTGGCTCAACATCTGCAGAAAAATGAAATAATACTTTGTGAAAATTGTATAAATTATTCAAAATGTGCCAATCAAAATTATTTATGAGATAGTTGGAACATAAGCATTACTGAAGGCTGAGGAGATTTGTAAGATTGCATTGCATAACTTGTTACCGGGGGAGGGGCCGACCATGTAGTGTACAAGTGTATGACCAAGAAAAAAGAGCTAACTTTCTGGATGTCGCATACATCTTTAGCTTAACATTCTTGTCTTCCCCTACTGAAAACCCAACATCCAACAATTTATTTACTCAGTTGAAGCTTGATTTTAAAATCAGGAATGCAAATGAACAAAAACAAATAATCCTAATTTACTTTAGTTCTCCCCTGAACCTTTCAATTTGACTAGTCTCATTTCACATATGAAACCAAAACACCTCAGGAAAATTATGAAGCCTTTTATAAGCCCTGTTATTTCGTAAATTATAACATACCTATCACAGTCACTGTGAAATCAGCGGTCACTGATTCCCCAAAGTTGTCCGTGGCTACAAACGTCACTTCTGTCTGACCAATTGGAAATGCATCACCAGAAGTGTGGGATGATGTCACAGTAGGGGCGGGCTCGCGTGTATAGGTCACAGAGGGCGCTGTCCATGTTACTTCAGTGGTGGCCAATCCTGGGTCGGTGGTCACTACCGTGTTTCTGGGAACATTGACAAAAGTTGGCTTCTGTGCCTCTGAAATTGTTTAATATATATATTCAGATAGAAATGTGGATAATGGAATAACATTGTTTGAAGATGAGAACTGTCCTAGATTTAAAGAATTCAAAAATGTTCTTAGAATACTTATAAATTATTTTAATAAAATGATAATGATGGACATTTATAACCCATTGAATGATTATAGTCTATTTGGCCATCACGAGACAGTGACTTAACTACGTATTCTACTTATTGCAGCTCATAACGCGCGTGCCTACTAGAGGCGCAGGCGGATACACACAAGAGTTGAAAGATGGAAGATACATATGTGTGCGTAAAACTGTGCCTGTTAAGTTATGTCACTGTCCAGAGGAAGCCAAATAGAGTATAGCGCTTTTCAACTTAGCCCAACCCCATCCCTTGTCACCACTGATTGTCTCATATCGCTCGGTTTAGTTTAGTTTTATTTTGAACTGCCCGTGGGTTTTGGATGTTTTAACCTGAGTTGGTAGCAAGTTCCATTCCCGAATACCAGTAAAGAAAAATGTATTGCACTGCTGACCTTTAGCTTTGGGAAACAGAAAATTTGTTGCACTGCCCCTGGTATTGTATCTGTGAGTGTTGGACAATTTGGTAAAATGAGAATTCAAGTACTCAAATGAGAATTCAAGTACTCGGTAACTATTTTAAATCTCTCCTAACCTTTTTTGGAGATCAAGTAATGTAAGTAAATATTTAAAAAACAAGTTAAGTTACTTCATATTTTTACAAACACCCCATCCGTTTCATTACATTTGAAATGTTAATTTATAAAATGTTAACATTTAGTATAAAAAATTAAAAATATTATGGACATTAGAAAAGAATTTCACTCTATTGCAATACCTACCTATGACAATAACTGTAAAATCACATGTGTCATAATTTCCCGCCTCATCGGTGACAATATACACCACGTCCTGCACGCCGACAAAGAACATGTCAGACGAGTTGTAACTGGAGAAGAATGTGTTGACATAATCGTTGTCTGTTGCCATGGGGTTGGTCCAGGTGACCGGGGTGGAAGAGATTCCAAAACTGATGTATTTGGTGATGTCAGATGGGCAGCCTGTTATCACTGGTTTCTCTCTGTCTGTGGATGAAAAAAAAGAGCACAAGATTTACTATGTTGGTTTAATAATTTTTGTTTGGTAGAGAATATTTCGCCAAACAAGGTTTGTGAACAAAAAGTGATATCTTAGAAATGGGTTCCGGCCAAATACACACATTTAAAAACAAACTGGGTCAAATCAGTCGTATTGAGGTAGAATAATGCTTATGTTGGCAAGGGTTTTGAGACACAAAGATGAGGTTACATGAACATGGTATGGGGTCACATTAGGGGTCATGTATGGGGTCATTTGGGTGACACATTTGAAATGCAAAAAAGAAATTGGGTGGACCAAAATGGGTCAGGTACCCAGGTACAGAACTACCCATGATTTCACAGCCCTACTGTTGGATGACACATATTTGACCCAAAATAACCCACATAATAATCCATGACTCACAGCATAACACTGGTAACTTATAACTTAAAATCCTATTACTAGAGTATTTAATTCATTCTGATTAAAAGTATGCTTTTGAGGATCATTTTCTGTGTAAAAAACAATTTATTTCTAAAGCACCAACATTTTCAGTCTTTTATTTACATTTGGTAACTAAATATGACAATAGAATTGTTGCTTGAGTCAAATGATATAACATTAGAAAGAATTGTTAATATGTGTATACTTAGTAACTTATTTCGATTTGTTGCCATCTATCTTGAAATTCAAGTCACAAAAAATACTGTTTCAGTTTGTATCTGTGTGATCTGGTAATGAAAGAGGTTCCATGTATGCATGATGAACAGTCGGTCGGACGAGGGCAAGCAAACATTTTGTGGGGCCTATTAATACAAGATTAATATGTGAAATAAACTTAAGGGGGTGCACCAGTGCCAGAGGCCATAGGGAGGGGAGAAACAACATTACAAAATTGCCAATTATTAGAATCCTTTAAGCTTCTTCAAAATGTCCTATTTATGACATAACTGCAGGCCAAATTGGTATTGAATTTTACTCAGGATATGACACAGTTTAGTTGTACTATGATAAACTGACCATTTGGATATTTCCAATGAGTACACATATTTAGCATAAAAGCATATTTATTTCCTTTACAATCTTTCTTTGTGTCTAGTTGTTTCGACCAATATTCAACAGAGGAATCAGAGGAATATCCGTGCAGTCAAGCAGAATGTGACTACAAGGTGGTGATGTGTGACCTCTAAATAAATGGAATAGATATTTTCTTCTTTATGATCTTTCTCTTATTTTTTCATCAATATCTGTTTAGTCAAGCATAACTACAGAAATGCTTATACATGTATTTATTATGACCAAAACACAATGTGTGTGTATCCATTGGTGCATGCACATCAATTTTATGGTATGAATTGTGCTTTCAAATATGTAATCGTAACAAGTGAGCCTTCTTTTTGACAATTTTAAACACACATATTATATATGCTGTCAAGATGGTTGCAATCCAAACCTATATAACCTCAAATAGTTAGGCAACATTTTTTTTTGTCTCAAATGACATGAAAGACTGAAAATCTAATGCCGTCTGCGGATTTGATTTTTTTTCTTCAAAAGTTTGGTCAAAAAGTTGGATTTTGCAAGATTTTTTTGAGAAAATTGAAAAAGAAAAAAATGTGGAAAAAAAATTGAAAAAGAAAAAAAAAATGAAAAAAGGGGAAAAAGGGGAAAAAACCTTTTAAAAAAGCTAACGCGGGCAGATAATCAAGAATTCATTAGCATTTCTCAAATCCATGGTGCATTATCCCCTCTCCTTAGTATTACATTCCACAGAAATTTACTCTGCTACTTCCAGTAGTCCCAACATGCATTTTTATGCAAACAGTTAATGCCAAATGTAATGCCCCAAATCAGCAGTGTTCCCAACTAAACAGGATGCCGCGTTCCTATGTTTTTGGTACTTTTAATCATTATTAGAATTCTTTAATCGTACAATGCAAAAGAAATACAATCAAGTAAATTCTTGGATTTGAATTTGGTCTTAGAGGTTCAAATTGAGCAAATTATTTACTGTAAGTCTAAACAATAGGGAGATAATAACATAATGGTCAGTTACACATCGGTGGTCAATTACACATCGGTGGTCAGCGGTAGAAATTATTGAGTGACAACTGTCATGTTTAAACAAAAGGAAGTTAATAAGGTAATGGTCAGATACACATTGTTCAGTGGTGCTTTTGAATAGTCTTTGTCCCTATTGAAGTTGTTGAAATTGTCTTTGATGTGCCATGCTTCCATGATTTTCAGTTCGGTCCAATTGGTATTCCTGTCAATAATCTTGACAGAATTACCAATTGATGTCATGCTGGGAGTCCCACACATTTTCAGTGACGGCTGACTTTTGTGTGTCACCATGGTCGGTGTCTCTTTGGTGTTCACTGGTTCTCTTTTTTTCAAAGTTCTGCCAGTTTCACCAATGTAGACTTGGTCACAAGTCCCACAAGTAATAGAATAGACAACTCCAGGTTAGAGTTCCTTGGGATAGGGTCCTTAGGATGAACTAATTTTTGTCGTAATGTGTTGTTAGTCTATACATAATGATTTTTTCTTCCAGAGAACATTGCATATAGCTTCTGAAGTCCCTGCTACGTACGACAGAATGACAGTAGCATTAGGTCTGGGTTCGTTGGTCTTGTCAATGGTAGTAGTTGGTCGCGAGGTGAAGTCTTTCACACACTTTGAAAGGGTAATTGTTCAGCTTCAAAGCTGTGTTGGTCTTAGCCTTTCTGGCTCCTTGTTCTCATTGTTAGATGGAACATTGTCAGCCCTATGGAACAGTGATAGCACTGAGTGTTTAGCTGATTCAGGGTGATGTGAGTTAAAACTCAGGTATTGGTCATTATTGGTCAAGTTTTGGTTTTTTTAGTTGATAGTTTTTAAGCTTTATTATCACTGCCATCTATATTTATAGTCTTCTTGAAATAAGGCTGCACGGATAAGCGGGAATCCAGGCATCCGATGCTTATCTTTCAAGAACAAAACAGTGAAAGAAGCCTACAATCATAGAAAAAAGGTGTTCGAACACTGACCATTGTTTGCACCGTTTAATTACCCTATAGTACGCATTTTTAGAGTCATGTGAAAATACCAATTTGCATCTGCTAGCCTGAAAGTCCCCCTTCAATATACCCTCCCCTCCCCCCACCAATCAATGTTGCTAGGCCACGGGCTGATGTTTGGCAAGTCGGGCGACTCAACATTGAACAGGGGGGAAAGGGGAGGACTTTACATTAGGCCTACTAAGTGTTCGAACACTTTTTTCTAACATTGTCTGAGCTATTGAAAACACGCGCTGTCATGCCTCACATTTTACATCATAACTTGAGAACCACTGAATCGATATCAATGTGATTTTCACACATTGTAGCGTATACAATGCGCAATAAGACCACTTAATATCATTAATAAATATTAAGTACTTTTTACAAAGTGATGATTTTCAACCAATATTTCCTTCAAATTTCAACATATTTAGAATGGCGAAATTCGTATATGTACAGGTAACGGTTAAATAAATGGAACACACATGTAATATTTTGGTATTAATGACAACCAATTTCATCTAAACGTTGATACAAACTCGAATGCGAGTTCATGGGTAATATTTAAGTCATGTACATACTATATATATAGCATATAGGCCCTAACTGCTATCTACGGTAGATAGCAATAACCACTATAGCACCAATTGCCCACGCCACAATGATAGAATATATTGTTATGAACATTAATTAGCATCACGTCATAGCATAAAAAGAAAAAAGAAAATAAAATGAATAAAAAGAATAAATAAAAATACATGAATGAAAATAAGATCTAGAAGAGAATTAAAAAAAAAGAAGAATAAGTAATAAAAGTAAGATAGGCCAATGACAGATTCGAACCCACTACCATTAAATATAGGTTTGGTAACAAGCGAGCGATCTATCGACTGAGCTAAACGAGGTGTTGATAGTAAAAGGTTTTCAGAAAAGATACTATTGCATTCGATGGAATATATGAAGTGTATCCGTAAAACAGAGCGGAACGGAATACTAAGGTGTTTGTAACATGATTGGCACTCACCTCTTCTACATTCCATTGAATTGATACATGACATCAATGACTTGTTTGGATTAGCCTATCAGATACACATCCAATAGGAACGCCTTGAGTCTTAAAAGACTGAACAAAGTTTAGTGAGAGCAACAACATATCTACAAATACAATGCACGGAGAAGCTGAAAGGTGATGGTAAAGGTAAAACGTTGGCGATTTCTCATTGGCATAACACACACTGCAACGATTCTCCGTCTTTTAAAAAAAAGAAACTATAGTATATAATTTTACTTGATGGTGAATCGTTCAAAGTGCGTGTTTGTCTATGAGCATGATGATGGTAAAACGTTAACGGTTGACCATTTACCAAAATCATCAATAGAACCCGTTTGATCAATGTAGGCTATAGTTTTGCGTCATCAGTCTGAGAGAACATTATTTTAATAATGTAAGAGATCATTACTGACCATAATTTGTTGTCGGAAAAATAGTATTGCAGAAAAGATGTAGTGACACGCTCAATTATTACGCATATTAATAAAAGTTCGATTAGGCCTAACTCATGATAAAACCATAAAATAATTATAGTAAAACATCAATTGAATGTTTAGAAATCCATCAATTTGTTATAGTTAGCACTTGACATTTATTAGTTAGATCATGCCCTACTTTACTGAAATGCATTGAAAATAAGTACAAACGTGCCTAGTATTGGTCCAGTAATCCTTGAGATAGACTTTGAAAGTTGAAATGTTTTTGAAAAATCTGCTTTGCGTATACCGCGTGGAAAGCGTTAAATCGTCCCTCTTCAGAGTTGAAATGTGTTTGGATTAAGTCGTTACATTAATTAAGGGGCGATATCTAAACTCTACAGTGATTTTAAAGCATTTTTCTAGCGATTTTACAACGATATTCCTACGGTATTTCGTTCTATTGTTAAAAGCATCGGAAAAAGATCGGTGATTAACTAGAAACTTCTCTACTTATCTGGCGTTAACAATATAACTATTGTAGTACTCTCGATGGCTGCATTAGTGAAGCAGACAGATCAAAGGCGCAAGGAAGGTTGTGTTATATTCTTTAAGAAATACTATATTATAGTATTTCTTAAAGAATATAACACAACCTTCCTTGCGCCTTTGATCTGTCTGCTTCACTAATGCAGCCATCGAGAGTACTACAATAGTTCTATTGTTAACGCCAGATAAGTAGAGAGGTTTCTAGTTAATCACCGATCTTTTCCCGATGCTTTTAACAATAGAACGAAATACCGTTGGAATATCGTTGTAAAATCGCTAGAAAAATGCTTTAAAATCACTGTAGAGTTTGGATATCACCCCTAAATTAAATACAAACACCTCAGAATTTATCAGTCACAATAATTTATTCAATATGTATTTGGTGTCGGTAATGCTATACATTTCAAGTATATGACAAGATACATAATCATAGTGACCTTTACATTTACACACATTTAGATATATTCAACAATTCAATCGTACGAACAATTCCTTAACATTCACCGTTCCCATTCATATTACACACGATGACGGGCCTAAACCATCCTGATAATCATGCCAAATCTCAGAAGAATAGCTTATATACTTTTGGAGATACACGCCAAAAACCAAATTTAGATGATTTCCTTAAGCGATTTTATACACAATCATAGAAAAAAGGTGTTCGAACACTGACCATTGTTTGCACCGTTTAATTACCCTATAGTACGCATTTTTAGAGTCATGTGAAAATACCAATTTGCATCTGCTAGCCTGAAAGTCCCCCTTCAATATACCCTCCCCTCCCCCCACCAATCAATGTTGCTAGGCCACGGGCTGATGTTTGGCAAGTCGGGCGACTCAACATTGAACAGGGGGGAAAGGGGAGGACTTTACATTAGGCCTACTAAGTGTTCGAACACTTTTTTCTAACATTGTAGTTGCGTAACAATTAAGAGTGAATTTTTTCTAGATTGACAAACTTTTGGACACACATTTTTTAGATTTTGCCTAAAGTTTGGGAGGTGAAAGACATTTAGTAGTTATGTAAAAATATGGTATTAAAAAATTCAGCAACCCTCTGTTGCCATGGTAACGAGCCTACCTTGTTTTAGGTCATTTTAGGGGAAGATTCTACTAATTATACTGATTTCAGCAACAAAAAAGTCAAAGTTTGGCAGAACCCTACACCAAGGTGGTACATTTTTTGCCCAAACTGACTTCATGAATGAGTTGCCCTATCTCTGGTCTAACAACCAACCGATTTAAATAAGTCAGTGTTGCCATATTGATACCATGTTGCCATGTTCAAATATCACATTTTGAGGAAGTTGAAAAAGTCAGATATTACTAACCGACTTCGGGTAGCTACAGTTCCCCTCGAGGTGATTTGTTTTTCTTTGTACTTTGTTTTTATAACAAAGACCTAATACCCTTTGAGTTAATTCAAGGAAAAAAATGGGGAAACCCGGCACTTGCGTATCACGTGACCTGAAGTCACATGATCCAATTCACGGGAAATTTCATAGCCGGGTATATATGGGGGGGTTACCGTGCACCCCCAGGACACCCCAAACAACTTTTTTTTAAACTTCCTTTCACTGTTCTAAAACATATTCAGTATGTTACCAAAATGATTTGGGTATGCTAAGGCGTTATTCAAGATGGCGTCGAAAATGGCCGCCAAAAGGTCAAATTTCCTGAAATGACATTATATCAATCAAAATCGGGATCAAAATATATTGTAAAAGTATAGTTTTAATAGTGGGACGTAAGTATTAGACCACTAGGAACTCATATCGAGTACTTTTGCTTTGTTAACATACCTAAATCCAAGATGGCCGCCAAAATGGCTGCCAAAAATGCTAAAATTCAATACATTTGGCATATATCAGCCCAACATGTATGATCAGAGTATAGTTTTAACAATGGGATGTATGTGTTAGACCCCTAGAAGCTCACATGCGGCATTTTTGTTTTGTTTACAAATCTTAAATCCAAAATGGCCGCCAGAATGATGGCCAAAATTGGTCAAAAGTCCATAAAATGACATAATACTATCAAAATGAATGATGAAAATATAGTTTTTAACAATGGGATGTATTTATTATATCACTAGTAACTCATATTTAGTATTTTTGCTTTGTTAACATACTTGAAATCCAAAATGGCAGCTAAAATGAGTCCCAAAATGGCTGCTAAAATTGTCAAATTCCATATATTATAAGGATAATAACAACCAGGATGTATGATGAAAATAGAGTTTTAACAATGGGATGTATGTATTGTATTAGACCACAAATAACTCATATCTAGTGTTTTTGCTTTGTTAACATACTTAAATCCAAAATGGCTGCCGAAATGGGTCCCAAAATGGCTGCAAAAATTGTCAAATTCCATAAGATAGGATACTATCAACCAGAATGTACGATGAAAATATAGTTTTAACAACGGGGTGTATGTATTAGACCACTATTAACTACTATCCAGTATTTTTGCTTTGTAATAACATACTTAAAATACAAAATGGCCTCCAGAATGATGGCCAAAATTGGTCAAAATTCCCTAAATTGACATAATATTAACCAAGATGTATGATTAAAATATGGTTTTTAACAATGAGATGTACGTATTATTTCACACTCATATCCAGTATTTATGCTTTGTTAACATACTTAAAATACAAAATGGCTGTCAAAATGGGTCCCAAAATGACTGCAAACATTTTCAAATTCCATAAAATAGGATGATATCAACCAGAATGTACGATGAAACTATAGTTTTAACCATGGCATGTATGTATTAGACCACTAGTTACTGCTATCCAGTATGTTTGCTTTGTAGTACTTCAAATCTCCACCAAAATGGTCGTTGCAAATGTAAAAATAGTCTATAAGTGTGTATATTGTATCACATTCACCAAATGATATGTTCTATTATGACACTAACAATAAATTAATACTGCTTCTCAGGTATTTTAACCTTTGGCCTACATCTTAAATGTTTTAAAATACTCAAACTATATACAGCCCCTAGGCATTATCATATATTATTTATAGTGAATGTTGTCCCATTAGATTTGGGGTATTGGTATTACATAATAATAATAATAATAACAAGGATTTATAAAGCGCTTTTTTAACCAATGGATGCAAAGCGCTGAGAAAGAAGAAGAAAAAGTGAGAAGAAGCGACACAGGAGGACAATGATCATGAAGATGGATAAAGGTGGGATTTAAGGAGCCTTTTGAAGGTAGTCAAATTGTCAGCACTTCTGATGTTGGCAGGAAGTGCATCCCACAGGCGAGGAGCAGCTATGGAAAAGGCTCTGTCACCCGCCTTTTTGTTGGAACGTGGGACAACAAAGGATGTGACTGAGCTGGACCGGAGTGCATAAGCAGTGCTGTGGATTTGAAAAAAGGCACGTATGTAGCCGGGAAGAGAGAGATTGAAGGATTTGTAGGTCTGGACAATACTCTTGAATTTAATTCTTTGGGACACAGGCAGCCAGTGAAGAGAGTGAAGGAGTGGTGAAGCATGAGAACGTTTGGGTTTTTTTAAGATTAGACGAGCACATTTGTTCTGCAGTACCTGAAGACGGGCAAGATCCTTCCTGTCTATGCCATTCATGAGGGAATTACAGTAGTCAAGCCTAGATAAAATGAGGGCACGGACGATGTTGTGACAAGTGTCAACATCGAGATACTTCCTGATGCGATTCAGATTACGAATTTGCCAGTTGATGGAGCGGGAGAGATGGGTAACGTGAGCAGTCATTTTCATGCAGCGATCGAAAATAACGCCAAGGTTTTTGATAGACTTAGATGGGAAAACCTCCTGCTCAGGAAGATGGAGTGAAAGATGTTGAAGATTCTGGACGTGATGAGCAGAGGACGCTATAAAGAACTCAGTTTTGTCTTGATTGAGTTTTAATCGGTTATGAAGCATCCATGTCTGCAACATAGTATGGTCATTTGCAATACGACACAATTTGTTTAGGTTATTTAACATCAACTTAACCATCTGGCAGCCATTTTGGAAACTGAAACAGAATAAAAATTGTCACAGAGGTGGGTCTTATATCTAAATGCAATAGCTTAGCAGTTTAGAACATACTATTTGGCGAATTTGAAGCAAAATACATAACACACTCATTTTGGAAACCATTTTGGATTTTAAGTATGTTATTAAAGCATAAATACTGGATATTATTAGTTACTTGTGGTCTAATACATACATATACATTCCATTGTTAAAACTATATTGTCATCATACATTTTGGTCATTCTTATTCTTATCTTATGGAATTTAACAATTTTAGCAGCCATTCTGGGACTCATATTGGCAGCCATTTTGGATTTTAAGCATGTTAACGAGCAAAAAAACTGAATATGAGTTAATAGTGATATAATAAAATAATACATCCCATTGTTAAAAACTATATTTTCATCATTCATTTTATTAATATTATGTCATTTTACTAATTTTGGCCATCATTCTGGCGGCCATTTTGGATTTAAGATTTGTAAAGCAAAAATGCAGCATATGAGCTTCTAGGGTCTAATACATACATCCCATTGTTAAAACTATACTCTGATCATACATGCTGGGCTGATGAATGCCAAATGTTTGTAATTTTAGCATTTTTGGCAGCCATTTTGGTGGCCATCTTGGATTTAGGTATGTTAACAAAGCAAATGTAATCGATATGAGTGTCTAGTGGTCTAATACATACGCCCCACTATTAAAACTATACTTTCACAATATATTTTGATCCCGGTTTTGATTGATATAATGTCATTTCAGGAAATTTGACCTTTTGGCGGCCATTTTCGACGCCATCTTGAATAACACCTAAGCATACCCAAATCATTTTGGTAACATACTGAATATGTTTTAGAACAGTGAAAGGAAGTTTAAAAAAAGTTGTTTGGGGAGCCCTGGGGGTGCACGGTAACCCCCCCCCCCCCCCCCCATATATACCCGGCTATGCAATTTCCCGTGAATTGGATCATGTGACTTCAGGTCACGTGATACGCAAGTGCCGGGTTTCCCCATTTTTTCTTCTTGAATTAACTCAAAGGGTATTAGGTCTTTGTTATAAAAACAAAGTACAAAGAAAAACAAATCACCTCGAGGGGAACTGTAGCAACCCGAAGTCGGTTAGTAATATCAGACTTTTTCAACTTCCTCAAAATGTGATATTTGAACATGGCAACAGGGTATCAATATGGCAACACTGACTTATTTAAATCGGTTGGTTGTTAGACCAGAGATAGGGCAACTCATTCATGAAGTCAGTTTGGGCAAAAAATGTACCACCTTGGTGTAGGGTTCTGCCAAACTTTGACTTTTTTTGTTGCTGAAATCAGTATAATTAGTAGAATTTTCCCCTAAAATGACCTAAAACAAGATTGGCTCGTTACCATGGCAACAGATGGTTGCTGAATTTTTTAATACCATATTTTTACATAACTACTAAATGTCTTTCACCTCCCAAACTTTAGGCAAAATCTAAAAAATGTGTGTCCAAAAGTTTGTCAATCTAGAAAAAAGTCACTCTTAAGAAGGTAAAATAGTTCAACTTGATGACAATATACAAAGGGCACAATCAATACGAGATACTAAAGCTAATTTAGGTTTCTATTCATTGATGCACCTGAATGATCACTTCACCCCTGTAAGTTGTGGAGTACTACTGAAGTGTGAAAAACATCCCCATAGTCTATTGAAATAAATATCAACCATGTAGGCCTAATCAGTAAGAATGAAAGATGCTGTTGGTCTATTGAAATTGTGGAGACTACTGAGCTGTGAAAAACATCCTCATGGTCTATTGAAATAAATATTGACAGAGTAATTAGTAAGAATGGAGGATATGGGGGAAGATGCGCAGCAGCCACATTGGCCCAAAGTAGCCCAATTTTTGGCAAACCGCTGGTCCCCTTTTCATTCCGTGGTGCACTAAAAAGTCAAAAGTACATGTAGCCCAATTGCACGGCCAAACTGCGGTATTGGCAACACTGCAAATCAGCCTCTTACACTTAATGTACCACCTACCTTGTATTACAATAGTAAATGAACACACCCCACGATTACCAGTCAGATCATATGCAGTATAAGTGATGACAGTTTCACCCAATGGGAAGGTGTCTCCAGGATTGTAATTACTTATAACCACATTATTTCCTAATTCATCTGAAAATGTGGGCTCCGTCCATGTGACTGTTGCCGTGGTAACACCTGGATCAGCTGGTACCGTCTGGTCAGAGGGACAATTGTCTGTGGATGGATGCTCGTCAACTGAGAGATTGTGAAGTACAAACATAAATTAATTAATCAATAGTCAATTTTAAATGATTGTTTTATCAAATATAAAACACTGTGTTTCATCATAGTGGTTGTCTTTACAATCCCCAGATATAGCAAAACATATACATACATGCTCGCTAAATGTTGCGCTTGGTTTTATTTTCACTTTACAACAGAATACCATCCTTAAATTTCCAAACTCAAGAAAAGGGTTCGGTGTTGACAATTTTGACATTCTAAATTTAAAAAGAATAATTTTGCTTAAAGGTAGATGACCCGATCACATTTTCGTAACACAGAATTATTTCAAACATACGGAGATTTTCATATCATATGAAAGCTCGTATTTTTCTCATCATCATACTGAAATTTGACGGCCTAAATCGGTATAATTACGGAGAAATCGATGAAATAACGTCGAATTACCGCGAATGGTGGTAACCACCGATATACTATGGATATAGTTTGTGTACTACTCAATGGGTACAGTTCACAGCATATTGTGCGTCTAAAATAAGAACCATTAGAGCTATGCAACTCAAACTTTGGAACACAACTTTTTTAAGGATGACCTTTCATGTAGAAAAGAAAACTTCAAGTTGAAAATCGGAACATCTACCTTTAATTCATGTACAATCTTTTGAACATTTGTCAAGAAGGTAACAAAACATACTTGGCACCTTATTAATAGGTTGTCATTATTTGGTTATCACCCATCATTAGTTGTAGAGGAAAACCAAACAATATGTTTTAAGTATTAACTCACCTATAACAGTGATAACAAATCTGCAGGTTGCAGTATTTCCTGACGGATCTCTCGCCACATACAGTATCTCAGTAGTACCAAGTGAGAACTCTGCACCAGGGAAATGAGTTTTGGCATATGTCACAGAGTTGGAGTCGTCTATCGCTGTGGGTTGGGTCCATACTACTGAGGTGCTATCTTCACCCTCGTCCGCATATGCAGCAAAATCATTGGGACAATAGGTAAAGGTAGGGGATGTTTCATCGATGACAACTGTAAAATAAAAGAATGACAATGTTTTTCTTATAGACATATGGTAAGGCAAGGGAAATGCGCAAAATCACAAAAGGACCAAAAAAGCATTTTTTTCTTCTTCAAAAGTTATCTAAATTAAGCATATAATGTCCATTTACCAAAAAATCAACATATTGCATAACTGTGGAAGTGTTTATTCTACACTTAGTTAAGTTTTAATGTAGTTTTAAATGAAATATGATGGTTTTGACAATGTAAACACTCCATGGAAACATGGAAACGTGCAACATAGTCGTGCTTTTGGGTTTAATTTTAACGCATACATATGGCATATTTTTGTGAAAAAAATAACTTTACCTAAAAAAGCACCTTTTGCTCCAAAAATCACTTTTCCCCAAATCAGACAGCACTAAGTGCTTTTAAAATGCGCAAAATACCTGTCCCTTACATATGGATGTGTTAGTCAGGTGGTACAAATTCAGGCTTAAAGCTGACATCGGTGCATATGCTAGTGACTGCATTATAATACCCTACACATATCTCAAATGCGATGCTCTCACAAAATATGAGCCCTGTCGCGAAAATGCTGCACTTATTTCTATAACAAGTCCTGGCATCAGTTCCCAACTTGAGGTTACTTGGGGTATATTTGTTTATGATAAAAGTTATATAAAATGGGCACTGGTCAACTTGGTAATTGTAAGCTAAAGGTATAGAAAAAGAATGTTGTAACCCTAACCCAACTGAATCTCACTAAATCTCACTGCCAGAAACTATCTCCACGCATGTGCTGCTGCATTGCCGCGATGACGTCACCTACCGCAGGCATATGTGGGCACGGAGTTTGTGCCCGCATATGCGCTAGGGAGTTAGCTCAGTTGGTAGAGGGACAGACTTGGGTGCGGATGGTCCCGCGATCGAATCCCGGGGGGTGCGGGGTGATTTTTCGGGTCAAAAAAATAGTACTTTTTCCCCCCTCCCCCCGATACGCACAAAAAACTAGCTTTACTGGTTAGGGTTAATAAATGCCAATTTTGGATGTCCAATAACCCTAACCCACCCAACTGAATCTCACTAAATCTCACTGCTAGAAACTATCTCCACGCATATGCTGCTGCATTGCCGCGATGACGTTACCTACCGCAGGCATATGTGGGCACGGAGTTTGTGCCCGCATATGCGCTAGGGAGTTAGCTCAGTTGGTAGAGAGACAGACTTGGGTGCGGATGGTCCGCGATCGAATCCCGGGGGGTGTTGGGTGACTTTTCGGGTCAAAAAAATAGTACTTTCCCCCCCTCCCCCGATACGCACAAAAAACTAGCTTTACTGGTTAGGGTTGGACCAGTTTGATTGACACATGTTATACTCTGTTAAACCTTGGTTTGAAGCATGACAGCCAAATATAGTCGCTGTTCTGTCAAAGCCTTGTATGCTTTTCCGGCATATACAGCATATACAGCATATTTAAAGTAAAACTGCCCAACAGTTATCCATAGGAAGTGTTGCTTTATACATGATTTTGGCCCTTGAACATGTTTAGAGCAGACTGCCTGAAGGTTATAGGAAGTATTACTTTATACATGCTGAAGGGCCGGATGGAGATACAAGGTTTTGACAAAACAGTGTCAATATGTCAGCCAAGCACTTTCCTTGAAAATAACACACACACAATTGAGGAAACCCTACCAGTATATGTGTGGTAAAATCACACTTACGCTCTTCAATTGTGACATCAAATTGACAGACAGCTCCTAGCCCAGTGCTATCAACAAACGTATACATAACAGAGGTTGAGCCAATTGGGAATTCTTCTCCAGGAGTATGATCCCTGTATCTGCTGACCGGTAGGTCAGGGTCTGTGGAGAATGGCGGGGTCCATGAGACAGTTGTGGAAGATTCGCCAGCAGGTATGACTATGGTGATGTCTTCGGGGCAGTTGCCGACTACTGGTATACCAGTGACTGTGAAGAGGAAAGGATGAAGACAATGAAGTTCAAATAGAATGTATTTTTAATAGAACAAATATATTGATAGAACGTATGTCTCAAATTTCAATATCCAATATGCATTTATTTCAAAACCACTAAGGGCACCTAATCCGATTTATAATTGAAAGAACACATTGAAGCAGAGTTTTGAGTACAATCGCGTGAAGCGTGTACAAACAAGGGCGTGATCATTTCGGGCCCGATTATCTTTGTGTTGCCTGTTTGGTGTTCTTTCAATTTTCAATCATACTACAGGACATTAACAACAAAGAATGCTTTGATAATAATACCAAGAATAAATCCATGGATACCAATGCAATTGTTTTAATGATTGACCCAATGTAGGCATAATATATTACACATCACTATTCTATATTTGACACTAACATACAAGTGTTTTAAGACAGTTCAGGTATAATGAGCTTTTGCTGAGTTGACCTAAAAATGCTGTCCTGAACTTAAAGACCAACCGCTAGTGAAATTGTTAATTTAATTTGTTTACATTCACAAACCTTTTATTTTTATTACAGTTGCTTAAATAATGAAGTAAACAAACATTCTCGGAAAATGTGAACCAATGTATCTTTACTATAATACTTCATTCATCTAACTGATTCTAACTCTGTGCAGTGATGTAAGAGAGTATTCTAGTGATCAACACAGTGTGAGTGCGGGACTTCATCATTGATTGTATAATTGCTTAGGCTAGTCGCTAGCCGCTAGTGCATTAAACATATGCAAACATTTAGGGTGAAATTATTGGAATATGTACATGTATATGTACAGAGCTAGTTGAATGAAGTATATTTACTGAACAATACAATACTGGTACCTGACACTGTGACTGTAAATCGACATGATGCCTGCAGCCCTTGTACATCAGTAGCAATGTACATCACCGGGTTGTTCCCATTGTTGAAATAACCCCCACTAACACGATTTGATGTGATGGTTGGTGGGCCCACATTATCGCTGGCTGTTGGCTCCTCCCACAAGGCCTTATTTGGAGATGATGAAATGCTGATGTCTGCAGGACAACTTGTGAATTCTGGTGATTCATTGTCTGATGAAATGAACATGTAAATCAGTTTAAAGACAATGTTGTTTTATCCATAAACATGGTTAGTCATTATGACAGGATTACATTTCTCACACTTGTTGGTTACTGGTGCATGCTACGTACTGGCTCTCTTTTGTTTTGTTTGTCAATTAATATTAATCTGATTATAGCAAACATTGAATGAGCTGTGATCATTCTCATGGAAAAAATGTCAACAGATAGGACAATGTAACTTGTGTCTATTGTCCCTAATAGTATACATGTGAAAATCCTTCAGGTCTTATGTGCACTTGATGAAACATAATTACTTCTGAGATTTTCACAACATATCATTAATCTTCTAAATCTTACCCTAACCCCAAACCAGGTTTGTAATCGATATCACAATTTTGAAAGAAAAACCGACAAATAAATTGCTGCGACCTGACCGGGGATCAAACTGGGGACCCTCCAGATCCGAAACCCATAGGCAAGCCATGGCTCTCAGCAACTAGTTCGCGCAGTATACTGATGTGCTCACTATGTAGACTCGGTTGATTGAGTCATATTGAAAACCGTCCGCAAATGCGCTTGGAGATAGGCTTGGCCGTAGCAATTTGTAGTACTCAGTTAGGTTAGGATTAATGTATGGACAATTTCAAACAATTAAATCAAGCAACCCTTATTTCATAAAAATCAGTTTTTTGGCCAGCAAATTTAGTATATATAATAATGCAACATATCGCTGACAAAAATACCTCTTTTGACATACATTTCTGGTCAGATCTGTTTACAGCCATGTTTGATTGACTGTCTCTCCTACTCTCCCACCCCACACCCTGGTAAATACTCACCATTCACTGTCACTACAAGTTCACACAGTGCACTGCCACCTATAGAGTCTATTGCTATTGCGGTAACTGATGTTTCACCATACGGATACTGATAATAATTGGGAGAAAAGCTTAACGATACGCTGCCATCACCACCGGTAGTGGCAAGCCTTGTGCGAAGATCGATGGTGGCATAGGAAACACCCGGGTCAGTATTGAAGATCAGACTAGAAGGGCATGGGTTAAATGTTGGTGGCGCAGCTGAAATAGAAAAAATAGTATAAAATGGTAACTATTCGCTCTTTGCACGGATCCGCATAAGTGGTTTATTGTAGATTCACAGGCTGGTGTACTATTTCAGTATACTTGTTTTTCCAACCTCTACAATGCATTGCGGGAGTACCAGCCAACTCAAGGTTTTTTTACATGATGCATTTGTGGAGCTCTTAAGTTTTAGAAATAAGAAAAAGGAACACTGATAACTAATTTATGAATTGATGTAAACTAGAATCTAAGAGCTCTTACGATGAATGCACCATGATGCCATGATTGTGTGCATATGTCTATGGGAACTGAGACGAATTGAAGACCAGATTAAGGGCATTTTGCAAAAATGCATTGCATTGTGGTAGTGTCTTTAAAATATTCTTTGCATCCTCTATAATATGTTATATAGGGGTATTTTTTTAGGGGTACGGAAAAAAAGAGATTGCGTTTTTTCCACCCCCTAAGTATGTAATATCTTCCAATTGAGAGAGAGGCAGTGATTTGAAATCTTAAAGGTAGGTGTTCCGATTTCTGGGCTGATTTTCAACTTGATTGTTTTCTATTCTACATGATGGGTTATCCTTAAAATAGCCATTCCAAAGTTTGAGTTGCAAACTCTTAATCGTATTTATTTTAGAAGCACAAGGTGACATGAAATTTGCCCATTAAAAAACTTCACAAACTAGCCGGGTGGTTAATTCACTGCATTTTTGCCTATAACGTCTAAATGGAACATATCTTGCGGCCTAAGATTTTACAGAAATAATGAGACAAATATAGGTCGTCTTTTGATATCAAAATATGTTGATGTGAAAAAAAATTATAAAGTGATCAGAACATACACGGTACACCTTCAATCTGATCATTGACACATATAAATATGGTACTATGCTTCCGCTTGTCTTGAACCGCATCGTAGGTAGTGACCTACACAGTTTTCTTGTGCCGTTGTCCAAATTGAATTTCTTTCTACTTAATTCTCATATAGAATTAAAACTCTAAGAAGAAATGATGATCAATAAAATGGCCGGTTTGAATAGTGCGCTATGAGATGTGTTGCTTCAACCAGGGCTCAAATTAATTTTGAAGGCATACAAGGCAATTGCCTTCGATGCCCCACCTACATGTACAAATGTAGTTGCCTTGATGCCCTCACAATTTCTGACTGTTTTCACTCCATTCAAAGTATATAGCTGCCTTAGAGAAATTTGGTGCCTCAACGCTTTGAAGTCCATTATAATTGTAATCGCAGCGAAACCAACAGCATCTAAACGATATCATCAACCGTCATGATTAGTCCATTGTGGTTACTCTAACGTTAAATGGAATAAGTTGAAATCAATAACCAATCTGCCAATATTTATGAATCTACTATATCGTGCTCAAAAAAGAGAGCCCACCAGCTGACTGACGACAACTGTTGTATGCATGCATGCAGGTAATTTAGCGATGCAAAATGAGTGAAAAATTATACCCTTTTAAGTTTTAGTTTTACAGCTGTTTGATGACTTTGAACTTGAACATTTATGATGCAGACCCTTTGGCAATGTCTTGCTAGACGTCCCGTAACTCAAGTGCGCATGCTCAAATCAATTAAAACACGTTGTAGCCATCACGGTTTATTCCGTACGGGACGTGAGGCAAGATATAGCCGACCCTTTTTGTGCATATGAAATTTGTGTAAATAATGAAAAGTTCAGTACAGGGTTTTGGAGAATACTGGCAGTAGACACAAATAAAACACTTTTTGGCAATGTCTTGCTAGACGTCCCGTAACTCAAGTGCGCATGCTCAAATCAATTAAAATACGTTGTAGCTATTACAGTTTAATCCGTACGGGACGTGAGGCAAGATATAGCCCACTTTCAATCGCATGGCTTAACTTCTAATTAATTCTAATATAATTATGAAGTGAGGTGAGTGAAAACACTGTTGTATCACTTACAAGTTTATTGTTGTCTGACTGACTGACTGAGAGTGAGATGCACACGTGAGAAACTTTTCCATTTATATAATGTAGCCTAAGCTTATAATGACGTCTGACTGATGATGAAAAATTGATGAGATTTCGAATTACCCGACACACATCATTGGCTTAAACTTACATGGATGATTATCATTGCAGCTGTTGACCAAGGAAATTGCCTCCAAATTCACTAAAAATCATGAGCTTTTAACTTTCAACTTTTAAAAAAACAATGTTGTGGTATATGTAGCCCGTCACCCATCAGAGTCCCAAACCTCGTTGTCAAGTTCATGGTTTGTCGCGAAGTGTGCGATATCAACACAGATTTGTTTTAACACAGATTTGTTTTGTTAGTTTGTTTGTTTCCATAAATAAGGAGGCCAATGTGGAACATACACAAATTAGGTCTAAATATTCAAAATGTGTCTATATTAACTGAATAACCACTTTCATAATAATGTTCCATAATATTATTCTATTTCATGAAAATGGATATGAACAGGTCATTGAAGCGTATACAGAGATACATTTTCACCATATACAATGATATAGGCCTAACATTAAATTCTTTGAAATACTTGTCTCCCCGTCACTCCCCGTGTAACTGAGACACCAACATGTTTCAATTATGCCTGGCAACTGCAGAAACTGTCTGATCACTTTTATTTTGTTGTTTTTTCTAAAGGCATTTACCATTGCTTTACTCTATAAACATCATTAGCAGTGAAAAGATGAGATTACCTATTTTGGGGGTGGTTGAATTGATATTTCATACGTCCCCGCGTGTACGGAGACACCAAACCTTAATTTCCTTGTAACTCAAATTATATTGATGAAGTGGAAACTTTTGTTCCATGTATGCTACGAACCTATATCAAGAGACAGTTTATCCACAATTTATTCATAAAGTGTGCTGGCTCATAACTTCGATGTTAACCTAAAGTTCTCACAGTGTTACAACCTTTTTGGAGACACCAAACGTAATATTCAAACTTAAAAACAGCTATATTGTCTATGTTTGTTGCAATTTCAGTTTAACTTCTCTATTATCTTTTAACCTATCGGAGAGGCTTGTAAAATCAACAAAGGGGAAATAAGATGGAGATTATTGTCACTTTCAAACTGCCTTCACCGTGGTGTAACAGGTTTTTGAGACACCAAATGTTCACGGTGACGGTAAAATTGCCATATGTATTCAATTATTACTTCTCAGTAATTTGCTTATGAAAAATGTGTTTTACACTTAATCAGATTTTAAAATGAAAATTAAGCAAGTAAACTGCAAGTTCATTCGTATAACAGGATATTGAACCATTTGAATATAGACAATGCAAATTTACCACTGGTACCTGTATAAATGGAAACACCCATAATACATGTAGGCCTACGCATGATGGCTGAATGAAATGATAGTAAGAAAAGATTATGAGAATCCCTGAGACCATGAAAATAAATGCAGATTAAAAGCTACAGTCGTACTTAGGCCTACTAGCCTAGCCTAATTAAATTACTAAACTTTGACTGAGTGTGATATATCATATGTAGGCCTACGTCAACTCCCTGGTGAAATTAGAGTGAATCCTACAATTTGTCATTAGGACTTACTAGTTTAAAAGGCCTTCTCAAAAATGAAATAATTATGAAAGAAATTATAAATATTTTCAAACAGGTAGAAAAGAGACAAATTGGGAAAACGATCTCGCCCTGGAATCGAACCCAGGACCTCATGCCCGGACCGCATGCTTACAGCGCATTGCCTTTCCACTGCGATTTCAATTGGGCCACAAGACCTCGCATGAAGCATGAAATAAAATAAAACAACTAAACCGAACAATTGCCGTGCTCCCTGTAGAGGGAAAATACATAGAATTAATCATGAAGGCATTCACGAATGTTTAAAAATAGTTATAATTTGTTTAATACCCGTCGTGAATGCCTATATTATGTCTAGGTATAATTATGAAAGGTCCAACAGTTTCAATCTATTATGAGCAGCAACAATCGGGGAGGGACAAATAAAAATAATTAAATTGAAAAGATTAAATATATCTGTGCCATCTGTAAGTTGGGGCTATTTTTGTTGTTGATTGAATAGGCATTAAATGTAATTAAGGAATGATTGTCAATCAGAAAGAGTTAGTTAGCCGTCGTGAATACTGAATGCCTATTAATATTTCTATGAAAGGTCCAACAGCTTCAATCTAATGAGCAATTTTAAATATATCTGTGCCATCTGTAAGTTGGGGCTATTTTTGTTGTCGATTGAATAGGCATAAAATGTAAGGAAATGGAATGATTGTCAATCAGAAAGAGTTAGCCATTGAACGATACAATTGTTTGCCGGATGAGTAATGATTACCCCGTGATTACCATTGGGATTGTTTTCAATCTTTGCCGACTGCAAATCTTTACAGCAGTACAAAAATAATTTTAACATTTTCACTATAAAAAGGTTGAATTATTGTACGAACCAAACGTAAAATATGCAATGACCACTTGGGTGGTGAAATTGATGTTTAAAAAATAATAATCAAAAAAATCCTACATCAATCCTTAATTAATTTAAAGATTGAACCGTCTTAGTATAATAATTACACAACTCACAATTTGATTTCTCATTTTCCCGGCAACTTTGGCTTTCTTCATGACATTTCTGGCAACATTGCTGATTGCACAATTTGTTGTCATTCAAATGTTTGTCATATATTCGGCAATTTTAATTTTATATACATCCAATCCCCTATATTTATATAGCCGTTTTTTCCTTTTATTAGTGTGAAATTTAATTTATTAACAAATGTCCATAAATGTCAAAGTTATTGTAATATTAATCAGAAATAAAATTAAAACCATGTTTGGAAATAGATGGAGAAATTTCTGTAGACGACGCGATTATCTTCTTTTTGAGACTAAACAAGTATATAATTATTAGAACCAACGAATCCCTTATTTATTACAATGATATATTATTTAATGCATGTGTGATATATAACAGTATAGAGTATAAAGTTGACGATCAATTCTCTTCTTATTTGATCCTAATTAATACTAATAGCTATACTATTTTTAAATAAAATACTGTGAAATACGTACCATAAGCACACGGAGTGATGACAAATAGCCATAACGAGATGACTAAGGATACAATGTTCTTTGTACCAGTAACTTCCATCACTTCCTCTCTCGATATCTTACGCCCATGTTACCTGTTGTTAACATGCATTAGCATTTTTGGTCCAGCGAGAAAAAAATGTATACCAATCGATTCTCTGTTATAACCGTTATCATGAGAGTTTCTCCTCAAGTAAAAGTTGATATTAATATTAATTACATCCGAATAGTATCATCCATAGCAATTTGTTTCCGGGTGTGTCGACATCAGATTTTGTGTTGATAAAAGAATGTTTAGATGTCGTTAGAAAATTGTTGTTTTTCTTCTTCCTCCTTGCGTCAATTGACAGGCTCCTCTAACATGTCTAAGCACTGATCCGTAGGGCCTTATTCATTGTTGTGAGTGATCATCCGGATAAGACGGGAGGGTCGTATACCCGTCGTATACCGGTAAAAGTTTACTTTTGTTAATTTTCATGTTCATCTGAAGCCCTCTAAGTAATTATTTATTCTTGATCCTAAAATTACGATAATGTGCTTAGTGTATATATTTTATGCTTTTAATTTTCTTTTAATTTTGCACACCTAGGCCTATATGATTTGCATTCAAATTTTAAAGATTGATTGACAACCAAATTTGTTTTTTAAAAACTATGAATATAAAAAGCTCTTGAAAATATTCACAGTTTACATCTATTTCAATCGATCCATGACTATTGTTGGTTTTGTCGGTCAGTCAATAAGACTCGTATACTTTTATAAGTTACAACACAATAGATTTAACCTCGTTCTAGAGCACACTCACTGTACGTTCACGTAATAAAGAGGTGGACGATGGTGAAGCTTGGAATAAGTAGACATTGCGTCAACTTTCTCACGAACCTGGAAATTAGACTTCAATATTGATAAATCTTAGGTAGGCCTAATTGGTGGTAGGCAAACGTACAGATAAAACTAAACTCTGGAAACTATAGACAATCATCGATTTCCGAGTGCGATCACTATAGTATAAATACATAGGGTTGCACACCACTAAATACATCTCCCATAGGGTTACACGTGAAATGCACACTTTTAAAATGGATATTTCTCGACGTTATAAGAAACTGGTAACTTGAAATTTGGTTTCAACTTGAAGATGAAAGCCATGACTACTAACTCAACAACTCATATATGGGGTGTAACCGGCATAATTTTGAGCTAGAGCCTTTTCAAAAAGTACGAGTTGAGTTTTCCTGGTCACACGCAATTGTTGATTAAGATTATTGCGTCAGATACCGGAAATGACCTGAACACAAATGTCTCTGTTAAAATATTAAAAAATCATTATTGCATCAATTTTTTTGGACCTGAAGAACGCTGATGTGTCTGTCAAAATTCACACTATATTAATTCCGCCATAACTTGTAGTAAATACCCTAATTCTAAACTGTAATTTACAATAGGTCTCCTGTTTCGGCAACGGGCCGGTTTTGGACTTATGCCTCAAAGGGGGTAGGGCCAGACGTTATTTAGTGGTGTGAAACCATAGGGGTCCACATCAAGAAATTTGTCTGATCACACTCAAGTCAATGAAGTTGTTAAGAAGGGCAACAGGTTGATCGCGTATATTTAAATTGATCGTTGATAGCGCTTCCCTCTATTAACTATGCATGCTCAGTATGGACCTGCAGTCATGGGTTCGAGTTTACGTGTAATAAAAAAAAACCTTGAAATATTAAAGTGTCTATATGCCTAAACTTCATAGCGTTACATCTATCTCATCGGTAGTGTTTCAAATATGAAGTATTTTAACTTTTCCCCGTTTGCTTTTTTATCAAACTATGTATTTATCCCGTTATTAGTAGTCTTTACTCTTATTACTATATACTGTAGTTGCCACAATAGACTATCAACATTCAACACCCATTCTGTTTAACGGGCTTTTCAAACATGCTAGGTGCGAAACAGACATAAACTCATCACATACAAAGGGTATCGAGACACTTACAAATGAGCCAATAATTAACGGCTCGAAAAAGGTATGGGAACAAATCAAACATCAGTGCATAATTTTGTTTTGCGTATTTTGACACCTCGATTGTTGAGATACGATGGTGCGGAGCGGAGTTATTGTCATTTCAATGGTCGTATGTCTAGTTTCAAAAGTGACAATCATCCAGTGTTACACACTGATTTATTTATTAATTTTATATAGTTGTTTCCCCCTTTCTTTCTTTCTTTCTTACTTTCTTTTTCTTTAAAAACCGGGTTACTCGCATAATCTCAGTATAATATAGAAAAGCGCTTGAATTTCCAGAAAGTTATCGGTTTGTTAAAGCAAATCTAGTATTATTTACACACTCGGTGTCAGCATCCCCTGCAATATCATACATACTGTTCGAGCGCCATCAATATGTGGAAAGCAGTGGTCGGCATATAATAAGTCGGTTTACGTTTTTGTGTTTGTACGTTGACTTAAAAATTATATATCCGAAAAATGCATATGGAATCTGGATAAATCCTTGGCTTTTAAACTTATGGTCTGATAACCTAGAAATAAATTATGTTTCGAAAAACTCATCATAGTGTCGACTTCTGAGACGATTATAACTAAGTTATAATCGTCTCAGGTCGACTTCCCTGGTCACTTTCCATTAATAAATACTGTGACCATACAAATTATTACTTTCTCCAGGCAGGGAGGGGGGCGGGGGGGGGGGGGGGGGGGGGGGGAGATGTCACCATTTGGTGTAGCATTTTAAATTGGCCTTCGAAATGAAGACTAGGAGGGCGGTTTTTACTAAAATGACAAGTTTTAAATACATTAAATACGGCTGTTTTCATGCAAAATCTATATTGCCAGCATCTTTGAAACATGGAAGTGACTATAGTCGTTTATTACATAAGTTATAGGCTCATCATTTCAGTAATAAACTCAATAATTATTTGGAAAAATAGGAAAATAAAACTAAGAGTTGACCATATATCAGAAAGTGAGTTGGGAGGGCTACTTTACTTATAGTAGGCTACTAGAAACGGAAAAAAGTGGTTTCATACATTATGACAAGTGCACTTATTTCAGTTGGCTAGGTTAAACTTGCTGAGACTAATTTACATGATTTGTAAATTCAGTATGAAAGTGTAATATTTGGCGTATTTGTCGCATGGAAATTGCAAGCATGTTTTTTTTGTTGGTTGATCTTTATTGTTTTATTGGTTTTTCTGTGTCGGGGGGGGGGGGGGTACTTTTGCCAAAATCGTACGTGGATGTGCCTGCCGGACTTCGAAAATTTGACTTTCTCTATACCTATTTTCTGGCCAATTTCTGACCCATCAATATACCAATTTTGTTAGAAAAGCACTCAATTTTGCACAAATTGGGTGCTTTTTACAAAAAAATCCTCAAAATACATGACACCCAGTTTATGCAAATTGGGCGCTTTTTGGCCTGTGATAAAAACACCCCATCGCTATACCAATTTTTGCGAAAAAGCACCCAAAAGGCAGAAACACGTACGCCCGCATATACGTATACCATATCAATGTGATAACCCCCCCCCCCCCCTCCCCCGGGCGGGGGCCAAACCGATTGTATGGGACGCACGCAGACGGAGTTTGAAATTGAGTATACCTACATTTTCAATAATCTGGGACACTTGTGAAAACCAACTGGCAACCTCGGGTGACGCCATTTTCAGCAGAGGAGAGCGGAAGTGCATTATAAACCACAAACTCTTGCATGCCTCGGACCAAATTAACTGTCCAAAACAAGTCTGGAAATACGTATTGGTGCCGATTGCAACTAGCACGTTGGACTTAACAGTTGAAGGATTTATTTCCTTCACTGCAGATACTTGTTGAGGATTATTTCCCTGGTGAAATTTGGTAAGGAGAACGGCTCAGCTAAATCGTACATTGCGTAGAATAGAAATCACTCAAAAAACTCATTCATAAATGTAAATAAACCAGTCATCAGTAACGATTATCGTAGCATGACTAGACCAAGGCCGAGAATGAAGTTTTGCAGTACTATATAGACTTTTGTATTAAACTGTAAAACTGCGTGCTGTTGTTGTATTGTCTTTTTGACATGTCATGACAATTTAAATTATTATTTATTGAATTGGTGGATTGGATTGGATTGGACTGGTGTGGAAGTGTCAAAAGGTGAATCATGAAGTGTCAATTCAATTAGGCTAGTCTCAAGTCAATCAATATCACCAATGCAATCAGTCAGGATTCTCACTCACTGTCACTCAGGCAGGAAAGGTGAGAATTTCCTGGTTCAGGTAATATTTGTCTATGTGTCTCACCTCACTATATTATAGGCCCCTACACTACAGTACACTCCCTGGCTGGACAGTGTAGTGACATGACGTAACTCACTCAGTGGTTTCCAACCTCTGGGTCGCGAGCCCAGTTGGGGTCGCGATGCACTTTTTGTGGGGTCGCGGATTAGCCAAATTTAACAAAAATAAAATGCTATGTTATTATGAATTATAATGTTGTATCATGTGACTTTGTTCTGTGAGGGGTCGCGCTACAGTGTAAACACGGAAGTGCGTTGTAGAACAGCGTCACAACTCACAACAGCGTTATCTTTGAGCAGTTCGACGCGTCGCGGCCCCTGCATGTAATCCGATTGGCTGGATCATATTTATGGGTCCTGAATGTCCCCGCCCACACGCTCATTAACTAGATCATGTGCGTTGGTGGTTTTAAAAAGTGCCGAAGTATTCTGACGACGACTATAACAAGCGTAGCAGTAGGCCTATTTCCAAACGCATGCACACGTGTATGTATTTTCCGAACGCATGTGATGTGTATACACCAGCCTACCAGGACCAGGAGAGCGCGTTCACTGCGGTCAGTGAATGACTCTAGCCATGATGCTAGCCATGGCAGTAGTGAGACTGAGAGGGGAAGGTTAGGCACCTGAAACTCGATTATGAGTTTCCCGTCACATTTATTTTAGCTCACAATGAGGCAATTATTTCATTATTCATTATTTACAAGATTCGGTTATTTAACCCATCGTCCTGGATCTTAACCGACAAAACATTGTGAATCAAATCAAGGCCCAAAACAGCGTAACAAACCTAAGGAAGAGCCTTTCTCCTCCCTAACCAACTGAACCTGGAGAGGTCCGTGAACCCCATTGACAGTTAATCAACTCTTGAATACCATGTGCTGAAGCTAAGGGAACTTTGCCATCTAGAAAACAACACAGGCCAAAGGTTGATGACCTCCAGGCAGAGGCGGGTGTGCAAGCACAGGAGATGTTAGACTCCCAATCCAATTGAAAAATAAATACAAAACTAAAAGTTATTTTAAAAGGTTTTTTTTAAAGTTATTTTGTAAAAGTTTTTTTTTTTAAAGTTATTTTTAAAAGCTATTGTTTAAATTCTTTTTTAAAAATTCTTTTTAAAAGTTTTTTTTTAAAGTTATTGTTTAAATTTATTTTTAAAGTTATCTTTAAAAGTGTTTTTTAAAAGTTAGTGTTTAAATTTATTTTTAAAGGTTAAAAGCTAGTTTTAAAAGTTAGTTTTAAAAGTTAGTTTTAAAAGTTAGTTTTAAAAGTTAGTTTTTATTTTATTATTTATTTAGTTATTATTAAAAACATATTTATTAAATGTTCTGATTTATTTTCAAACTTCTAAATTCTAAATCTAGTCTGGTACCGCCTGGTAGCTGAAACGGTGCTGCTGGTCATAATAGGGATTTCCAGAAGGCAATTTGGACAAGGATTTATATACTTGGATTGCAATGTCATATTTTTACGAATTTTACGATGCAGATTTCATCTTTATTTGCAACCTGTTTGCCCGCCTGAAAATCCCAGCCTTATTAATTTATTAGTGAAGACAACATGCAATAGTCCAATTAAATGGGAAAACAAATTGGAAATTACAATCAACAGAAAGGACTGGCAAAATATATGCTGCCAACCTACATGCAAGTCACAAGAGATCTAGAGCTTCATTGGTTTCAGTTCGGAGTTATTAAATTAATACTAGCTACAAATAGTCCATGCTCTTTAAAATGAAAATAAAAAATACTAACCAATGCTGCTTCTGCAACTCGGAAATGGAAACTATCCTTCATCTACCATTGTGATATTGTAAAACATTTTTGGAAACATCCAATTTTATATAATAAAAGTTAGTAAAATAGCGTCATGTAATATTTTAGTATATCACCCCAAATAGTTGATGCTCTAATCTCATAAAATTGCTAGCCAAATTTCATATTTATAACTAAGATACAAAATACTCGCCCAAATGTTTTTGTTTTTAGGCCAAATAACAAAAATAACATGTTGCTCGCCTGGACTTTCCAAAAAGTTGGTGAGGGGAGGCCCTTATTATTTGTTATTTCACATTTTTTTGTTATTTTTTCCAAGAATGGCGCCAAAGAATGGCCACCATAACATATTTAGAGATGGTTTTATGGGGCCGTTTAAGTTTATTACTTGGTTTAATGTAGATCTACCAAATGATTAATATATCATACTGTCCACTTGTCCAGAAAGTTGCTAATACATCACAAACAATAATTTGCATCTTAAATGACAAATGTATAGTGTGTGATCAATTTAGGATTGTTTGATTATCATTGCACCAACTATAAAATTGACGTCGCATGCAAATACGCATGCAAATAAGCAACACTATTTTAAAGTATATTCTTATGTTTTAATGCGATCCCAAAAAACTTCACTTAATTTGATTGAAACCATTTTAAAATATAACAATTATGGCAGGCTGCAAAATGCAATGATCCCTGATCAGCCCCCACTTCATGAGGGAATATCAATATTTTATCCAAAGCTGGCATTCCAGCAATATAAATAAAAGTTTTTCATTCTTAAATCCAAACATAATTAGTGACTCAAAATAAGGAGCATACATGTATCACCTGATTTGATTGCATGTTAGTCCTCAAAATCAAAATTCATGCAAGAAAGATGATGACATTGGAAATAAAAATGAAGGATACACTATTAAACTTGATAATACATGTAGGTGTGAGACAGCATGTTTTTATTAAGCAAACCGGCTTTTACCCGTCTTATAAAAAGCAGGATAAAAGCCGGTTGCTCGTGTGAGAGGCGTGTTTTTATTGCAGTACGATAAACAAACTTGCCGGCTGCCGCTGACCTCATTATAATAAATGCCAGTGAAAGGTCGTAAGCAGGTCACTCGCGATGCATTGTGGTATTGACAGTAGCAAAATGGCGTCTGCCGTACGACATTTACAGTGCGCTAGTCTGATGTACCCATTTCCGCTTACCATCGGCAAACGCGCTGAGCTGGAACCGTCAGGGGTGTACTTTCGCGACATCCTGCGAGAATCCAAATGGATTCTCGCAGAGGAATTTTGCGAGAATCCATGGATTCTCGCAAATGGATTCTTGCAGAATATTTTTGCGAGAATCCTTTTTACTGAATTTAAATTCTGCATTTTAAACATTTATTGTACTATTGTATACTTAGAAAATAATAGTACACAAATTGAATCAAACACTTCTTAAAAATTAATTAAAATAATATCAAGAATAAGGCTATAGTATAAGCTTGCATAACTTCCAAATTCGGAAAGTTTTTGACTAAGGGTCAAATACCAGTCATCTAAGGTCCTGTTTTGGACTTAAACAGAAGAAAAAAAAGTTTTAAAAAATAAAAAAAAAGTTTAAAAAAAAAGTTAAAAAAACCCCTTTTTTTTTTTGTTTTTTTGGCGAGAATCCACCTGGATTCGCGCGGTAGTCATTTTACGCGAATCTTTACGCGAATCGATTCGCGGATTCGCGCCGAAAGTACACCCCTGAACCGTGCGTGTTTATACTGACGAAAGACTGCTTTTCCTAACCGGTTTCAACCGCTATTATCCTTGGTTTCGAAGGATAAAAGGCATCTAAAATCCAGGAGGAAAAAAACCGGTATGAGCGGGCAAATGCCGGTGGTGGTGTGTTTTTACTGGGGGATTTTAATCCGTTAGCAGTCATATGCCTGCTTTTTTTCTTCAGTAAAAACACGCTGAGAGATAGGGCAACGACCAACACTAAAAAAGTGGTGAATGTTATTTTAGGTTGTAGAATTTGTTACTCTTGCGAACGACGGCACGGCTTATGTGAGCCATGAAGGTAAGTATGTATTGGGTACAAGAGATATCTGTTTGACCCCTTTATAGGGTGAGGTTTATCTAGCATACTTCATGTGGTCAACATTTTGATGAATGCACATCATTATGAAAAGATATGACAACAAAAATTCAGTCAGTGACATTTATTATTGATTTACATTCGCTGATAGGCATGAAACTAGTGCTAGGTAAAGCACAATCACTATGATTCAATTTCCCCTTATACATGTATGTAAAGTTCTATTCATAATATTACCATCAATGCTCAAAATGAGGCAACATTCCTGTGGGCTGGGCTTGAAATAACCAAATTCTAGAGAGTCCCCGAGCAGATTCAAGCTCTTGGAGCTGATAGACAATAAGCAATTATTACACAATGTAGGCTATTTTTGACAAGATGAGGGTCCTCATAAAGATCGTATTGGCCAAGAGCAAGTGTAGCAGGCATCTCTTTCAAACATTAATTTGAGCATTGCCTTATTAACCCCCAGGCTGCTGAAACTAGGTCTACGCCTGTTTGGCATGATCATAATTATTACGTAGTAGAAGGCCGAGTGTTTTCTAATAGTCCTCATTCCTCAACAAACTAAGTATACAAATGTAGCCTATCAGCTTTCAGAGCAAAGATAATGTGCCTGTTCTAGGCCCTCAGGAATTAGGCTTATTTTAATCACTGATGATAAAATACTAGTAAGTTCATGGGGAAAATCCGGTTCTATGATATGAATTCATAAAATCACAAATATTAAACCTATTGATAAAAGCTTACACAATTCAATAGGTGTTATAATCAGTTAAATGTTGATGAGCTTTTTAATAATCTGTTCAATGAATATCGTACCCATAAGGTACAATGTAGTTCAAATGCAAAATAATTTAAATTTGATGAACAATTATAATTGAACAAGATTTGTTTCTGAAAGGAAGTCAGGAACACGAATCCATTTTCTGTATGTGGAGTATAGTGTTATACTGTATCATACATTTATTCCTTCCTCTCGAGCAACAATTCTCACATTTTATCTTCAGGGATGCGCTATCATTCAGCTGATGAATTATTCGTTACATGTTTAGATTCCTCTGTAGCACCATAGTAGCACAGACACTTGTCTTCTCTCCTCCCCAGGGCTGCCTGTCGCCCATTAGAAAACGCACAATCTTCAACTGGTACTTCTCGTAGTCTGGGTCAGGAGTGTGGCTGGCATACACAAGCTTTGTTCCAATGCATACTATGATACCAAGATGCATTAGTTAAAGTAGGCATTCAAATTGCACATTTTATCCAAACCATTTCACATGTAATATGTATTGTCGGGCATGATTTTTGTTTACCTCCCACTCCTAGGGAAGCATGTGATTTTCAAACTTGCATTTTCTGAATGTACGCCCACCCGTTTCTTTTTTTGGTATGACAAAACTTCCCTTCAAATATCAGACCCCGCTTTAATATTCCCCCCATGGCTACAGTTTTTAGATTTGTAAATATATCATATTTTCATTATTCATTCATGATTACTGTTATGAGATCTGCTATTCCTATTTAAAATTAACCATGTTGTGTCTATTGCCTGTCCTTCAACCTTCTTCTCATAGCCCATAAGAGGGCACAGCACTAAATAAACTGCCCGTTGGATTACATGTAAAATAGGGCTAAAAGAGTTGTGATTTTGGGTCCTTAGTAATTTTTTTGGAATGTCTCGAATGCTTTATTCTAACAAACCAATATTAAAATTTCATAAAATCATCAAGAATTGTTACGGCTTCCAATTAGATTTACGATGATCATTTAAACGGCGCCACCCCTATTTTCAGCCCGGACGCTCGCCTTCTGACCGCCTCCGTCTCCGAGCACGTGTGTTCATTCATGTGATACATTTTTGGTACAATTGAAAATCAAAATGTTGCAAGATCCTGTGCAAAGTACAGAGATTATCTTTCATTTTAATTATAAAATGATACCCTCACGCCAAACTGATTCCCTAAGGCCCCCCCCCCCCATTAATCACAAAATTGTTTTTTGTTTTTGCCGGAACTTACTACACTTACACAAAACGAGGAGTGATTTAGTGCTGTGCACCCTTATAACCAACAATTGATTTTTATTGGAAGTTACACATGTGTTTTTATACAGTGAAAGAATGTGACCCTTCCCCTTCAATTCATGCTTGATTGTATATAATGGCTTTGCCCTTGACATTGAGCTACACCAAAATGTCCCCCTTTTTTATTTGAAAGTAAATTGCCAAATTCTACATGTATACTACATTTTCAATTTCAATTAAGTTTTTCAATTGCTACAATGTCAATCTCTGTAGGTCTCTATTTATTATTACACACTGAATACTGATACACATAAATAGCCATCTGGTTCATTTCTGTATCATGTAACCGCATCTAGTTAGCCTTTTTTCTGTACACATGCCCTTTCCGTGCGTGAGATGCCTGCGGATAAGTTTCCCAAATTAATTTAGTATTATCAGCCAAAGTATGTAGGTTGCACATTTTGAATGCAATATCTAAATCAATATTTACATCAGACTGAGAGTGTTCTCCATATGGATTTCTATTTGCCATATGCCATGCACTTCTATGTTTGGTGTCTTCACTTAACATTGATAATGTGTATGTATGCTGCATAATCATTTGCAAATTTTGTGAAAGAAAGAATGAAGTGATTTTCAAATTATGTTTGTCTGTGTTTGTATTCTTGATGTAAAGGAAAGTGTGAAACAATTGTGGCTTGTAATGTAAAAATAGATTGTTTTAAGGCCATTATGTAAATTGTATCTGTTTTAAATTAAGGGTAATTGGGGGGTTATTTTGAGGCTTTGCGATTATCATGTGTTCAATGTTGAATATTAAGTTAACTGAAGACACTAGATAACAGAACTTTTATCTTGAGTTTTGTACATTGCATGTATAATAGTACATGTAGTTTTCAAAGCGTAATCAGGGTCTGCATTACATATAGGTGCGATGAAAATAATTATGATAATACTGTATGCAGCAGCCAGCAAGATGTATTACTGATCACGGTATGGTACAAGTTGTCTATTTCACTGTATCGTGATGATATTGAAAATGTTTTCCAAAAAAACCCACAGGTTTATAACATAGCACTGTACATTGTACATCGTGGGCAGTTGGGGCAGTGTAAAGTCTAAAAAAAATTTGATGAAAGATAAAAAATGGTCAGGGAACTGAAGTAATAAGTAAATACTTACCTTCTATTGGTATTTTCAAAATTCCTGTAATCAGTAGACTTGGGAAAGTCTTAAATACTGGTTTCTCCTCCATTCAGTGTTAGAAATAAGGTGAAAATCAGCTCGGGCCCGCTGAAAAGCCATAGTATGGGCCAGCTGGGCCTGTGAAAAATCAACTCATAGTTTAAGATACAATTTAAATTTAACATTTTGCTGTGATAAAAATATAAACCAATATCAATGTTAATATTAACATAGATGTATGTATCAGGCATGAGAATTTTCAGTTTTTAAACTGAATTCAGTTTTTTTTATGGTCCAAATTTCCGCACTTTCATTTAATTTCAGGCTGTTTTTGGCCTTTTTAGCCCTATTTCACGCACATTTTCAGGTTTTTCAGTTTTTTTCATGTTTTTTCATTCTCATGCCTGATGTATGCATGTCGTCACAATTTTCTCTCTCACGTTTTGAATACCCATGAAAATGGTAGAGGGGCCCTAAGGATTTAAAGAGCAATGGCCCAAATGACCCTGGGCCATTTTTGCTTATTTCCAACACTGCCTCCATTTCTTTCATTGTTCTTCCCTTCATGTAATTCTCTTTTCTTTTTCTTTTTCTTCTTTTTTATTTCCCGTTCATTCTTTTTATTTTATACCAAATTAACCACATTGGAATATCATGAAAATTGCCCAAAAGGAGCAATTTTTCTTCTTCTATTTTCCTTTTTACAATTTTATTCTAAATTTTGGTCTCACCGGCACTCACACTAACACTCTCGAGTACTACAAATTACTACAATGTGGTGTGCTTGTGTTACCCGGTTCGGCAGTTTTTCGATGAAATAATGGCCCAGGGTATACATTGTATACTCAAGTGGCGAAGTATACTGAGCCAAGTATGGTTGACCCCAGTATGGTTGACCCCCGTGGCCTAGCAGTAGATTGGCTGCCTCTGAACCCAGAGGTTCGGGGTTCGAGTCCCAGGGGGCGTGGGGCCTTTTCCCCCCTTGGTTATTGGCCGCAAACATTTTTTCTCTAGAAAAGGTGCCTCGAGGTCAGGGTTAGGGTTATGGCATGATTTAGGGTAGATTAAGAATTCCTGTAACAGGACTGGGCAAGTGGTGTAAATGAATTTAAATTTACACTGACCATTGGAATAAGGGCTTTGGCCTTTTTGTTCTTGTAGTGCTATTTCAAGGCCTGGAATCCAGGCTAGTATTACTATTAATTAGGTACAGGCATCATCATGTTAATTAAAATCCATAACAATTTATAAACTTACCAGCACAACCTAGCCCAGCACATACAAACATGCACTGTACAAGTTTGACACTTTTACAGATATTTGAAGGATGAGTTTGCCATGGCAATGACCTCATAGTCATACTTCTTACATGTACACACAAACCATGCACTGTGATTGTATATCTCTATACAACTAATTGGCTGTTCCCTAAAAGACTGCAGGGTATAATTTACGGGATAGGCCTAAATATATCATTTGTCAGTTAGTGGTATCTGGTCTTTGAATACAAAGTTGTAGTTGTTGTCATGATGAATTTGAGAAGCAGCAAGTTTGTTTTTGGACCATCTCAAGTTGGACATAGTAGTGATCAGGGTCACCACATAGTGTATGTGAAATATTTCATCATAAGCTACTGCAATCATATACAGTCAACAAAAAAGTATCTCACCAGGTAATAAATGTACTGATGACTCTATAAGTATAACTCCCACATAAACATATTAAATTATAAAGTTGTTGAGAAATTTCTCTTCTTTAATTTGAGATATTGCATGCTAGGAATGGTTGATTATTGAGGAAGTTACAATCCCAAATGTAAGGTCAAGTATCATTTTGTTAAATACTTTTTAGAGTTATCAGCACATTTATTACCTGGTCAGTTACTTATTTTGTTGACTGTACATGCCTTGCCTTCTATACATTTTCTGTACCAAATACAAATAGTTATAGGATGTTATATAATAATACAGGTACATAAAATACCAAAAATGTAGGAACAGTGAGTGATTCTTTACCATCCTCCCTCCTCCCCCACTGAACGATGAGCTGATTGGTCATAGAAAATAATCAATTGTTTATTGATCAATTCAAATACAAATACATTTTAAGAATTACAATATAAATATAACCCTGAAACAATATAACCCTCTTCATATAATTAAACTAATTCCATGGTAAACAGGTTCCTTTAAGATTTTTATTAAAAATGTATCAATTTTGTTATGAAAATATATAATCTTTCTCTGTAACAATGGAAGTTTTAGTCCTACAAGTCATCTGACATATCTCTTGTATCTTGTAAAATATTCACAACGATGTATTTAAAGGCCCCACCTACAAGGTAGTTGTATTAGGGCTACTGATTTTGCTTTGATTTCACTCAAAATAGAACTATTTTAGAATTTTAAAAATGTGAAATTTTGCAATAGGCCGATGATTCACTAAAGTGAAATGTTATGACTGTAGGAATTTATAAACATGAAGTCCTAATAGTTCAGTCAGTTCCAAATTGGCGAACTTGTTTATGAGCATGGGCATGCAAAACGCGTGCATGGCGCTACATGTCGCGTTGTGAACTGAATGTGTGATGCTCGGGTGTGCGAAAATAGCGCATGTGCGCTTGGATTACTTTTGCGCACGGAGAGATAATAGCTGTACATTTCTCGCTAATTTGGAACTGATTAAACTATAGAAGTATTCCATGTTCCATGGTAGGGCCTACATGTATAAATGATGCTTTTCCATCATAGATTTCATACTGGCTTTATTTTTCAATTGGGCATGTGGATTGTGCATATGTATTCATATTCTGAAATGAGATATATTTTAGAATAATCTCTTTGATGAAAATCTAGTGGCTATTCAGAAAGTTGTAATTGTTTTAGATTAGAATGTACTGCATGCATGACCCCATTTTGAGGTCAGGCAGATTGTATAGCACCTAGCAAACCACAAGAATGCTTTCTATTATAGTGATTTGTGCTTGACACATAGCCTGAGGCAGGGATCTCCTGTCATAGTGGTATTGCCTTGCTGGCATTGAAGTTGTACAACTCCAATTTCAATACAGTGATTTCAAGGTCTGTGTGTACTGTGTATGTACACTCTCTTACAAACTGATGTACATTGTATAGGTAATATTTCACACATTCACAAAAAGATATTACCTTAATACCAGGCTACAGTTTACCTTTTCTGTTTTTAGGAGGTTAGGTTTTAAGAGACATGCTCAAGATCTTACTAAGATAAGTTTGATATTCACTTCAATGCAGATTGAAAGCAATTACATGGTTCTTTATATTGAATCAAAGAATGTCTGCAATTTGTACTTTTAATGAACGACCCATACATGTACACAGTGAGGAATAAAAATGGTTGGGTATTCTAAATCTTAGCCTCAAATACAAACATGTAAAAGTAAAAAATGTTAAGTTTGCCATAATTATTACTGTAATTCAGCTATCAGCATCAGCATATGGATGCAAAATCTGGATGAATTGCTTTAAAATTGTATTCATACTTCTTATTTATTACATCTGAAAGAAACAAGAAGTGACTGATCAAGTTTGAAATATAGGGAAAACTGAAAAGTAACAATTGTCATAAACACAAACACAAAAACATCATTTTAAAAGAAAGAAGTTTAAATTGAATAAGAATCTCTATTAAAACTGAACCATTTCCCCTCCTAAAAAAGTATAATTATACTCTGAAAATGTGAAATTTCATTTTTCAGATTCAAATTTCCTTCTATAAAAATATATGTACCATGTAAAGAGCTACTTGGTGCAGCGCTATCTTAGTGGATAAGAGGTCACAGGGATGTGCCGCCAAATAGGGCCCCATTTGTCACCCGTCTGGTAAATGAACGATCCGTTTTCATAGCCATTTTTGGTAAATGTATGGGTCTAAACTCCTTAAATTTTCTGTTTTTCACAGAGACATTTTAGCAAAATCTGTCAAATATGAAGAAAAGTATGGTCTCCGGTAAATATATGGTTCCATTTCCCCCCAAAAATTGGTAAATGTTTGGGTCAATTTTCATTTTGCTGGCAGCACATCCCTACAAAAAAGTATCTGAGTGACCCCCACCCCCATTTATTCACAGTGGATTGGGATTACACAGAAAGTATTGATTAGATCAGTAAACCTGTGCTGATGTTGTCATCATGACTTCATGAGTAGTTCACCATGACTATACAGGTCATAATGCATGTATAAATACCTGTGCTACCTATATGATCATGATCCACCAATAACTACAGGTGTTGATATGAATCCATGGTAACCGGTTCTCTGAAAACTCCTTCATGAATTATTCACGAGTCAGAAATAACTGGCAGGAAGTGTTCATTTCCCCCTTAAAGCTGAGAACCCCTTTGCTTCCTCGACCTGACATTCTCCAAAATGAAAGACTATGATTGTCTTCAGTTCTGTGCACGTCGAGCGAGTAAGCAAGGGATCTGATATTTGCACTGTGCTAACGTACCTAGGTCTAGCATGTATGGGTGTTGTGTGGATGTGTCATACATAACCACCATGGTGAATTTTATTACGATTTGAGAAAACAAGGAATTTCGAGTATTTATCATAAGATGTTGAAATATTGGAAAAAGGAAGCGAGATGGTGTTCAGGCAAGTGTTGGATCTTCTTTGTTTTTTGATATATTTATTAGTTCGGGGTGTAATGACATTTAGGAAATCAAAGTAAGAGCACTTGTTTTATACTATAGTGCCTACCACGCCACTGTGGCTGCGACTCATGGACTCCATGCTTAAAATTAATACAAGGGTCACTGCCTAATGACAAGTCTAAATCTTTGCAAAAATTGCTTATCATCAAAATTTTACATGTATTTCGTAAACATGTATAGGCCTTAGGCCTAATAAAAAAATAAACATGTTTCCCGTCCCCGCCCGCCTCCTTTTTGGCCGCCGCCTCGTATTTTTTACTATTTAGTATTAAAAAAAAATTTAAAAAAAGATTTTTTTTTATTTTAATTTTTTTTATTTTAATTATTTTTTTTAGTGATTGATCCTTTGCCCATAAGAATGGCAGGTGTAATAGAAATGCTGTATCATTTCATAGCATGTTCACGGAATTATGGACATGGCTTCTCAATTGAAATAGTACCATGGGGACCAATACATGTAGGCCTACATCCTTTCGATCAATGTTTTGTTCCTCATTCAACCTGAAAAATGAAGAAAACATAAAGAAACAATGTGTAACTTGGCTCTATTAGTATTATATTAGGTAATCCTTTTCATATTTGTATTCCTCTGGCAATTAGAGTGGAAAATCCTGTTTAGGAGTGTCTGCAACATAGTCAGTTGGTCACTTTCGACTTGGCGGCCATCTTAAAAAAAAATAGCAAAAAATGGGAAAATAGTAAATAGTAAGACCCTCCCTCCTTTTTTTAAAAAGTCCGGACGGGAAACATGTTATTTTTTTTACTATGCCTTACACACAATTTTGTTACCCAAATTTATAAAAAATAAATGGAACACACAATAAGTCGAAAAATAAATGGAACCCAATAAGTCGAAGACATGGGACTTTAACCTTTTTATTTAAAAAGTTTAATCTCTTCATTATGGATTGGTTGATTAACACTTATCCGTAGGATACAACATTTTCGTCATAAATCACATGGATTGAATTCATTTCTTATAAACATTGATCACTTTGTTTTTCTTTGTGCTCTACACTTATCTTTCAATGCACACAAATAACTTGTATTTATGACACATTGGATTGGTATTTGCCTTTTCACACACAGGTTCAATATTTTTACAACAAGCCTGATCCCAAATCCCAGATAATTCTAGCTTCATCACCCACCCAGCCATAACACAACCAGTAGTGCATGACCATTTCATTCATACCTATTGGTTCTATGAATTTGGTAAACTGGATGACAATGTCGAGGACTGAATTTCTATTCCAACAGTCAATGTTCGGAGAAGAAAAAAATTGACATGGCGTGGGTAGCTCTGGTACAAGTAGCAAGATACCACCGGCCGGACCGATCACTAGAGCGGGGTATCTGCTACCAAGGTTTAGAGTGGGACAGTTTTGGGCTATTGAGGAGGCATGAGTCTAGTGCTAGGCATGCGTAACTAGGGTCTTCAATTGGGGTGGGGGTCGAGAGGGAATGAGGGGGGACAGGCCTGTGGGTTGTGTGCGCCTCCTTAAAATGTGCATACTCCAAAAATTGTCAATAGACAAAAACGGATGGCGCTTCCACTTTTCACCTCCAAAAATCATGCCAAAATACAATTTTCTTTTCAACTATTTGCAATTTGCAATCTTTAGTGCATTTTCCATCAAAACAGGAAGAAAAGTTTTACATTTTCACTTGAATTTCTATGGGCGATTTTCTATGAGATTCATGTTTTTATTTTTACAGGAAAAGATGGCATAGGACTTCTGCTTCACTGATTTGATTTGATTTGCATTTTCATATAGATGATAGATAGCTTTTCAACTGTAGTCAGTGTAGGCCTATTATGATAACAATGATATTTAAAAAACATATGTTATAAAATCAAATATAGTATGCATGTAATGGTCACCAATACCATATTCCACAATGAAATTTCCCAGTAATATAGCAATAAATAATCCTTAAAAAAGAGACAAACATTAAAAAGTAATCCTGATCTTCATTGCAAGTAGCTTCCTGAATAACTGTAACTATACAATGAAAACCAATGGTCTGACTTTGTACAGGTCTGTTAATCCTAACCATACCAGAGGCCACAAAAGGCCACAGCAAATAGCTGATGTGCTGTGCTGCATGATTCATGATTCTTGTGGCACAAGTTAACTTTTTCAAGCTCCCCCATTAGCGCAACTAATTAGTCGAACGCCTGCGACACGTGCAGCCCGGGTTCAATCCCCGGCGGCGCAGGCGAACAGTGATCATTCCCCCAAAATTTGACCTGTTTTTTCTCCCCTGATAGTTTAATTATCAAAAACACGATTAGGAAGTTTAAGGGTTAATAAAAATTAAACAGAAATCTCCCAGTTTTATTTATTTTATTATGACCTGACATATACACTTCCGGTTGTTTTATAGTTGCATCTCATCTATACAAACCGAGCAGTGTGACCAACCTAGGAAATAAGTGGGCGACAGGCGCCGTTCAGCACACGTTGGACAGCAAAAAATTGGCAAAAAATGAAGAGTACGGGCGTCTATAATTTCACCATTTTTGCGCCCGTTGTCAGACCTGGTTTGAGAGAACTGAGACCAATTTCTTCTTTTTTTCGTTCGTAAAAATCGTTTCATATCGCGATCGCACATGACATGCTCACAGAACCAATTTTCAGCAGCTCGGGGAGTTTAATAGCTGTATCAATTCATCGTGCACAAGTCTCAGTTCAGAACTTGACGCCGAGTACACTGTAGAACTGTGATATCGAATCAGAGGATAAATACCGCGCGCAGTGCACCTTGGGATACATAACCGCGTGTTACGGCATGATTCACAGGTCATCGCCTCCACGTATCATAGTATGCGTAGTATTAAGTTGACCTTTTGAACCGTGTCTCTAATTACGAACCTTTATTTTTTAAATGTCAGCGTGGGAATTGCACCAATTTCTAGGTTCATTTAATAGCCGTGTGAGAACTTCACTTGCCTTTGCCTATGACAAATACGTATTTGGAACTGTGTTTTTGGATTTCTGGATCGTAAAATAGTCGATACACGGGGCAATTTCATCAGTATTTCGATGTGTTCAGATGACAAAATTAATATTTCAACATTTCTTAAATAAAACATGTGGGCATAATATTTTGCGTGTTTTAAATTTCGCGCTAGCATAATTTAGCGCGAAAATAAACATAGCGCGAACATTTCCACTTTTACAGTACTTTAGAACAGATATGTTTTTGAGGGTGTAGTGTAAATGAGTTGAAATGGTATTTTATAAAAACGGCCCCTGGTTCCACCAAAACGGCCCCTGGTTCATGACAAACCCAGTGAACCAGGGGCCGTTTTTTTCTTCTAAAAGTGGCCCCTGGTCCTGTGGTCCTTATTTCCTAGCCTGAGTGTGACTGTATGTATGCCTTATGAAAAAATATTTTAAAAGAGTTTATTTATATATTATATTTCAGACCTGAAATTTACACTTCAGGCTACTACAAAAAATAAACAAACCAGGGTCTGACTATCTAGGGTTGTATTGTATATTTGATTTCCCCACACAAATATTGGCATTGTTTAAGTGCCGAACTTGTGTCAGATTTGATCAGACTCAAGGAGAAGGGAAAGAAAGTGATTCTCTTTTCATAGTTTCAAAAGGGAAACTAAATTGGGAATGCATTTTTTCGGATTAGGCTAAATTGGCATGACATAATATAAAAACAAATCAGAATTGTATGAATGTTCTTTTGGCATTCAAATATTAGGGTCAAAATTCTTTTAAACTACGGTAATTAGGAGACAGCCTACGAAACAGAGGTCAGTCGAAAAGATGCAAAGTCTTATTTGGAATCAATAATTGATTGTCTTTCAGGATTATTTTGGATCCGGCGCAGATTAATTCCAATTCTGATTGATTTTTATTGGAAGTCATCCCTAACACTAACAGTGTCTTGCAGCGTGGAACAAGCTCCAATAAAGACTCACTCCACTTGATATTGGATCTATATTACGGTCAACCACCTGAGTGAGCTAATTGCCATCTCATTAGATATATGACACTGAACTTCACATGTCCTCATCCTCTCTGTTAACAAGGAGGAAACGCAGTAACTGGTTGATCCGCATGCGTAATTGCACATGTTGTACAAAATGTATAATCACTCGCAATGTTTTTCTAATCTTAATCTGTGGGTCTTAATGATTAATGAAATATTTAGTTATTTGTGTATCATAACCCATTCCTGTATTTGCAGATGTACTCACTGTTTAAATAAAAAGAATTATAATTGTCATGTATGCATGATCAGATTCATAAGATATCAATTCATGTATGAAAACATCCAGGGGGAGGGGGAGTGAATTTAAAAGTAAAAATATGAAACTCAACCGAAGCACATTTAAATTGACAGTTTAGTAGTACATTTGAGTTTTCTTATATTCTTTGTGTGTATGTGTAATTCCATGCTAGTATAGAAAATTGGCAAATGTCATTGTGGACAAAGTTTAGCACAGTTTTTCTTTTTCTCCATGTGAATAGTCGTACAAAAAATTGTACCTATCATCAGAGAAATTAGTAAAAGTTATGATGCGAAATATTTGATGAATTAAAAAAAAATTCAAAACATTTAAAAAAAGTTGAAAATTTTGAGAGAAAAAATGGAGTGAATATCTAATTGTGTTGTTTTGTCAATCACCACACACCATCTCATTTTGGCATGCCAGAGGATTGGTGTGTTACAATTCTCAATCTAATTAGGTCACCTCTCTCAATCAAGCCATAGAGATGTTATTTGGACTGGACAATTTTGGCTTCACTAGTCCATGATTATCCAATGTTATGCATGTGTATCCGTCGAATCATAAAATAACGGCGGCAGTGGCAAATTTATATGAGATGATTATTGATAAAATGTAATGCATTTCCTGAATTTGATCAAAAATAGATCTGTATGGTTTACACGCATTGTCTCCTTAGCTAGTTAAACATCCCCTCAAAAGTAAATTATATTGATTTTATCTTCAGCAGTTCCATATGTTGATAGCTGCAAGGGCATATTATTATAGTATTTAACACAAACATGATAGCATATGAAGGTCTCCCCCAAACCCCCTCCCCAGCGTCAGAGCCAAATGATTCATCATGGTTCACGGCAAGGTTTTTTGATAAATCATGCATATTTGACATAAATGAAATTTAAACCACAATATTTCCCACTCGTTTACCTTGTGGCCTTATTGGAGTTTGCAAATGATATGTAAACTTATATAATAATGAGTCAAAAATGCAAACTTAATATCAAAGCTGAGCATTGATGATTCAGTTCTGGTGCCATACTATTATATAGAGACAGCCCCTTGAGGGTGTAGCCCAATCCCTTGGTGGTGTTTTGTATTGTGATTAAGAAATTGTTGGTTATTAATTTTGAGGGGAAAAACCTAGTTGATGCTTGAAATTCCTGGCCAGATTAGAATTTACGGAAGGGGAAGCTAATAGTAGCAATAGGGATAACAATTAGGATTCCTCCAAACACTAAGTAATAGTATGAACAGATTTAAATTAGGTGGGGGTGAAGAGGCCATACTCCAAGGAGCCATTCCCTTAGATGTAATACGCCCTCGCCCGGTTCTATCAACCAAGCTGATTCTAATAATAGCCCATCCAAGCTGTTCTAATCAGCGGCCCATAATTCCTGAAATATGTTACCAAGCTGTTCCAACCAGCAGGCTACCCCCACCATCTACGACTCTGTCCATAAGGGCGTAAGGAACTCGCAAAAAATCCCCGTCAATTTACTCGGGGGGGGGGGGGGGGGGGGGGGGGGGGGGGATCCATGATCTGTATGCACCAAGTCGGCTGTGTGGGTGATCAACTCTTTAAATGTGTTGGGGACAAGGTTGAAACCAACATGTAGGCCTAGCGCAGGGGAAATGATTGAGGTCAATTATCGCAAGAGTTTGCTCCATTTCTAACTGGAATATCAGTAATTTAAGGGGTCTCTCCATTTATGAACGGGACCTGCTAGTCAATTTCAATGTGTAACCTGACACGTCAAACAAGAAAGTGAGAGGTCTATGACGAATGGGAGCCTTGGTCAGGGCTCAAAATAGAAACATTCTCCTTTCAAATATCCTCTAAAATCAGTGAGATCCTGGAACCCCTGCTTTTCTATGGCAATGGTTCTCTGGACCGTAACTGAAAAAATTGACTCACTCACTTAATTTCCAAGATATACTTTAGAAAATGTGACAATTGTTACTTATGTAGCTGAAAAATGTAGAAACAGGTATTTTCACATCAACATGACATTCACTGAATGGGATGTGTGTACAAAATCACAATGGTGTGTGTTACAACTATGTCATTCCTAGAAATAAAAATCACTATTGATAAACTGTGTTGGTAATTGGTACATTGTACATCCGTATGGACAAACTACGTTATCTGCCGTAATCTGCCAGAACAGGAAGTTTTTCAACCACATTGTGGTATTGACCACCCATGTGGTTGGTATTGACATTGCTTCATCATACACTTGGCCCTGAAAGCAAAGATCTAATCAACCATGACAGTAATTATTTCCCTAGCCATCGGTCCAGCATTGTATGGTGTTGCATGAGCACGCGGATGCGGTTGAATACATGTTTTGTTCCTGCTATAGATCGTACCATCCTCTCTTGGAGGAAAAAAGCAAACTTGGACTAGTTCGTACATGCAAATGATACACACACATATACCATTTTGAGAAGCAGAACTATGTGAAATATATGCACATTTTAAATGGTAAATTAACCACTTTCTGTTAAAAATTGTGTTATTGGCCATTTTAACATTTTTATCACAATATTCTTATTTCTTATTATATTACTTATTCCCATTAATTGTAATTTAACTATTATTCCATAACTCTCGCATTTTCTGGTGAATACATGTATATATCAAAATCAGGAACAAAAAAAAAGTATTACTTTCAAGTTGCTACAAGTTTTTTTGTTTGTTTTGTTAACACAACATTTTAAGCATTTGAAACTTAGTCTGATCACAAAAATAAAGATAGACACATTCCACTCAACTATAGAATACCCTAGGTGGTACACAGTATGTATGCGTATCCTTAATAAAAAGTGAGAACACAATGGTGGGATATGTATTATTATAAGAAATCCATATTTCTATTGTGTTCTGTATTATTTTTTTTCTTCATAGTTTTAATGTAAGTCTCATAAAGTTCTGCAAACAATAAAATAAAATTCACCATGTTTTAGTAGATCTAGTGCATTGATACCACAGATAGTCATCTGTGTACTTACCTATTGAGTAAATGAATATACCACCAAAAATGATCATACCAGCATCGAATAGTGTTGCCTGATTGATCTAGGTTGCACTCAATTTGGGAATTGTATGGTTCAAGGCCATTCCCTAGAGTGACAGTTCAGTAAACAAAAAACAGTGCAAAGGTGCTATAAACTGTAAAACAATTTAATTCACGGCAACTTTTTGCGGCAATTTAATTTCACCAATTTGTATCATCTTCCTATATATAACCATTATAAATACTATAATTGGCGGCAATTTAATTTGGCGAAGTGGATCTGTAAGCGAAATTAAATTGCTAGCAAAATTAAGTTGTTTTACAGTAGTTGGCTGAACTCAATACATTGTACTGGTATTATTATTTACCAACACCATATTGTTTGTTGATGTTAAGCTAGCTTTAAATCATTAAAAAATCCCTCGTTAGGCTCATTAAGATTTCTTCAAAACATAATCTCTAAAATGCACGTAGTAGTACGATAAGTGTGACAGAAACTAACAATCGAGTTCTCAGAGTTCTCAATTGTCTGATTACAGGAACAGTGAAACGAAAGTGGAAATAGTTAACAAAAGCGGCAATAAAATGTGGTCAATTTAAACTTGATTTGGTATGTGCTGTATTGTTCTGTGTTCTGAAGTGTTTATTTGTGGTAGTCTAAGTCCACCCACACTCCATTTTTAAACTAGCGTAATCAATTACTGTGTAATGTTTTTGTTGCTTATAAATTCTGCAGCAATTCTTTTCAATATCAAACCGTTTTGAATATTTCTGGATAAACACCACCATTTTATATAAAATGCAGGAATTTGTAATTTGGAACAGTATCTCAGCCTACATTGTATGGTGCCCTGTAACGGCAGACGGCTGTTTGTGAATGACATACCTGGACCATTAAGGAAACCTTTATATTAATTTTGCCTATACTAACCAACTCTATTTCTGTTTTCATTTTCGCCTTATCCAGGCAGCTTACCGATGTTGGCGCGTGACGGTGGAGGCGTGATGTCACGGCGCTTTCGTGCCTCCAGTGGCTCTTACAATGTGAGGGCAAGTGAAATCGCCAGAGAGAAACAGGAGAGGCGAATGCGGTGCCTTGTGGCCTTCTTAGACGATTCAGAACACATATTTGAAGTAGAGGTAAATTATAAACCTATGTTAATTTAGCGATAAGAATCCAAAAACTCTCCCATAATTGAAATGTTCATTGTGATTTTGTCAGCTTCATTCCAGAATTATGCCCTTGGTTTACAAATAAGATTTCTTGTTTTTTAATATGAATCTGGTGAAGCCTTCTCTCAATTAAAATTTGAGAGTTGAATATAAATCATACATTGATAGTTACACTGGGGGATTTCCCCCATCAGAAATAATTGCATCCGTTCGGAAGTGATCTAAATGCTTCCTAAGTATGCTCAATGGATTGATTAAAAGCAATCAGGCATTTTCTGTACAATGTCAATGCCGCAACTATTGTATAAATGCCACAACGTGTGTAAAAGCCCAAACATACTCATACATAGGGGATTTCCCTAATAACTCTCTCAGGATAAGTTGGCACTATCGAAACAATTTCTTTTATTGTCACAGAAAGCATGCATATAAATTGTTAATGTTAACAATGTTTCGCTCTTGGTTATGATTTGCTTTTAAATAAATATGTCAGAATCTAACATTAAGGATTGAACAAGTTTTCCTATTCTTTAATAGAGACTGTTTTTGAGTGAATGAATACTAGACTGGACCATTTACTCAAATTGATGTATATTTTCTTTTCTCTCTCCCTCTCTTTCTTTTTCAGAGAAGAGCAAAAGGCCAAGTGCTATTAGACCTTGTATTTAAACACTTGGACTTGGTGGAGTGTGATTATTTTGGGTTGAGATATACAGACAATGAGTCGGAATTAGATAACAGAAGGTGGCTGGACTCGTCAAAGTCAATACGAAAACAAGTGAAAGGTAAGAACCAAGTAGGGGAAAAAACAAAGAAGAAGGCTTTAGGTTTTTAGCCCCTGATTTACGTGAAGAAGCAAATATACATATGGCGGAGATATTTGTTGGAAAACTATAAAAATAGCCCTCCCCAAATTACATTTTACTCTTAGTCAACACACAATTGCTTATAGTCTCCTATGCTTTCCTGAGATTGTATGCACTCCTTTTTTCATATAAAGGAGGTTTCCAGCAAGCAGCACAACATTGTGCATTATATGTTAGAAAAATAATTATCGAGCCCAAATTACGTAATTATATAAATATAGAACAAAACATCATACTTATGACAAATACGAATAAAAACTGCCATCTCTCAACATGCAATTTTTACAATTCATGGCGATCAAAAGTCCTAGTGTCGATTAAGTCATAGTTATACAATGCACTTGCGCAAATTTGAGCACCAATAACTATGACGTCATTGACACCGGGACTTTCACTCACCGCGAATTAAAAAAATTGCATGTCGCGAAATCAGTACCCGTGGACAGAGTGAAATGGGACAGACTACGTTCAAATAGCTGTTATTTTGCAACCGTAAGGTTATTTGTAACAATATTTTCAGCATAGATGGTCAAGATCATATAGTTGATGAATATTGAAAAAGATTTTTTTTTAAATCTACATAATTTTTTTTTTAAATGGCTTCAAAACTGTCAACGTTTTATTGAACCACCCTGTATAATGCACTATGCTGTGCTTGCCTGACACCTCCTTTAAAAAAGTATGTTATGATTCCTCAACAGTATCACATAACCTTTTCCCACCCCTTCATTTAATGTAATGACAATTAAAGATCAGATGGCCCTCGTATTCAATTATATCAAGATTTGTATTCATCATGATCAGATTCAAAAGATAGTATCATCAACAATAATAATCCTGCAATATTTGCATAAATGTCAATGCCCCTCATATGCATATCAAGATTTCATATCCTCTCATCAGATATGGTTGTGTCATCAATTATGTAGTTAATAATAATAAATGCCCAAAGGCCATGCATATAATCAATACCTGTATGGGACGTATCTCATCGTTTGAGGCTCATCAATTTTTTTTGTCTCAAAGCTCCTACACTGACGCATTTTTCATGTAATGTCTATTGATTTTTATTTTCAAAAATTAAAAAATAATAATATCTCAAAACTCAGAAATTCTGAAATAAATTGTACTGCGAGTAGACCAATAATAAATATTTTATTGACAATTTTGATGACCTTTAAGATCTTGAAATTGAAATTTCAGATCTTTTTGGATGTGGTTGGGACTTAGCCTTAGATCGTGTGTAATGAATGAGATTTATCCCATTGCCTTGACCCAATGCAATAGTATGCTCTCCTCCTCGTTGGTACAGACACAGTTCAACAATTCATCAATTTACGGATACACTTCACACGTTTATTATGGGTAGGAGATTGGATATCTATAGTCATCGGGCTCATTGTATAAGCATTGGCGAACTGTGTCCTGGGAATGACGATATAGAGCAGTTCTGTCGGCATCCTCAGCTGATTATTGTGTTAGCGTATAGGTTATAAACATGGATGTACGCATGGCCTCATTGCGTTTACCAAATCAATTGAGCTTAAAATGGTTATGATTCCTTACTTTGGCAAAGGAGTTTCAAGGAGAAATTTGTTGATTGAATATTATATAAAAAGTGTAAGTGTATTCTGCATAGTGTGGTTCATGTATGTAGGTAGCCAGAGGGAGGTACACATTTTCATATCAGATTATTTGAATTAAATTCAAATACAATTAATTTATTTGCCATAAGTAGATTTGAACCCTTGATGAAACCCAATCATACCAGGTTTAATGCCAACTGTAACCCTTTAATCTTATTGTAGGTTTTACTATTATAAGCTTAGTCAAAGTGATTCCTTTGTGACTTGTATCCCAAAGGCAAAATCCCCTTGTCATAATATTGTGATCAGGCATAAGAAAACGATGGTTTAGGCGCCGAAACAAAAACACCCTGTTCTGCGGGCTGAATGACACAGTTTTTTTCTTTATATTTACTAATTTTAGTTTGTCTAACACATTTTTTGACACATTTTTTTTTGTTTGTGAAGATTTCCAAAAAATTCTTAAATTGTGAAAAATTCACAATGAATTCATGAATTTATACAAAAATGAACATCTGACCGGCTAACCCGACCCAAGACGGTCTGTTTGGCTGTAGAACAGGGTTTTTTCCTGTCGACTTATAACCATTATTTGTGTGTGATATGATAGCCAGATAGCCTTCTCCAGGTACTTCCACTAGTACAACATGTTCAAGTAGAATTTTAATCAGTAGCTGGTTATTCATATTTTGCCTTTTGTTTGACCCCTTGCGCGTGGATCTGCAAAAAAATTAATGCAGTAAGAAGATGTAACTGCAGGGCCTTTCAGAATTCATCCTCGTACATTGCACTGTGCAATGTGGCGGATGCTCCTTTATATCCTTTCCAAATGTTAGGTACTGTATTTGTTAATCTTTTTGCAGCGGTTTAATTTCACATATTTCGTGGATCCATAGATTGCCAACATAAAATAAATCATACCATCGTATTGTGAAATTTGACACTCCTTGAAATGTCCGGATTGTACAGCAGTCAATAGAACAGTTAGGAAGGAGATCATACAAACGTAACAATATGTTATCCCTGTTGTAGTCTGACAAATTCGCAAAGTATTTTGTCTGCAAAAATATTAACTTATGAGATGCATTAGCACCACCAGTGAATTCCAATTTTCCCACAAATCAAGACTTCTCTTAGGAATTTTCAATATTCCTAATTGTGTTTCATTGGCATTTATTGTGTATGGCTTTCTGAATTCCAGCTTTGAAACTAGAAGTGACAAAAAGTTGTCCCTTGAAAATAGCGTTTGACAGGTTGATAACGCAGACACAACACTGATATTTTATCTGGCTGTTCAAGCCACCAATTGAGATTTCGGCAATATGATGTATGAGACTAACAGTGTTGCTAAATATAATAGCATTTGTAGCTCAATTCCTGTTGAAAAGTAGCCCAATTGATTTTCAATGAGTTAAGAATATAATTATTAGCCCAATTTGGATAGAAAGTCTAACCTATATAGTCATGTAAAACAGGCCAATTGGGCTAGATCATGTGTTTGGTAACACTGGAGACTGTGAGTGACTTTTTTGTTCGTCTTGCCGTGCCATGGTTCTTAGGTTTCAGCACTGGTGGATTAGGAGCTATTTACAGGGGACCTGGAGACCAAACCCAGGCAGTCATAGGAGGATGGTTGGTGGGACTGCTGCGTTCACAATCACATTGCTGCAGATTTTATGCATGGTGTGTTGGGAAATAAGGGTTGAATAGTGTGAACATTATATGATATCTGTCAGGCAGTTTCAATTTGGTCCACTTGACAATGATGACTTTTGATGACGCTGTGTGCTTGCATAGGCATTGTGCTGGTACATAAAATGTATTTGTTTGAATGTTACATGGTATTTTCATATCCTTACCCTATATTTAATTTAAATGTCAGTCATTTTCCTCCCGGTAATATTTTAAATTGCTTGCAATTATCACATTTTAGAATGCTTATAAGTTATACACATGTAAAGGTCATCAAGATAGATGAACCGACTGATTTGATCAAATATTGTTGGCTGGCTCTTCAATATAGTGAGCTTTTGATAAGTTTTTTAAAAGTTCAAAAAGTTCAAAAATAAGTAAATTTCTACCAAACACTCATGATATCATGACAAGAATTGATTATAAGGATGAATTTAATTATAAATAATATAAAAAATATCATTATTATACATAAACCATATTCTATTTGTCATACTCAAATTTCTTCTTTCGCCCGCGATATGGCTACTTATATGAGTTAAGAGCAATTTAAAAGAAATTTTCATAGTTTCTCCAAAATATTATAACCCCAAAAGTCTGTTGCAACTGTAGCTGATGTTAAATGCCAATACATGTACAAATAATATAGCATACTTTTTAAAGCTTGACATGCCATTGTAGTATTAAAGTGTTTATCCTATCCAATACAAAGGAAATTCTAAAATTAAGCTTTTCGATCAAATGATTAAACTATGCATAAAGACCCTAGCGTGTCTGAATTGCATAGTTTGTTTATATTTATAAGATTATAAATAATCATCCATTTGTAATCCATAAATGGAACTGCGCTGAACAAGGAAATCCTCATGGGAATCTTTACATTTCTTTACATCTTCTGAATGATAGCTACAATTTCTTAAAAAGAATGCAAAGAAGGTGCATCCATCCGTCCAGTACATCCGTCCATTAATTGCCAGCGGACGAGACGTGACAAGTCTAATTTCATCTTCAAGAGCCCCTTAAGTGCTCTACTGAGCGCAATTTGCATACCCTCCCATATTTCTTTCTCTACTTTATCATAAAAATAACAATTTCTCCAAGGGACGAATGAAGAAAAAAAATGTGTGCTCGTATTCATTCAGCAGGCTTATTTACTTTACCTACTAGACATCATGGATATGTAAAACATGTTCAGTTAAATGATGTTATCTACATTCTGGGCTAATTATCAAGTATCTCTTGGAGTTTGCACGTCATTAAGGTACTGACGCCATGGTTAACCTTCCTTGTGAATGTAACGCTGCTATTTCAAGAATCAGCCTTTCAAGGGAAATACTTAGAGTGAATATAGAAACACTCCTGCCATCAAACGGGGTGGTTCTCAGATTGATAGCAGTTCTCGGATTGAGAGCAGCTCCTGGGCTCAGATAGGGTACATGTAGTCCTTTCGTAGGAGTAGGACTACGCCATGATTTGGTATGCAGTGAACTTTGAGAATGGTTGGAGTTGCTTGCACACATCTAATTAATGAATACAAGGAATCTACATTCACTATCCAATCTCGTGTAGAGTTTGATTAATGATTAATGCATTAATTAATAATACAATTATTGTACAAGTAATGATATGCACTTTGGGTTTGCACATACATTTGTTTATTTTGACACGACACCAACACATGATACCGAGATAACCAATTTGTGTATTTTTGTTACCAGCTATTGAGGCGACCAACTTTAGAAGCCTGTCTTTCTCATAACTATTTGCAGACAAGTTCAAGTTTGGTTTTAATGCACGGGTCACATAAATGATATATTATTATACTCTTGTACGGTTCATTTTGTTCAATAAAGATATTGATATTAATTCTGAACTAGAAACATTAGATAGATTATGTGCATACTTTATCATATAAATGATAATGTAAGTGATGCCCAGCGCATCAGGCAAACTCATCTATTCAATGTAAACAAGTATAACTATTAAGACATGAAACAAATTATGATATTATGGCAGTGACAGTTAAAAAGACTCACTGATTATGGGAAGAGTGCATTGACTCTAACATTGTCATAAAATGCATAATTTTCTATTAAAATACAATATTGATTTTAGACTGACTTGTATAGTATCTGTTTAGACACGTACACTCTCAATTTTATGACAGGAAAATATAAGTACACATAAATTTAACGCCAGCAAAGCAATAGAATATAAAAGAATAGGTTGCTGAAAATGAAATCCGACAATCACCATGAAATAACAAACAGAAAATATGTTTTTACTTTAGTGGTTGGTCAATTCTAATACTAGCCTAATGGATTGTACAAGTAACAACCTGTTATTCTTCTAGGAAGCGTCTCAAAGTCAAAAGATTTTCATGTGTAATTTGTAGACATTGGGCAGCATTGAGCGTGTTAAGACGTATTGTCCGTGCACATATACGGACTTGCATTAGTCATAGTACCGTTTTAGTTGCAGTCAAGCCAAACAATGCAATTAGCAGTCTGATAGAATGTCATAAGTACCCATCACAATCTATGCGCACACAGAATGAAAACCTGCGAACAGGAAAGTCTAATAGCGTTAATGTCAGACATCATTTTTGATTAAATCATGAAACATTTAACATACTTTCATCAGAATTCAGTGATGTGTCTCATGAATCATGGATGGAATAGAATTACAGATTGGTATTCTGCAAAGGCTTGGGCCTTTAAAAAAATGACTTAAATTAAGCATCTAAACCGGGGAGTTGTCTTCAATGGGGACTTTTCAAGAAAGACCCATTTACTTACACAGGAATAATGGTAGAATATTCTATAAGTCTGAGTCCAAACCTGTATTTTGTACCAAAGTTCGAAGCAAAAGCAAGTCTTACACATTTACCTACACAGAAATTGTTTTAATGCTTTTCCTCTATAGTCATACATTAGTTGTACATTACGAATCAATGAAATGATAAATGTCAAAAGGATGTTGAAGTCCACACATATGATTCGAATCAGAAAGCAATGTTTCAAAAACTCATAAAGATACTGAATGGTTATTAGGATTCAATGAAAAACAGGCTGATTACTATCGCATTATAAGGAAAGGTTTGACATCCTAATGTCACAACTCATATAGCAACTCATTTCACATGTTATTTATTACAAATTCTCTCACACACCTAATTAACTTTGCCTTAATAATGAGTGTTTGATAACGAGGTCAAATGTATAACCTTATATGGAAATATCAATGCAACACAGAAGCATTGGTTAGATGACAATTATTACAAAGTAGAAAGACAAATTGTAGTTGTCTTTTACCTATTTGTAAGGGTGACATTAATTCATGTATGCTACTATTTTGAAAGAAATCAAAATTAACACATTTTTCAGAATACAAAATGGAATCAATCAGATTGATTATTAGTTTAAATATAATCTGATTATACTAATATACTGCCAGTTCTTTCTCCAAACTGCGCCATTGAGATTGATTTCCTGATGAGGATCTTCAATTTTATCAGAGCCCTGAATTACATGAGGAAAGGTTATACCTTTAAAGTTCAGTTTCACACATTACTCGATTGGAACGGTACATTTCACAGACACAAAATCTAGTTCAAGTTTCCATTCAACGTGTGAACATTATGGATTTCTTTTTTCATGAGAACAGTCTTCACAAGCAATATATAAATCAAGAGTGTGCAGAGTTAATACAATTTCTGTTCAACCCTTAAACATCTAATGGTGGGTAGGAGCAGTGTCACTGGTAGGAGGGACACAAATCTCTCCTTGACATTTATTTTGTAGAGGCTAATAAAGATTTTTACTAGAAATTCCTGTGATGAAAGTTAGTAAGATAAACTTGACATTGCATTTATATAACAAGAAGCAGGATATAAATGCTGTATTATGAGTTGACGCAGTACCCCGGGGGGGGGGGGGGGGGGGGGGGGGGGTGCCGCACAGGGTCTCAAAAAGGGGGGCTACAACAGAACTGAACTGAGTGGATTTTATGACGAAAAGTAGGGTCTTAGGAACAGATTTTTTCAAAAAAGTAGGTCTGGTGAACTGGCCTATAGTTCAATTTTGATTAGCAAGAACGCAAATTTTCGATTTTCAATAAAATTGGGATGCAGGCTCAAAAGGGGGTCATAAGAGCTAGCAGCAGAGGGTGAAGAGGGGGGGTCTTCAGCGTGGCACATACCTATACCCTTTTCCAATGTCAGTGCCTCCCCGGGCGCAGTACAGTTTCTGGTTGAAGCCTCTGTACTTAGAAAGATACATCGATCCTGCACATTATGGGCCTGTACCATACTGTGTCAACCCGCTATTGGAAAAGTGCTTATAACCTAGATTTTAGAGTTTCCTGTGATCTGTTTATACGGCCTCTAAAAAGTTCTTTAATATTGGTATAACCTTATTACTCAACTATTCCTAGTGTTTATTTTAATATTTGGCACAACTATCGAATGCAATTACTAAATAACTAATCTAATATTTCCTAGCTTATAGTCTACTGTACATATAAATCTTGCGTAGATAGTGTTGTTATTAACGTTTTGTAGAAGTTGATCGTCATAATGAATATGCATTGGATTTGACATTTGCCCCTTTTATTTGTCAAATTATGGCTATAGGAAATCGCTGTTACGTTCACAATATAGGTGCCAATCAGACATTTTGATGGCTGCCTTTGTCATAAGAATTGTATGTTGTATTTTATGATACACCATGACTGGCAGGCATAATGACTGATGATGACTTATAATATTCTCAACAAATCTACTCCCTCCTGAAAAATTATAAATGAATTAAAATAAAGACACTTTATGATAAATTAGCAACACATTTAATACTACACCAGGTAGGAACAATGAACATTTCATATTTTAACTGCCTTATATTATGTGCAGCCTCTTACACAAATAGAATTAGGCCAAACTTTCCATTTTATTCAACACTGTTCTCCTATTAGTTACGATGAAGTACTTCCAGCACTCATGTAACCAAATCACAGGATTGTACGGAAAGGTTTTACTCCTTCAACGTACCATCTATATCACTGGAAATTCGAACCAACCAACCAACTGTCCAGGCTTCCATAAGTTCGGTGTGAAATATTTAACTGGGTTAATTTGAAATCTGACAGGAAGTGAGTGCTAATGGGAGACATCTTTGAGATAATGGATGCTAATGATCAGTTTCTATTGGCACATATAGTAGAGGTTTTAATGTCATATATTGTTGATAGGAATACTTAGGTAAAATTATGAAAACAGTGGTTTCATCCATGTCCAAGATTGTAGAGGGTGAAAGAAATTTGTGATTGGGAGGGGGGCGAGGTTGAAAAAATTGTCTATATTAGCTAGCATTACCTCCCCCCCCCCCTCCCAATTTTTTTAAATCAGCTTGATATTTGAAATATCTGCCAGCATGTCATGGTGCAAACAAATAAATCCTGATATATGTCTTTTAGCAATGAATGTTTTATTTTTCTTAGAAAGACCATTTTAATATTGTTAACCTTTTGCCGTTTTCAATTTTCTCTTTGCAGGAGTCACTTATTTTTCTTTCCAAGTGAAGTTTTTTGTATCCGATCCTAGCAAACTACAAGAGGAATACACAAGATATCAATATGTACTGCAGCTTAGAAAAGAACTTCTAGAAGGAAGGTGGGTATTTGTTTTAGAAAAACAAACGCATGTCAGTGGTATGGTCTATTTCATTTCCTTGAGACAGTGATGTCACTGTGTTATTAACTGATCGTAGTGAATAAATGCAACACGCCCTCCAAAAGTGCTGGCATTATACACGCGTAGAATGATGGACGATACTTAAGCTTGAGTAAATGCTGCACCTGTAAAGTTACGTCACTGTCCAGAGAATTTGTCACTTTGCGAGGAATCCAAATAGATTGGCGCAAATGAACAAGACAAAAATCCAGTACTCAACATTACTTGGTATGATAAACTGGGAAGTTCAAAAGAACACATTTATATTCTTGCAATTTGGGGACATTTTAGAATGAAATCTCAGATTCTCATCGAAATCTTTGTATAGTTTAATCAGTTCCAAATTGGTGAGATATATAAGGTTTTTGTCTCTCCGTGCGCTAAAGTAATCTAAGCGTACATACATGGTTATGGCCACACGCAAACCGTTTTTACTGCAAGTATGCGTCATGCTTATGGTTCACAGTGTGCTTGTTGCCTTGTATTATTTTGCTGCTGTAAGGAGGCTTCATCAATTTGGATCTGCTCATAGTAACCTTGCATTTAATCAAAATTGAAAGTTGACCTGAGATACACTATTTGAAAGTCAACAATATGTTTCAGAACCAAGTTCAAATGATATATATATATGCACACTTATTCACAGGAATTGCTTAAACCCGGATATCCTTCCTTGTCTTTGGATATAGGGCTTAGATTCAAGGCGAAACCAAAACATAACAGACCAGTTCTTCTTTACTTGTCTAGCTTGACTCACTGGACCCCATTTTGGTAATTGACCTGCCAACAGAGCATATCAGTGTATTCTCCAAGTGTTCAGTAACTTGCAAATATCTTCTGAGCAACCAGTTTCGCCTATGATTTTAAGTTATTTTGAGATATCTATTTTAAGCGCCATTAGTCACTGTTATGTATCATTTGGAGATTTCTTTTGGTGGGTGCACATTAGCCGCCAAGTATGAAAACTCAGAAGTAATGTTGGGATACATGATTTGAATATAATTTTAACTGAATTTGGTAGGTAACTGGTGTTACTTAATACATGTTTTATCAAATTCCAATATTCTCATCTATTTTGTCCATCCTCATAAGGTAGCAGCTATAGCCTCCTCAACCTGCTAGCCTATAGCCTAGCATTGAATGGCTAGCCTATCAAATTTGTATTTTAATGTATTCTTAAAAGAGCGTGATAGTTTTGTACCTAACAAAACAGAATTAAGCTGATAAATAAAAACCATAGTATTGCAGATAATATGCTATAAAAAGAATATTTTAGACACACTCTTCATTATGTGCAGCTTATATTATTATGTTGTTTGCAGGCCATAGGCATATTGTGTTTTGGCCGCCTGTCTGTTGTTGGGTTGTCTGTCTGATCAAGACTTAATGACGCTCAGTATAGGGATGGTTATAGCCGGAACTAATTAAACGTTGTTAATAAATCTAATGAATAGGATTGTCATGCATCGGTGATATAGGATATGCACATTTCACAAGATGTTTTAATATAATGAATGAAAACTACATTTTTTAAAACATATTGGTGCAATTTTATCATGGATTGACATATAGGTTTGAGTGATTATGATTAAGTCACATGCACATGTATATTTTAGCATCAATATAATATTAGATAGCTTTGGTTACCTACAACTCAGCTGCATACAGATTCACATTATATTCTTCCATGAGAACATCAATTTGCCTATCAAATAAAAGCACAGGCAAATTGCACCTCACAAAATGTTCACACATATTCTTGCCTCATTTGTCGAGTTGCTGCTTCGTTTCTCAAATTTGCAATTTCCTCTTGACAAATCTCGGTGTTTCCTTCAAGACTGGACAGGATTTTATTCTGGTCATGTTGTTTTGACAGTCTCTGAAGATTGTTTTCAATTCATATTTATTGTGACAGTGGGGTTATGATGAAAAAAAAGTAGCAATTCTTAGCTTGTACATAGGTGGACTCTAAAATGCAGTTTCCTGAGGCTTAATTACTATTTGTTAGTTTGAACTGCAAGAAAAACCCATATGATTGATCAACAATCATTATTTGTAAAACTGTATATGAAATATGTATTTTAATATTGCTTATGTTCACCTTAAATTAGACCTGTACAAAGCGAGTTAATAGTCAGTTGAAACACATTAAAAAATCCTTTGTATCAGTTCAAATTGTAAGATTATGAAATAATGGACTGTTCTACAGTCCATAAACTGTTCTACAGTCCATGATGTGCGACATTATGTATGTGTGGTACTTTCATGGTACTACCGACTGGCCAATGTGTCAGAAGCACTTAACGATCCCTTTTGTTAACCCAAATGATGATAATGACCAAATGCACCAGTTTAATTCAAAAGAGAAGTTCAATTAATTAGCAAACAACTTTCGGCAACAGTTGAACAGCGCATCCAGGAAATATTGTATTTAAAGGGATTATTGCATGAGCTATGAAGTGACTTGGTAGTCTTTTTTTATGCATAACCTACAGCTCAATAGCCAAGCTTGTGTGTAAATCATACATGAAGGTTTACTTGTTATTGCTAGACCTTATTTTGAGGGCAAAGACCCTCCCCTCCCCTATAATACAAATTGAAAAGTGAATTTTTTAATTGTTTTGAAGGGCCTACTGCAGTGTTTGTGCTAAATGGATCCGATTTCAACATTTCTGATTCATATCCAGTATGCGGCAGGGGAATTACATAAATAAATCGCTATGAATACACACAAGTTGTATTTTGTTTACTTCCATTTTGGGATATAGACTAAGAACCAATATCCGATATACAGGGTGTCCCCCCAAAAAAGCGTGCACATGTTTACCCAACTTATGACCAGGAAGTTCTAACAAAATGCAATATGGAGACCGTCTCATGTTTTAGTGTCCTCCCTTTTGTCTACTGTTTCAACAGAACTCCCATATTTTGTACAGAAAAACGAAAACAGCACTTGGCCATTATCTGTTTCTTTCACCTGTGACGTAACTTTGCACAGGGAATAAAGCTGTGTGCTGAATTGAAATAAGCTTATTTTATTCTGGTTGTTAAAGCAGACATTGCTAAAAGTTACAATAAATGAATTTTAAAAGTTGTACATGCTATGTGTACCCAAAAACATTTCTCTCCCCTGTCCCTCTTAGGCTTTTGCCAGTGTGTATTAGTCATCCAGGGTGTTAAGTCATTGTCGTTGACAAGACATTAAGTCATGTTTCATGTTAAAAGTAATGTCATGACAGAGAGAAATCATGATTTTGAGTGTTTCAGTAATTGGTTCAACCCGGTATTGGTCAATCTGAGCCAATGCTTCAGGGAATGTAGTGTTTGTTGACGATTACGCCAGGGTTTTTATGTATGACTGTGACAACATGTTCCTGTCAGTGTCATGCTTGTGTGCTGTTTATGTGAAAATTGAACTTTTTGAGGATGTTTTTCATTTAATTTGTATATGTGTAGGCTGTGCGTCATGTAGGGCAGGGTAACTAACATTACTTCTCTGTTTTAAAATCAACCAATTCTATTTATAGTTTATGCTGCAACACAAGCATTATAATGTTTTTGTACAATAAACGCTAGGCAGGTTGTGGTTTTGAGAGTTGCTCACAAAACGCAGATATTCGCGTAGGTGATACATGAATATTTGCCACAGATTCTCTCATTAGTATACTTCAAGGTTCTTCCCCACTATAAATTTGTATGATAAAGATCGATAGAAAAATGTTTTTCAAGGTGTTGCTTTTAATTGGGACTGTTTCATGGGCCATAGGCGAGGGGGCAGGTGGGCAGTAGGTCGTATGCGGTCGTAATGCACACCTCGTTGTGATTTGCTTACTACGTATAAACAAGACCAACAATAATGAGTCATGCAAACTCTTTAAGGAAAAATCTATCGTCGACCATCCCACGAAAATGTCTGTTCCTTACGACCTTGAAAATATTGGCAAATACATTAATGTGCTGTATTTACAACAACAAAAAAGCCCACTAATTGTAATTAACGAAATATAAGGACGGCTTTTGCATAGACTATGACGCACCTTGAAACCAGATAAATAATCAATTTAAAATCTCATTCTACAGCAGTAGAGATACTAAATTTAAAGTTTATGTAGTACTAGAAAGATGGGCCTAGTTATTTTGCTAATTGATTTAGATAAACGCTGTACCATATGCACAGTATAACTCAAGAAAGACAAAACGGAAGCGCAATGGTACGTACAACCAAGATGTGCACTTTATATTATGTAACACACATTTGAATGGATAGACACTCGCATCGGGGGCATGGATCAATATGAATCTCTCAATTGCAACCATTCTTGGTACTGAACACTGTTCCTCTGTGCAGTGACATCAGTGTGTATATCTGTTATCAGTAATAGCAGCTTATTGCCATACATGAACCTATGCACTGGTGTAGGTACCAATGCGATTAAAGAGGAATCCTGCCATATGCAATATAATGCTGAACGTCTGTCCATTGACCCTAGAATCCATGGTCTGTCATTGAAATACACTTCGATATCACTGCACAGAGATAAATAAGCAGTGTAGAGTGGTGGTGTAAATTTGACATTAAACAATAGTAATCCGTGTCAAAGTAATCATGGCCAAAGTCTGTAATCTGCTTCTCGAAGGCAATTGCCTTAGATGCCCCACCTAGTTGCCTTGATGCCCTCAAATTATGGATGTTTTCACTCCATTCAAAAGTACATAATGGTCTTGGATAAAGTTGGTGCCCCTTTCAAATTGCCTTAAGTTGCCTGCCCTTTACATTTCCTTATTTCATGGCCTGCTCAACACATGATGTAACTTCAAATTAAACTAATTCTCAAAGAAACCCAATGACCCGTTTATACTCTGTGTCAGCATAATTTGGGAGGTGGTGTCGGCACATTATCAAGTTGAACTTTCTGTGCTAATTTAGACAAGTTTTGCGTGCATGATATCATGACGCTTTCACTGGAATATGTGACGTAAGCGCTAATGTTAAACTTGAGGTGACACATCTCAACTGTCAGTAGGTGACACCTCCCAACTCAAGGTGACATGAAGTGTAAATGGTAAACGATCAAAAGGTAAGAGTAAAGGTGCTTTATTCATTTTTGATAAAAGGTTGGTGTCCTATTATAATCCTATGCTATTACATGTAAACATCATTCGCTTAAAATACCTGCTAGATTCACTGCTTGACAACTTGAATGATGGAACCTGGATTTAATAGTCTTGTACTTATCCTTATTCTAAATTGATCACGTGACTCCTGTCGGGCCCTTCTGCATTCACAAGCGCTGGCAAATCAAGATATTTTAACCACACACTAGCGAAAAGAGCTAATATTAAGGATCAATCATAAATGCATTATAAAATCTATATCTTCACTTCTAATGAACATGTATAAATGCATCAATGTTCAACGTGATTTAGTATGAGCAGTATGTGCAAAGCATCATTTAATGTGTTATGGGATTCCTTTAATCAATAGCTTAGTAATTTGAGCGAATTTGAAATATCCATTTGTATTAGCAAAATAGTTTTTAAGAAGTTGTTTGCTTTTGGGTGCATTTAGGGAGCAGATAATGAGTCAGGTTGTGTCAGTGTTGATTGGGGCTAGCTACCTGATGATTGTTGCCAAGTACAATCCGATAGCTAACTCGGGAGCCCAACTAACCCAGAATACCTTTCACTCTAACCATTTTGAAAAATTGCATGATAATGATTGGAAAATACATGAAATCTGATATCAAAGCAGTATTGTTGGGAAAGCAATAATTGAAGTTTGAAACTATAATGAGAAATTGTACACCTAGTCATATTTTCCATACGCTGTGCCAGTGCTCGGGCACGTTACCCCTTCCCAGCAATTCCCCCAGCTGTACACGGTTTATATTGATTACCTCCTTACTGGGAACAGACATGATGTTTTCAAAAAGCCTTAGCTGCAGTGAATCATTTCCTACTCTACTCATGGTTTTTGACAAATTTCCAATGACCCCAGTAATCCTTATGACGACTTTTTCTTGTAGTCAGCCCTGGCGCTGAGTGTCAATCAAAACATTCTCAACTCCCCTCGACAAATTGCAATGACTTGTTATGTTTTGTGGACTTTGCCTCTAACTCTGGAGAATATTTGGTTTGTGGGGATGAATAAATGTCATATTCAGTGCTTGTTTAGGTTAAGGTATCTATTGCATGGTACATTTGTGTTCTTGAGTATGAGGTTGCTAAAGCCTGTGTGCAGTGGCATAATTAGGGTATGATGACAGGATTGACATCAGAGGCCTGATTGTATTGAACTCCAGTGTTTGGTGATTTTTAATAGAAATTCTCACAAATGAACCATTAAACATAGTTAAGATATTGCGCCTAAAATATTGTACTCTCTGCTCATATCAAAACAATTGTATAGAGAAGATTGTGCATTACCCAAATTTATGGTGCGGAATTTATCTATGGTGCATCTCATTGTTATTACCATTCATGCCCCATAATATTTAGATTTTGTTGTTGTACATGATGTTAGTAGTTCTACCTATGCGGTGTCTATAGATTCCGTTGCAGTGACATATTATATATTCCATGCGTCTGAATAACTATAGTATTATGGATGTGAATTTGAGAGAGAGAAAAGTTAGTTTGATCAACACGTTTTGATACCGTATGTCCATTTCCTGATAAGAAAGACTGCATTGTAAGATTTCTATTGAGCCTATACAGCTCTACACAAGAGATCTTTATCAAGGGTTTTATTTTTACATGTGCTGAATTTCCAATAGAAAACGAAATGGTGATATTAACCAAACATGGCATTATTGACTAATATAAATAGTATGAAGTGGCAAAGAAATGGTACCCCAGCTCCTGGCGAGTTTCCAGAAAGACCCTGCCAACAAATGTATTGCACAGCAGTTGAATCATAATAGAAATGTAGGTTATCAAGTATTGAAAATTATGATGACTGCTACGTGTCATTGAAAATATGAAATGCAATATACTAAAAACATGTATAAGTTAGGTCTGTGATATACTGTACATAGGGTATCTAAGCCAGCGAACCCACCCCCTTTATCCACCTGTTAGACTCAATTGAGGTTTTATCTTTGGATGATATTCATAACATTTAATAAGTTTCAAACTAATCTCTGAACCTGGCTTCTACACAATTGGTTCAATGACCGGTTGGATATAATCGCAATGTTCACGGTTTGGATTGCTTTTGACAGTGTCGTAATTGTAATAGAGACACATAGCTTACAGATTTGGTTTAATAGATTTTGGAAGGTTTTTTTAAAAATTCAAGTACCAAAAACATGATTTCCACACATTGTTATTTCATTATCTATAAGGCACCAGGGTCCTATTGCATACAACTTAAGAAGAGTTATTCTTCTTGAGTTTTCAACTCTTTTTAGGTAGATTGTTTAAGAATGTTTTAGTTGATCTTCATTATATAGGCCCTAGGTAAAATCTATTTTAGAACTTGGCTCTTCTTGATAAAGCTCATCTCAGGAAGAATTCTTAAACATTCTTTGTAACCATGCTTAAGAAAAGTTAAGAATAACTCTTCCTACATTCACTTTCTAAGATTAATCTTCACTTTTATGCAATAGGGCCCATATACCATTTAAATAGTTTCAAATAAAATGAAGCATTTTGTGCTTGGCATTAAATGGGTACCGGTCAAAAGGAATCTAAATTGAACTGAATTGAGCTACGGTACAATGAACAAATATGCCAGTACTATTTTGAGCTATGTGTATAATATGCGACTGTTTCTAATATTATTGGTATTTATTTTCTATTATTTACAGGTTACACTGTTCATTTAATGTAGGAACAATACTGTCTTCATTTATTGTACAAGGTGAGTGAGGCAAGAAAAGAAAAAAATGAAAACTTGTTTTGGCTTGCCACTTACTAAGCTTTGTCTTATCAAAATGAACCTAATCCAATTGGAACACTAACGTTTTGAAAATAGTAACGGTCCTCGAACTAGAAGACAACAAAAACAAGTGCATTGGACTTGGAGGCTGTGTCCTCCACCAGCCTCTGTGAATTTCAAGCCTTTGCTAGAACACGTAATCTCTGGTATTTTGTGACCCATCTTAGAGATTCTAAACAGTGATTAGATAACGGATGTGAATGAGACTTTAGACTCCAAGAGGTCTAATAAAGCAGACACTTAGTTTTTGCAGCAGTAATGGATCAATAGTCAAATGTCAAATTATATGAAAGTGGACATTTGATGAGAGTATTAGCCATGTGCGTGGAGACTGTATGGGGTCGAATGGGATGTTTGACTTTGATACATTATTTATTTGCGACCATTTATCAGGATTACTTTGCTTTGATACTTTCCAGTATTATGTGGACATACACTATGCAATCCAATTTAAGAGCGTAGTGGGAGAGGGTATTATACAGCCACCAATTGATGATACTTGCATTTGGAATTGGGATTGAACACATAACTTTGGGAAAAATGTTTGTGTCCTAACCCAGGGAGGATAATCCAACTATCTGTTGCTAATTCCAAAATCTTCCCTCCAAAAGTCAAGTTTTCCTGCAATGTCTGAATCTTCTCAACTTGAATGTTACATTTGTATAGGAGTGGATTTTTACTTAGCTCAGTCAAAGTATGCCATTTTAACCCGTAAGAATTTAAGATTTTTTGGATGTCTATGCTCCATCCTCTATGTCCTAAACAGACATCCAACACCCTGAAGGTCAATGTAATGCAATATGTTTTTGTATCCTATTTACGCAGCCGAGCTCGGGGATTTTGACCCCGAGGAGCATCCGCCCGGCTACCTCTCACACTTCCGTTTTATACCAAGCCAAACAGAGGAGTTTACACAAGAAGTTGAACTACTCCATAAATCACACTTGTAAGTAAACGTAGTTTGACAGTCGTAAGATGTTAGTCCAAGATAATATTGAAAACGTTTACTCTCAAGGCCATGTAGACTTGTTTACTTGAGCGTTACCTCGATCACAATACTTTAATATACTGCCTAATACTCTAATGCCAAAATGTGACTTTGCTTTGACATCTGTATAAGATATAACGCTAGGCAATATTCCATCAAGTGAGGCTCCCAAAACTTGTAACAACACTCATATTCTGTTAGATACTGCAAGTTTATTGTGTGACTTACTTTTACATATCTGTAAAAGATACTTCTTATCAATTATAAAGTTAAAAAAAGACCATGCATGTCATTGTGTCTGCAAGGGTCATAGGCCATGCCCATACGTCTGTAGATGTTATTTACGCACAAAAATATACTTACTGTCACATTTGTCGATTATGGATGCAAGCATGCATCATTCACACTCATTATTATAGCACCTTCAGAATCATTGACCTGTATATTGAACATTAAAGCATATTGTGCGCAGTGCGTCGTCGTCCAAAGTGGTGCAAGGATTTTGAAGGGCTATAATGACACAGGGCACTTGTTGTGCTTGCATTGGACCTATTCTTACAATGCAGTCTACATATTTTTTTGTTTCTTGACGGGTACATTCAGTGATTTTGAAACAAGATTTTTATTTTAAATTTTAAATTTTCAGAGTCATACAATACCCATTTTTTTTTTTTTAAACAGGGAAAACACTACATTTGACATAATACTTACAACATTCAAAGAACAAATCAAGAAATTAAAAATCTGATATTATTGACTTAACTGGTACCTGCAAGCCTGCATATATGATCATTAGGGTCAGGTACCAAATGCTTTATCTACTGATAAAGCACTAGAAATCTTTTTGAAGTCTGTGGGTAATATGTAATAATGAAAGTTTGGCTAGATTTTTATTAGGCAAATTCGAGGAAGGAGGAGGCCCTTTTTCTTCTTCTTTGAAAAAAACGTTTTAGCGCAAAATCGCCCTTATTAGCGATAAACTTTGCGGATGTAAAGAGGATGTGGCCTCATTACATTGTTTTTAATTCATGGTTCCTAGGGATTGATGCATTAAGAAAGAAACAAAGCTGTTACAAACATCTCAAATTATGAAACACCAGAACAAAAAAGTTATGACTGAAATAAAGAAATTATAAAATATAATTTAAGCAGACCCAAAGAAGGAAGCGGGAGGGGATGCTAAACATGTTTATTTATTTATTTTTGCCTGATCAAAGTAATTTATTTGCAAATTGAATCATAATTGGGTTATTTCCTTCTGATTATAAGTTATTACTTAGGAGTGACTGTGTGTGCCTTTAATTCACCTATTTGTTACTGATCAGATATAATGACACACTATTTGATTACAAGTTTATCTAGTGTTTCTCAAAATAGAATGGTATGTAAAATTATCCAGGAACTTGATCCATTTGTGTTTGCATTGTGTGGACAAAGCTAAATAGAAAGAAAGCTATCAGTTTAGAAAGTATTTAGTCATTCATTCGTTAACCTAGAAAACTGATCACTCAGATTATGAGTAATTGATTTGTAGCTTTTGATTTTTAATTTCATAATATAAGTAAAAACAGCCACAAACTATCAAACTTTATACACTGAGCCAAAAAAGAAACTTATAAAATTTTAACAAATCACCATAGGGTCAGTACACATTTCTCTTGTGTCATTGAAGCAAACAATAGGTTATTGACTGCCATTTGAAGCAATACATTGCAGTAATATTGTATCCAAATTTGGTACATTTTCATGCACAGAATTTTATTTGGTGATCTGTTAAAATTTTATAAGCTTTTTTTTTTATAAGTTTCTTTTTTGGCTCAGTGTAATTAAAAATGACTTTAGAATGTTTTCATATTTATTCATCAAACTTTTTCAGTGCGTATTTCTAGTGATAGGTCTTGATGCGTCTGTCAATATTGGACCTGTAAGATTGCTAAGGATGGGAGTGACCCCCGGGAAATCAAGTCCCGCGTGAAAATTGCTAGTCCCAGGACCAAAAATCACATTCCTGAAACCCAAAAATAAAAGATTGACAAAATAATAATAAGCTTACTATAAATCGTCAGCTCTTATTTAATGCAAATGTATAGTGGAAAAACACTTAAAATGGGTTTATCTAGTCAAATGTGATTTTGTAGATTTAAGTTGGAACATTTGGACACAATTTCGACAAAAGAAGGGGCCCTTACAATCAGCCCAGAGTTTTTGGATGTTTGGAAAAATCCGGGAATCCTGAGTCCCACCAGAACAATTAAATTGAGTCCCGGGAGCACGATTTCCCAAAAACCCCAGCTCTCCTGATTACATCACTGTCTTGAGGAAGTGAAATAGGATATAGTATCAGAAACGTGAGAAAAGGAAGGAAAGCAATAACAATCATACATTTTTCATATTGTGCTAATTTTTGTTTCTGTTTTCTCTTTCAGTGGTCAATTACCAGCCGATGCTGAGTTCAACTTCCTGAACAAAGTAAAAAATCTTGAAATGTACGGTGTAGACATCCACCCTGCAAGGGTAAGGAAGACAGTGCATGAAAAATCTAACCCATAAAAACCTGGTTGAGTCGCCGAAGGCTGACTATATAGTTTTGTTTTGTCATTTTTAGAGTAGTTGCTCCAGCAAAATTTGGTAGCCCAATGACGCGCAATGTAGCAACGCTAAATTTTACATAGAAGTTGCACGGTAAGAGCTTTCTAATCGGTTTCCAAAATCACCAAAACGTCTGCGTGGCCCAAAATATGGAGTTTGCAGCGCTTGTTGAAAAAATGAATACAATAGATAGGTAGAATAGAGATAGCGAAGTTTCCCGAAGTTTGGACGAAATTGAAATCAGCCAGGAAAGTAGTCTAATCGATGGTTCAATTGTGATTTTATACGATGTTTTTTAGGGGAAATTGCGCGACGAGCCATTTTGTTTCTATTTCCATAGACAACCCACCCCGACCCCGACGTCGCGGCATGGCGCAAAATATGGAATTAGCCGTGTTTGTTAGAATAGAAAATGACATATTTAGATAGAATAGAGTTTTCTAAAGTGTACCGTGATTTGGTCGAGATTCAATTCGTCCATGAAAGTGTTGCAATCGATGGTTCACTTGTGAATTTGTAGCATGTTTTTGAGGAGAAACTGCGTGACGAACCATTTTGTTTCTATTTCTGAACACACCACACGTATGCGTGGCCCAAAATACGGAGTTTTAAGTGCTTGTTAGAATGGAAAATGCCATAGATAGGTAAAATAGGATTATATAAGTATCCCGTTCTTTGGACGAAATTTAAATCATTCGGGAAAGTAGTATAATCGATGGTTCAATGGACTCTAATTGTGAATTGTTGGCGTGTTTTGTGAATAAAATGGCGTATTGGGCTGGTCTGGTTGGTAAATTGGAAATAGTGCATCAGTCCGCACTGTGTGCATGGGTAGTCTCTTACACCGAAGATAGTTAGTTATTAGGCCCGATACAGCGTGTGTTTGCGTTAAGTTCATCATGCTTGTGACATGACGAAACCTGAAATAATAGGGTGCAAATTGGCCACTTGAGATTGCTTGACAATTCATTGTTGAATACCATACGGTGGATTTGACTACCTAGGTAGTGTATAGGTCAATGAACCTGCTATTGATTATTAAAGTGAACTATGTTTGAGTTTTGGTGTTACAGATAACTTACAGTGGAATTGCAAGTTGTTGGCTGATTCTTTTCTGTATTTATTCAAGTTTGATTTAACCTTTTGATTTAATAGTGCATTGATTCCTGGATAATTAGGACACTATCAAGCCAAATTGATCCCAATTTTGAGATTACAGTGCTCACTGTCACCGATGTTTTATTATGAATTTGGAATAACTTTAGATTTTGATTGTGTTGAAATGAAAGGTAGATCTAAATTTTTGAAATGAAGACAACTTCTCCCAAGGTTGTTTATGACATAGTTAAATCATGGACTTCTAATAAGTCCATGGTTAAATAAACGTGGAATGATTCAAATATCATTAAGTCCAAGTAAGTAAATAAAGCAGTTTTAATGGTCCCACTTCTATAATTTTCTTTTATTCCCTTAATTTTTGCCATAACTTTTTTGTTAAAATATTTAAAAGGCTGACATCTTGGTAAGGGAGCGTTCATAAATACTCTGGTGGGGGGATGGGGGGGGGATGGGGATGTGGGGGGGGGGGGGGCAAAAAGTGTTGATACTCTGCAAAGGGGGGTCAAAAAAGTTTTTGAAAACCCATCACAAATAGAATATGATACATGGTCAACAAAATCCCATAAAAACTATGATACCTATGTTCTCTGAACTTGATAATGAACGGGACAAGAAAGTTTCAGGTGCAGGCTGTAATACACGGGGGGGGGGGGGGGGGGGTCAAACAAGTTTGTGGCATGGCGAGAGGGGGGGTCAAAAAGTGTTGATATACCAAAAATGAAATTATCCAGCTCCCCCCCCCCCCCCCCCGCCCCAAAGTATTTATGAACGGTCCCTAATAGGTTTACTTTAATCCAATGACCATTTTAAAGCAGAGCTTGTATTACTACGGTAGTAACCAATCCCCCAGAACCATGAAGAAAAATGTGTTTACAAAGGCTTCGTGCTCTTCAAGTTATGCAATTATCAATTGTAACCACGGCCCCTGGGTACTCAGGGATGGCCGGGACTTTGTCATCATGTTTGTTGGGGATTTGACTCAAAATGTGTCCCCGCAGGGCCGGGCGGATGCGTGGACTTGTTGTATCAATTTATGTCGGTCCACGCGTTTTGAACTCGCCACCGCCCCTCCCCCCCCCCCCCAAAAAAAAAGGTGGCGTCGTTGCGCTTTTCTGAATCGTGTTCTGCTCAAATCACGATAACTAACGCAAAAGGATATTGTCATGGTTTTGGTCTCATTTGAAAGCTAAATAATTGCATTACATAACCTGCAAATATGACGCATATAACTTCTTAAATGGGGGGAGATGTGGTTGATTGAGTTGGGAAGTGGCGGGGGGGGGGGGGGGGGAGATGCACATAAACTCTCTGGGAAAAAAGTGTGTGCCAAGCGGTGCCTTTCCTTATGGATAAGTCGCATGATCGGCTTTTCCCCTATTCGCTACACAGTAAACGCACATATTAACCCCAATTTATATAAATTACTCTAACGATTTTTTTTTTCTCGCAAAAGTAGGGTCTATAGATTTTTGGAAAGCTCTCAACATTGGCAATTCAAAAATGCAGTTTAAATCAGTGTAGGGGGCATAGTGAACAAAATATAAGGTAAACTCTAAAAAAATATTTAAACTTGTTGGGGCACTTTCATTAGCCTGTACTATACTGTATGTTATAATTAACCAGCGGCAGTAACCCATGGCAATCCTATAGAGGTGCTTGTTAGTAATTTCATGAGGAATTCAAAAATGCAAAGAACATTATGTCATGGGTAGATATAAGAATTACATGGATCTCAAATAAATATAAGATTTTAAAAAAAAATCAAACATTGTGAATCATACATTTTACCAAAAGCAATTGCGTTTAGGTAAACACTATGTCCAAGTTAGACAGGTGTTTAGCTTCAAACCGTGTTTAACTACGTACAAAAATACAGGCCATCGATGCCAAACCTTCATAATATTTTCAATCATGAGCATCAATGATTAACGCCTATTTACTATCATGGATCGGACTATCAACTACTGAAGATACGCGACCCGATGTAATCGCGTACGGGATGGGGATTTCACTCGCGAAGTGCAAAAAAGGTGTTTAAATAACACTTACATTGTACCTGCTTACCACGCGACAATTAGTTTTACCATATTATACACTAAACAGAGTTTTGAGAAACCTTTCCCAACTTTTAAAGTTGATCTTAAGAATTACGAACCAATACTAGGCAAGTGTGTACGTATTTGAATGCACTTCTCATAATTATTCCAAATAATATGGTGACGGCATTAAATAATCTTGACATTTTTAAAACATTTTGTGTAGTTTAAGAACTGTCGTCTGCAGACGACTTCCACATGGAAAGTGTTCAGATTATTTGAAATAAACAACGTTATTTCTCGTCTGTTATTCTACGGTTGGTTACCTTCAAAAATATTTATGATTCTTTATTTTTAAATCAATTAAAAGTAATGTAATCGGGTCGATAATATGTTATGAGAGGAATCATCCAAAAAAAAATCCTTTTGACTGAATAGAAAAATATATTCTGACCTTCAGTGGAAATCGGAACAAAATCTAGGATCGAAGGTAGGGAACTTATCATACACAAGATACATTGAGTGATCTGTGAAACTACTCCCAATGATATCGGGCCCTATGCCTTGAATTGAAGAAGTCTTGTAAAACATAAAACGGTTCAAAATTATCTAACCATTAAATTCAAGGCAATTATATTGTAAAACAATCAAACGTGTAACATGCTTTATTCCAATTGAATGCTGATTTTGCGAATTTAAATGCCAATTGGTGTAAATGACAATTTGATTTAGCTCGAATCACAATATCAAGTCCACTATACTTCCAAACAGATTGATGCTTAGTACCAAATCGGCCGCGCATTCGTTAACATGGCAGCGTATAGGCCCTAAACAGATTTGAATCTCAATAAATTTATTTGATTTTGCATGTATCAATTTAAATTCTTTTAAATGAAATTGACTGCTTGTTTTTGCAAAAAAGATACCCCAATACACGTCGATAGCAAGATGCTAAGATTTCTCGCGAAATTGAATACCCATAATACAAATTGAACTTAACAAAGTGCGAAATTCGCCGGGAAAACCTATATTAAAGGCATATTATATGATCTTTTCCAGGGAGCTCATGATTTTTGTTGTTGAAAAAGTAGATTTTCTTGCAGATTTACATTTCTGATCATAAATCATACATACATTCCAAGTTAGAGAGCAATGCGGTTCCTAATTACCTCAAAATCATGGTTTTAGAGTGAATTTAGACTAGAGTCAAATCAGTTTATTTTCACTCTAAAACCATGATTTTAAAGTAATAAGAATCGTATTGATTCATGTAACTTGGAATGAATGTACGATTTATGATCAGAAAATGTAAATCTGCTTTCAATTTGTTGTCAATGTTGAGGGCGTTCCCTGAAAATATCACATAAATTATACCTTTAACATACGAGGGGTATCAAAAAGTTCTTGAATTAAAACATTATGGTGCAATAAATGGTCTCATGAGTATAATGTTTACTGATACTTCCAGAAGAATATTAGGCTTATTTTTTTTTTAAATGTTGTCATTTGTCACTCATAGGTAACGATTTATCTCTGTAAATGACAACATTTATAAGCCTCATACTCATTTGGAATGCGTCCCACAAGGATAAGTTATTGGGCCATTTAATTAACCATGTACACAGCACCGTTACAAGACGTCATTACTTTACATGGCCTTGGCATCTAGTCAGGCCTTGAAATAAGATATGAAAAGGGCAGGCAATTTAAGGCAATTTGAAAGGGAAACAATTCCAATTCTAGCTGCAATAAAACGAAAATATTACTTCTAAAACATGACACCATTTTTGCCCTACATTTGCAGCGAAAGAATTGAACAGCTCAAATCATTCATTATATCCTACATATTGTCTGTGACAGCAACAACAAATGTAAATAATAAAATATATGTTTTACTGTTTTGAGAAAAAAAATAGTGTTTTTGTGTGATTTCTTCTTGCAAATGTTTTCTCCACATTAACTTTGAGTTACATTTAAGTTCCCTGCTTTGGTTACAACATTTCTGTAAACTCTTGAGCTGAGTGAGGTCTTGCTTGCATTGATTATAATCTTGAACCATGGTAGCTGAAAGGTTCGTCAATTTTTGATGCAATTAACAAGTCCCGGGTCCTAACTGTGCATGCATTGTACTAGGAGAATGGGGTCCACATCTATTGACCTATCTGGGGTCTTGAACTTCACTAACGGCTATGAAAGTAATAATTAATAAATACGGAAGGGATTCAGATTGTAACAATACTATTATTAAAAGTAATAAAATATTTGATACGTTTGGGTCTGAAACAAAGATTGTAATATGATTAAAGGGACACTAAGAGATGTGTTGGAGGCAGCGCCCTCAATTATGATAAAAACTGAGATTAGTTTATTTTTATAATTGTATTACATGTATGAACTTACACCTATAAGGATTAAGAAAAATCAGCTCTCTTTGTACAAGAAAACGTCGATTCAAAAATGCTCGTCCCGCGGGACGAGCATTTTACGTCCGACAGTATCCCCCTGCAGTACGCGTGATACATAACGCGAACCATATTTGCATAGAGGGCGTTTTTCAATAAATAGCGATGATATTGTTTTAATCAAGTTTTGCTGTGTTTTTGTTAGTAGAAACAACAATAATGGCAATTTTTAATGTTCATCTTGAATTCTGAAGTACATTTTTAAACATTTAAAATTTTCAACACCACTTAATGTCCCTTTAACATGACACACTAGATCAATTAAAACATTGATGAATGCACATAGTTTATAGTCTCCTCCAATGATCACTTTATACTGTGAGCACTTCTGTTGTATCAAACACATGACACAAAATGTTGCTGCAATAGTCCATATTTTCGCGACATGCATACTGAACCACACATACATGGGATTATAAATGTACCCTTAGCGAGAAAAAAATCTTATGCTCCTTACGACTCTTCCATTATAAATGATAACTTATTTCCAATTTGATAGGCCAAGAATGATGATATTTTTAGTGATGTTAATATTCATTTCAATTTATAATTAACCCAAACCACACAAGCTATGTTATTGTGTGGAAATCAAGAGAGGGGGACATAAAATTACCCCCAATCATCTACGCAAATCCCCAGTTAACCACTCAATTAACCTATCCTACGCTCTCCTGAGCACGATTTTCAGTTTTGTAGATAACGTCAAACTGAATCCAATCTTGTGCCTCGCGCGTAAACAATATTTCCTGCCATAGTGAATCAAACATTCCAGGAACGTCAGGGTATTTTAACCATAACCAATCACCTAGTTTTTTATAGAAATCAGAGCGTCCCAATTCTCCCAACTGACCCTCTGTTCACCCCCCCCCCCCCCCCCCCACTTCCTTAAAGGCATATTATGTGATCTTTTCCAGAGGGCGCCCTCTATTCATGATTTTTTTTTAGAAAGTAGATTTTCTTGCAGATTTACATTTCCGATCATAAATCATACATACATTCCAAGTTACAGAGCGATACGATTCCTAATTACCTCAAAATCATGGTTTTAGAGTGAATTTAGAGTGAAAAATATAAACTGTCGGAATTCCGACAGTTTATTTTCACTCTAAAACCATGATTTTGAAGTAATTAAGAATCGTATCGCCCTGTAACTTGGAATGTGTGCATGATTTATGATCAGAAATGTAAATCTGCAAGAAAATCTGCTTTCTATTTTTTTTTTCGATGTTGAGGGCGTTCCCTGGAAAGATCACATAATATACCTTTAACCTCACAACTAACTTGTCAACGCTCACCAGGACAGCAATTTCAAACACCATCACCATGATCACATATTCCAGGAATGTTAGGGTATTATTAGCAATTGTGTATCCATATACGTAATGCTAATCTTGAGCTACTTCTTCGTCAATACCACTTGGAATGCCTTAACTATTTACATAAAACTTATTGCATAGTCCTTTTCATTCTTTGCTTGTGTAAATTGCACTCTTACAACATAATTTTCCCCATTTGCTAATAGCACCACAGACAACAAACAACTACACTAAAGCTATTCCAATAAAATACAACATATGCAACTTTGAATAGAGTGAAACAGCTAGCAGATCTGATAGATTTCACTTTTAGTCAGACTAATTTCGAAGATATAGAATATCTTGGACATCTGCCAACAGGGGTCTTTCAATCAAACAGGCAAAGATGGTAATAGTGAGGACATGATCTTTATAAACCCATTTTTATTAATACCGCCGCTTCTTTTTGACTAACCCTGTATAATAATAAAATACAAGGGAATCAATAAATTCAACCTCTACAGCCCAAAAATATACTCCACTTCTTTCAATGGCAATTGAAATCTGTCTAACCCATTTTTTACTACTAAATTATTAAATGACTTTGCCGATGCGGGTTACATAACAATATGCAAGATTATATTAGGCAACTGTTTCCCACCATTTTTCACTAAACATAATCACAATAATCAGCAAATGAATGTAATTATTCACATAAATAATGGTTTCTTAGGACAGTGGTAATAGATCAGTCACACTTACCTCCTACAGACAATGTCGTCTAGACCTAGACATCCCTTCATTTGCAAATGGCTACTTTAACCAACCTCTACAACCTATTCACCTTACTAATCTCTCTAAACTTCAACAACCATTAACAGCAACTATATCGGCGACTCATGGTTCCGGTTGGATCCAAAACATGCCTACACATATCCAAACTATAATCAATGCCAACCACCATAATCACCAAATAGGAAAACCGCCCCATACGAAAACCGCCACATACGAAAACCGCTACACCCGAGAACCGCTCTAGTTTGAAATAGGTCTATTAGTAGGCTTATTTTAGGTAGAGTCAAGTCTAACATCAGGTTGTAAGGTGTCTGTTGTAATCATTAAATACCCAAAGGACTCTCCTTGGATTATAGAGTAAAGATTCATGTATTGACAATTTGTTCTCACCCCTCGATGATGGATGGGATTGTGTGTACTATTTTATATTTTAGTCGCCATGGCTACCAGACTAGGAGTTCTGAGTGAGAATACAAGAACATGGTGTTAAATGTGTCATTCTTAGTCAATATTTAACCCATGGCAGATTGGCTCGTTCACAATGTGAACAAAAAAATTAATTTGTCATAAGTGATGCAGTAAGTTGTCTGGAGATAAGTGCTTATTTAGAGATGTGGCGTTTAATTAATTCAGTTTGTGGTCACAGTGTAGGCAGAATCTGACGCACACAGACGGAGAGATTCCGTCTTTTGCGATACATCGTAAATTGTTTGCATGTGGGATGGTAGGAATCTGTATTACGTAGAGAGTGGGATACACTTATTTAATAGATTGAACTTGGATAGAGTATAACCTGGCTTGCAAATTGTCAACGGTTTCCCTACACATGTAATAGGAACTTGACTCATAGATGTATCCGTGAACCTTGCAGTTTGGTTTCTCCCCATGAATTCCCCGGATTCATGTGAATGCTGGCTGCACAGTCTCTATGTGCTTTATGTTGTCATATTGTCACTTTCAATGTGTTCCTGTTTTCCTGTTCCATTTCTTGGCATTATTTTTCCTGTTAGGGTTTTTGACCTGTGATTCGTTTAATAAAATGGCAGTGTCAGACTGAAATGAGAACAAGAAATGAGTTGCCCACCGGATAATGTAGCTGGAGATATCTGCCTTAATACATGTAATATCTGGCTGTCCTTTTTAAGAGGTGTATATGCCACCATGCCCTATTTGCCATGGCTGCCATGTATTACATTTGAGCTAACACCAGAGAGTCAATACACTGAATACAGGCTCTCAAACCAATTTTAACATCTGGCAGCTATTAGTAATAAGGCTATCGAGTTGTCATAGCAAGAAGCTTTAATAATTTGGAGTAGTTGCCCAGAGGTACAATTAGGTTTATACTATTGATTCAGGATATTGGCCGAAATTATTACCACAATTTAAATTTGAACTTTAGGCCTACATCTATCTTTTTGAAGCAAGAATATGATTCATGAAACTACTGGGCTAAACATCCTTGTATATCGCACTTCCATAAATAGGGGAAATAAAGCTTTGTTACTTTTATAACAAAGTTTAGTTCCTCCCTAGAGGTGGTAAGAAGCCAGCTTTTACACGGCTAACAAGTGTGATGCATTCATAGTAATATCATTATACTGCCTTACTCATATCCTGCTACACTCAAGCACATGGAAGGGACTATGAGGGCAAATCATATTATCAATGAGGGTTTTCTGTTAACAAGTCATTCGTTTTGACGATAAGGTTTAACATTTACAATCTGATAGACAAATGACCTTAATGTGTGCTGTGATGTATGTACACAATCAGTGTTGTGATGACTATAGGGAATGGCTTGGCTCTAGTTTGACAGGAATCCCTCTCTAGGGTGTCTTGATTTAAGTGATTAAACCCCTCAGTGCAAAGACTTGGTTGCTTGTTTTCCACAAGATTGGAGCTTGATTCCAGTCCCTTATCCAAATAAATTGATTTGAACTTACCCTGCAGTGACTTGATTAGTAAAAGGTATGAGACTGTGTGGTGTGAATGAACTATTTTGAAGATCTTGACAGGGGTTGTGCTTTTAGAATGTTTCGATTATTAATTCACCCAACAGCTGACTCTGTGCTTATGCTAATACATTTTCTGTCTGATCAACGTAATCTTACCTTGAAATCAATTCCTATTGTTTCTGGTACTGTAAAAGTGGTAATTTTCATGTGATTAAATGTTCGCACTTTGCTGATTTTCATCCATTTCGCGTGTTTTTAAATTTGCGATTTATAAGTTCATTACATAGACTTATACACAAAATAAATATGTTCGCGTGTTTTTATTAGCGGCTTGGATCGTGAAAAGCGTGAAAATCAATGTAGCGCGAAAATGTTTACGTTTATAGTATTTATATCATGCTTTAAAGTTTTTAATGAAATGTGTAACATAGGTTTGGCATTTGAATTATAGTCTTAGGTTAATTTTGAATTACATAACATCACACAAAGAATTTCCTTCTTGTGACACGCAACATTTTCATGCCACCAAATTCTTGCGGTTGAACAATAACATCATTTTCCAGCCTAAAATTGTCCTGAAATGATACATTTACACATAAAATGTGAGGTTTGCAAAAAAATGCTGTTGTAAAATGTATTACATTTTCATACCAATGTTTCATGTTATACTTGGGTCATTCCACTGAGATGACATTTGGATTTTCATGGTATAATAAATCTTGATCGATTCTATATTTATGATATACAGAAGACTTTCAAATTCCCAGACCCAGTCAGGAAATAGCATACTTAGGTCCCAAGTGTGTATCAAGTAAATTCCCAGTACCCAGTCAGGAAATAGCATACTTTACCTTAAAAGGTCCCAAGTGTGTATCAAGTAAATTCCCAGTACCCAGTCAGGAAATAGCATACTTAAGGTCCCAAGTGTGTATCAAGTAAATTCCCAGTACCCAGTCAGGAAATAGCATACTTAGGGTCCCAAGTGGGTATCAAGTAAATTCTTAGTACCCAGTCAGGAAATAGCATACTTAGGGTCCCAAGTGTGTATCAAGTAAATTCTTAGTACCCAGTCAGGAAATAGCATACTTAAGGTCCCAAGTGTGTATCAAGTAAATTCCTAGTAGCCAGTCAGGAAATAGCATACTTAGGGTCCCATGTGTGTATCAAGTAAATTCCCAGTACCCAGTCAGGAAATAGCATACTTAAGGTCCCAAGTGTGTATCAAGTAAATTCTTAGTACCCAGTCAGGAAATAGCATACTTAGGGTCCCAAGTGTGTATCAAGTAAATTCCCAGTACCCAGTCAGGAAATAGCATACTTAAGGTCCTAAGTGTGTATCAAGTAAATTCCAAGTACCCAGTCAGGAAATAGCATACTTAAGGTCCCAAGTGTGTATCAATTAAATTCCCAGTACCCAGTCAGGAAATAGCATACTTAAGGTCCCAAGTGTGTGTGTATCAAGTAAATTCCCAGTACCCAGTCAGGAAATAGCATACTTAAGGTTCCAAGTGTGTATCAAGTAAATTCCCAGTACCCAGTCAGGAAATAGAATACTGAAGGTCCCAAGTGTGTATCAAGTCTTTTACAGGAATACACTGCATCATAATGTTGTCATGTGACACTTCATTTTACAAGATCATTCTTGCATACCTTTGACCCAAATTACTTGCAGTACTCTAACAATCCTTTACAGTATTGCCAATTTTTAAAGTGAAAATCATGAAATTTAGCATATAAGAGGCAAGTAAGTTGAGATAGAAGCTATGACCTCAATTAATCTCAAGTGGACAGTGACCTTATTTAGCAGCATAATTTATAGTGGTTCGGGAGTCTGATTGTATCAGAAAGTACTTAAATGATTGCAATCAACTATCTTATTTAATAATCATGGCAAAAGTGTGGCACTTCATTAAACTAGGACGTCATTATCTTCTACTGAGGTTTTTGTAGGGAATAAGGTCAGCCGGTAGCCATGGCGACAGTTTGCGTCTTATAAATCAGTGCTTGGAAGTTGGAATATTTGTGAGACCGCATATCAATTTGCATACAGAAACTTGCCATTTTCAGGTTTCAACAAATTTGTAGTGAGGTATACAGAAGATTGGTAGAGATATTGTGGTACATTATGTCTTCCAATCTTATCTGCTGGAGAATGTGATGCAATATTGGATAACGGATGAATATAAATGAAATCTGGCCTTGTGATCTAATAATTTGAGGTAGCCATAATTATATATGTATCAACTCTAGGATGCAATATATTTAACAATAAAGTATTTCAATTTCCTATAACATTTTTACATGCCCTGTGTTCTATTGCATAAAACTTAAGATTCATATTAAAAAGAGTAGTTACTCTTCTTAAGTTTACAACCCTTCTTAGGAAGATTGTTTAAGAATTTGAGAGTTGATCTTCATGATATAGACCCTAGATCAAACTTTAGAACTAGACCCTTTTCTAAAAAGCTCAACTTAGAAATAGTTGTTGAATATTCTTCATAACTAGGCTTATGAAGAGTTAATAATAAGTTCACTTAAGATTAATCTTAACTTTTATGCAATAGGGCCCTGGATATTTTTCATAGCCTGTAAAATATGAATTTGTTAACCCAATAAACATACATAACACTGCAAGTAATTTCTGTTTGCTTTTTACGAAAAATGGTGCTGGGGTATTGTTTTTGGCGCTGAACATCTGGAATATCCTTTTTTCTTTTTCTTTCTTTTTTCAGGACCAATCAGGGTTAGAAATCCAACTCGGAGTGACATCATTAGGGTTAGCTGTATTCCAGAATTGTGTTAGAATCAACACATTTTCATGGGCTAAGATTGTCAAGATTTCATTCAAAAGGAAACAATTTTTTATTCAACAAAGGAGAGAAATGGTAAGTAATGGGGTGTTTTTCTTCTTTTTAGAAAATCTTTATTCACAATCCATCAAACTTAAAAGTAAAAACCAATATTGTTTATTACAAGTATTCTCCCCTGTCAATTATTTCCTCTTTTTTAGTTTTGGTTTTCAAATGTTCTTTTGAAATGTAGCAATGAATTGCAATATCAATGGCTAGTCTCTTGTGCACTCTGGGTTTGGGTAAGTAAGGCAGGCTGATTGTGTTAGCATATTTGTGTGCGGGGGAGGGATGTGCGTGGTAAAGATGTCAGTAAAGTTACTAATACCTGGCCCCCCACAACAGGTATAGCAAGTGATAGGCAGACGAACGTAATTATTCGAATGCTGAATAAACAAAGAGTATGCAGATGCGATGTTTTTCTTTGGCTTTGAAAGGAAAATATAGTGAGCCTTATAAATATTAGTTCCTAAGGAAGAGGAAGTAACAGTGTTTCTGATGAAATATTAATTAAAGGTGTGTGGGCTGATTTTTTTCACCATTACGTTTTCTATTTTATATGATGATATATCGTAATTACAGTCTTACTGCAAATGTGAGTTTATTTGAATTTTAAAAGGAATCATCTTTCAGGTCTGAAATGTTGATAATCTGTTATCAAAATCTCAATTTTAAGGGGCACAATGCAGGTTGTGTATGTGGATCGGGTCACACACCTTAAGAGAGAGGGTCCAGAAGCATTTAGCAAGGTTCAGACACAATTCAAAAATGAAGTTCACCAAATTTAATCGACACTTTGGCAGGATGTAGGTCTTGGGTCAAATAGTTTGTCCTACCATGATGACCCCCCCTAGTGTCATGGTTGCCATGGCAACGCAATTCAAAATTTGATGATGAAAATTGAAGTATTTTACAATTTTCAAGGGTCTGAATAGGGTAGGTTTGTGCTACTGACAAAAAAAACTGCTACATAAAATAATATCAATTATGATTTTACTATAATGTATCATTGTTCAACTTTACATAAAAAATGTTGCCAGATTTGTCTGCACTTTTTTAAATCCCCAATACAACCTTTCAAAAATCCCTCTTTTTAGCGATTTTCCATAACCTCATTTTACCTCAACTTTGAAACGCCACAGCAGCCGAGGTAGTGTTTTTTGAAATATTTTTTTTCATGGATTTAACTATTCATACCTTTGGTAAATCATACAGGAAATAAAATAACTGGGATATTTGGTCCTGTATGTTACACACATTCTACAAAAATGGCTATTTTCATAAAAAAATGCTAAATCTAATTTTACAGCTCGTTATATCTAAGGTAATGCAACATGTCCTAATATGTTAATACTGCATAGGAAATGAAATGTAAAGCTATTTGGGATAATTTTGTGTCCTAAAAATTATATTTTTGAAAGAGGTGATGTCAGGAATGACCTTTGTATCTCTAAGTAGGGCATGCATATTTATAATTTGACATACATTATAACAGCATTGAAATAATGGAATGCAGAGTTATCTTTAAAATCTGAAAACATGCAAATTCTTTGAAAATTAAAAGATCACTCACCCCAACTTATCCCACCCACCCCAACCAAACCCTACCACCCAAGCTAACCCTACCACCCCAACCTATCCAACCCACCCAACACATCACCCACCAATTGACCTACACCCTTCACATGCATGCATACATCATCTATCTCTGAAAATTGAGATTGAACAGTATATTATCACATAAAAATACTGATTAATGGGAGAATGATGTGAAAACATAGCTGGATGGTGCTTATTGAATTCAGTGTCGACTGCAAGAGCACTGACCAACAAATGTTTTAATCTTATCAATATATGGAGCCTTTCACCTGATATGTGTTGTTATATCACTTGTACTGATACCCAGGTTACAAAATAGAGTCCGAATATTAGTACTAGACGAGAGATTCTGCTTTTTCACCAGCTCACAAATATTCAATAATCCGCAAATTATTGGATGAGTCAGTTGTAGTTCTCTCTCTACAATTCTTCTCGGGTTTTCCAATTGTTACAATTCACATGCACTGTCACAACCATTTTCATTTTCTTCATTGACTTCATCCAAATCTTTCCGGATTAGTCCTCCTCCAGTTGTCCGTTTCTTTGATGCAAGTCTTGAAAAAAACTTGATATCTGTTGGGATGTCAAATATTCACTTGTACTGAATCGCTTCTGACCATTTCTGTCCTTTGCTAGTCTCATTTGTTTTGCCACCTTTACTGGATCTAACCAATCTTGCCTACCCTAGAGAGAATCAAATCTATTTAATTTCCATCTCCACTGGTTTTCATAAGTTGTAGACTGCGCAAATGTGATGAAATGTCTTTATTGCAGTTGGTAAGAACAAAAAGATCCTCGGATCACACAAGAAGGAGGATGTCATACAGAAATCAGGCGTCGTTTGGCTATGGCTAGATCTGCAATGACACAGCTCTAAAAATTATGGGCTGACAGAGGCATCACTATATCAACCAAGGTACATCTGGTCAAAGCACTCGTTTCCCTATTTCAACCTACGGCTGTGAATCCTGGACGCTGACAACTGCACGCTGCAATAAAATCAATGCATTTGAAATGTGGTGTTGGCGCCGGATGCTAAGGATCACCTGGGTCATGAAGAGAACCAACGCAAGTGTGCTACAGGAGGTTGGTGTGAATACAAGGCTACTTGGGCTGATCAATTCCCAAACTCTCTCTTATTTAGATCATATTGCCCGGCGCCAGGGAAACTGTCTAGAGAAGGTGATCATGCAGGGCAAGATCGAGGGTGCACGCGGACCAGGCCGGCCCAAGTCAAGATGGTTTGACAGAATAAAAACTATGGTTGGGCATCCTACTTCAGTCATTTATCGATTGCTGCTGACCGACGAAAGTGGCGTGTCATCACCAAAGTCACGAGCTGTCAGTCATGACAGAAACACGTATACCAACCAACCAAGAACAAAGACAGTTTCCGGAGAAGGAACTCTTGGATCATGTCCACAAGGACTGGCCACATATGGATGAAACGAATGTGACATTTGCTGCTTATAAACGGGTTTTGATGTACACCACACTTCCTGTCAAAGTACAAAATAGGTAGACAACTATACAATCACATGTAATTCCCTGGTATATGCTACCAACCAATTCACCTCAATTTATTAATGTTTATTGTGGAGATATATCTGTATAAAATAGTTTAAGCCCAAATAAGTTTACCCAAAAAGGAAGCGGGAGGGCATGCTAAACATGTTGTATTGCCTTATATAATATGTTATAAATGTTTTCAACGTGGCTTATCATAGAAATAATAGGCATACACGACGGGTATTAAACAAATTATAAATATTTTGGCTTATCATGCTTATAGCTAGCCATGATCTATATGTTTGATTGTTTACCCAATTGGCCATGACATTGGTTTTGGACATTGATGCAAGCCTGCATATTATGAAATTGAAACACCAAATTATGTGTCACTTTGTTTACATGTATAGAGCCAATTCTGTAATTTATATTGTAAAAATGATATAAGGTATGAGTGTTCTACAAAATGTTTTACCTGAATTGTAGTGTTAGGCACAGGTGAAGTACTGCAGCATGTTAATTGATGGTGCAGAGTGGTGATGTTTGTACCAGGTGCCTGTCTAACTTCTACTTCTACCACATGAAGTACATCCCTCCAATGCGGAGTATTGTCGTACTTGATGCAATGGTTCCGATCATGGGAACATTAATTAACGAAGGGTGCGTAAACTCTCAGGTGCAAGTAAAAATGGAGCCCATGTCTGGCTAGCGGCGTAGGGTGAGTGGCTTCAGGCGGCTCTGGAAGATCTCCAGAGACTGCATGAGCTGATACCACAGTGGATGGTAGTGCATTCCAAATGCAAATGACACTTGGAAAGAAACTGTGCTGGTATGAAAGGATCCTGCAGTGTTGCTGTTGGAAGTGAAGATGGTGACTTCTGGTTAGGTTTGAAGAAGGGTGCAAGTAGGGTGGAGCAGCAGGAATGGCGACAATGCCATGCATGATCCTATACATCATGAGGATTTTACTTTGAGCCCGGCGTTCATTGTTCATAGAGAGTTTGCCATCGAAGTTCATGTAGCATCTTGGTCACGCTGCTTTTTTGTTTGTAGTCAGACGTAACAAATCTAGCAGCACGTCACTGCACCATGTCAATCGAGGAGATCAGCTCTGAGGTGTGTGGGTCCCACACTGAAGACGAATACTCAAGGGTGGGACGAATATATGTTTTGTAGGCCTGTTCCTTGATCTTAAGAAGGACGTCTCCTCAGGTTGCGGTGGATGAAGCCAAGGGTGCTATTGCTTTTTTGCAGATATTGTTGATGTGAGGTTTCCAGCTGAGATTTTTATGGATGGTGACACCAAGATATTTTGCCTCTTCTACGGTACGGAGTGCAGTCCCATGGATGGAATAAGGTGATACTCCAATGATGTTGTTTCTCTTGTTGAAGATTCTTAACACTTCGCATTTGTCTGCGTTGAAAGACATTAGCCACTTCTTCTGCCATAGCTGTAGATTAGCGAGGTCTTTCTCTAGGGTTGTGATGTCCTCTTGGGATTGGATAGGTCTATATAGAAGGGCATCGTCAGCAAAGAGGCGAATACTTGATGAAACACACTCAGACAGGTCGTTGATGAAAACCAGAAACAATAAGGGCCCAAGTACTGTGCCTTGGGGTACCCCCGATGAGACATTGGCAACACTGCTCTTCTTTCCCTCCAAAATGACTTGCTGGGTACGATCTGACAGGAAATCTTTTATCCAATAGAGTAACTGACCAAATTTCATGATTATTATATAGGAATAAGCAAGTTATTAGCTGTATAAATTCTGCGCATGCGCAAATATTTATTTATTTGGCTAAAATAAATTAAAACAAAACTAGTATGAGACATTTTACACAATATAATTGACTTTATACTTGATATTTTACCTTTTCGAGTACCCGAAACATGAAAATGCTAATACATTCAATTTGAGCCTTTTTACAGAATGAGACAAATTTGACGGGCCAGTACCCTTTCAAAAAGTAATATCCCAGTTATTTTAAAGTGGATTTGAGTTGAGCAAGATTCATTGTTTCTATTCTGAATTGGACATATAAAACATTTCACTACCTGGAGTTATACACGGGTTCAAAGTTGACCTAAAATCAGACTTCTGAAATTGGTCAAATATGGGGATTTTTAAGCATCCATTTGGGGATTTTCCGAAAAGCAATTTTTTTTTGTATTATTTATTTTTTGTAGAGCAACATGTGTAGCAACATAATATATAATCAGTAATAATTTTTATTCATTACACTTTTTGTGACAATTTTCAAAAAAACTCAAATTTTGAGATTTTCAAATAGCAATTTCTTGCTATATCGGATGTTCTTTTGTTTTCCCTGTTGCCATGGCAACAAAGCAAATCCGATTTTTTTAATATCATTTTTATTGCTACCTCACCAAACACTTTCACCACCACCATTTTCAGGAAATTTGATATTTTTGATTTTGTCTGAATTTTAAGAGTTTTGCTAAGTCCTTACAGATCTTCTCTCTTAAGGAATGTTATTAGACATGATTAAACAAAAACATCAATTCATTTAGGGGTTCAATAAGGTTTCGGAGTTGTTTATCTTGAATCGACAACGGTAAGACGGGTTTATTTTGCGAGGGCAGCAAAATAAACCTGTCTTACCGTTGTCGATTCAAGATAAACAACGACGAAGACCTTGTTGAACCCCGTTCAACAACGACCAAACATATTTACATCATTCATATGTGAATAGCATTTTGGAAAATTGATGAAAACAAGTAAAAAACGTGGTTTAATTTGACATAAAAAAATAGCTGCTCTTTAATAAACGGAACAAAATGTTTACGCTTTATTATAATTAGGCCCTTATTTGGACATCGTCCGTTCCCTGTAAATGGGCGAGGGAACTTCCGAATGGGATGGGTTACAAAAGGGAAACATTAAGAGAATACAAATTATTGCGCAAGTAATTGTGGAATTTAAAATATTTTGTAAATAACATTTTATTCACACATCACCTTTAACATTCAGAGAAAAAATAAATCAAGAATGCGTTTAATTTACATAACACATTTTGATATATGTTTACAGAATATTTATATCAAATTAAATACACCCCTCCATTTCAATAGTGGTACGGTCCAAATAGATCTGAGGAATGTCATTTCACCGTACGATGATACAAAATGGCGATTCTCTTGTGCTGAGTAGCGACCGTTTCGGCTAAAATTGTGGCTTTAGGAATGATCCGTGACATATGGCCCTCGCCAAAAATATTTTCCTCCGGGATATAGCTACATTTTGGTATATAAAGCTGTTTGCTAACTTTAAGGATCGCATGGCGAAATGCATTTATACGCCGGAAAAACGGGCAAAAAAATGAACACATTTTGCGTACATTTGTTGTTTGTTTACAATTTTGCATCGATGCATGTTTTCCAAATAAGGTTCGCCATCCTATTAATTTGCATATGAAGAGTGGGTTTATCTCAAATCAACAACGCTTTGTTACTGTACTTAAGGTATGGGGGAGTTGTTGAATGTTCAATCTTAGTTAAACAAAATGTTTTATTTTGAAAATGTCTAGAATTTGGTGTGCACACTGAAATAAAACATTGATTTACTTCGCAAAACATTGCAGATTTGAGCTAAATCAACCTAATCAGATTTTGATTTCTTACATAATCTCCTTGTTATAAATATTAAATACAGCCATTCAGATCATTTCTCCATCAATAACACAAATCATCATCTGTATGAATGTTTACAGGGCGAAACAAGGGATACAGTAATAGGTTTTAACATGGCCAGCTACAGAGCGTGTAAAAACCTATGGAAGTCCTGCGTGGAGCACCACACGTTTTTCAGGCTAGTGGAACCTCAGCCTCAACCAAAAAAGAGGATCTTCTTCCAATTAGGGTCAAAGTTCAGATATAGGTGAGTTGTATTAAAATATTTTATTTTATTTTAAGATAGTAACCGTTGTCTTGAAAATCATAATCTTTAAAAGTTGTTGACCCTGTACATGATAGATATGTCCTGTCTGCATATGCCTTCAAATTAAGTGACATGACAATCAATCCAAGGCAAGACAGGTAAGACTGGTTTAATATCTAAAGCTTTCTACACCTGATCCAGCCTTATCTGCTATTAAGGGAAGTGTCAACCCTATTATTTTGTTGATCAACTTTTGCTTCTAAGTTTGAGAATATTTAATAAAAGTACATAAAAGTATACATTTATAGAAAGGTAATTTGATAAGGAACCCGATGGTGATATCAATGTAATACCAAATACACTAAATTTTGAGAAATGAACCAAAAAGCGATTTTTTATTTTTTTTATTTTTTTTTGTCGAGGAAGCAATTTTTTCTTTTTCCAAAATAAGGCTTAGTTATGGAAATATTGCTAAAAACATCGGAAAAGTGTAAAAGTCGTGTTATTTTGCATACATTTCGCTAGAAATGGATGCATATCTCGAGTTTAAAATCCATAATCGAAAAGAAGAAAATAATTGCCTCCTAGCGCTGAAAGTCCTCTACACAATGGTAGTAAAATCTTACCTGATAGTTTGATATATTTTTAGTTATGTTGTCTGAAAATTCGTAAAATTCCTTCAAATTTGAACTTCTAGAAAACATCGATTTAGTAAAAATATTGACATTTTCCACCATTTAAAGCTAAATATTCTCATAATACACGGGCGTGTGACCTAAAAGGCGAGTATACTATTTTGAACAATCAAAATAAACAATCAGATTCAATTTATATTGTCACAATGTGAAGAAATTGGAAGAAAACTGAAATTTAAATGATCGTAAGATTGGCCTTTGTTTACATTTTTAGGCATTGTTTTGCGCTCTTTTGTTTTCGCGTCGAAGACGCGGCGCGTCTAGTATTACGCACGGGAAGATTCAGCCTGAAACGCAATGATCGAACAGCTGACGCACCATTTGAAAAGCGCGGAACTCCGCTTAATTTCCCGCAAAATAACCATGCACCTTTTCCTGACTCAAACTTACCAAAACAACAATTTTAAATCACCCAAAAGAACGGGAAATAATCGCTTCCGATTAGTAACTTATGATGGTAATGATAGAATACATATAAAATAATAAAATAATAGAGGAATATGAAATTCAATTTTTGAAACAAGTGCCGGGTTGACACTGCCCTTAAGTTCATAAGGTTATGCTTTAAGCACTGGATTGGTATCATGTTTTGGTATATATTTATCATATCATTTACAATGGGTTCATCATATATATATTGTTTCATTGTGTGCGTATCTGTTGTATCAACATGCTGCAATATGTCAGACTGCTCGCATTTGTGTTTTGATACGTTAGTTATTATAATAGATTCATAAACTTTAGCCACTCTATCATTTTATGAAAGGTAATCATCTACCAATTGAGTGGGAGATCTGCAGTTCATTGACACGTATGATTTGATGCTTAGCTAAATCTTAAATCACATCATAGGTAGTTTATATCCAGAATAGTGACAAAAATCTCTTAACATCATCGTGCAAATTGATTTTCTTTCTAATTTGATCCTCGTCTACACAAGAATAATTAAAATCCTAAGAATAGATGATCATCAATATGTGTCATTTGTTAAGATGGCACATACGAATAGCTTGCAAATTACCAATTACCAGGGAAGTTTTAATTTTTATGCAAGGATGCATGATTTTTCTGGGTGAGTTGCGTAAAGCTTGAAAGTCTATTATATCGCAGTGAAACCAACAGCATGCCACAATCATCATGATTAGGCCAAGAAAAATAAATTGTTGTGCCCTCAGCGACCAACCGTAAAATTCAGAAAAGTCGGGTCGTTTTTTTTAATTTTTTTAAACACACATTTTTTAGCAAAACTCTACCTTGAACTTCCTTTTTAACTGTTTTATATAGCATACATATAAAATGTATCCATCCAAAATAACGACTACAGTAGCTCACATTAAATACCTCAACATGGTTTGCTATTTAAATCCCTGGCTTGAAATGGGTAAATAATCTGATCTGACATGTCAATGTAAACATGACAGTGTACATTCAAAAAACAAAACAAAAATCAATAGACCGACCGACCCAACTTTCTGATTTTTCCCACTTGAGTGAGGGCAGCACAACAATCACTTTTGTTTCGCCTTATTGTGGTTCCTCTGATTTAAAACGGAAACGGACCAAATCTGGAACCGATCTATATAAGTGAATTTCTACCTTAGTATACTATATTTACCTCTGGATGGACAAGACATAATCTCTGCAATAGGTTTTATGCCTGATTATTTAACTTGATTCCATAAAAAACCAAGGAGGTGCTGATGGGTAGTCCAGAATTATCCTATTTCAGTTTAGTTGTGACACAACCTCATATCGTTATTGTCTGTTCAATATAGTTTTACAGATCACGTCATCAGGATTATCTAATGAGGGTCAAAGAGGTACAAGAATTCAATGAAGGGAGGAAGTTATAGGGGGGGATTGGTCCCCATAACCCAATTTGTCAAATTTTACCAGAATTACCTGACATTGTGTTATTCTGGCCTATAGAAAAGCGGGTTGTTCTGTTTGAATTGTCGGTGCCATTTGAACCCAACATCCAGAAAGCTCACCGTACCAAAAACAAACGGTACGCATCCCTTCTTACCGACATTGTTGACGCCGGGTTCTCTTGCACCTTAATCGCTGTCGAAGTAGGATCAAGAGGGCTTATTGATACCGACAATAAAGGCAGAATAACTCGCTTGTCCAAAGAACTTCAAACTCTTACCACATTCACTGTTAGTGTTATGAAGAAACATATCACAAAATCTGCGATAAGTTCTTCATACTCCATTTTTAATGCCAGATATGAACCTCAGTGGAACGTTCATGAATTTATCTAGTCTGTTTTCCTTCCCGCCATGGTATTTATTTTCTTCTTTTTCTGCTTTCTTTCTAGTGTTTAATTATTAGTTGTTTGTCTTTGTCTAATCCCTGCCTGAGATCGGAATGGATCTCAGTTGTTCCTGGGCATTGTTTGTTATCTTCTTTTGTTGTTTAATAAAGATGATCTATATACACTCGTCAAAAGAAGTTCCTGGACACTCATTGAAGTTCAAATATTTCACATAAACATTTAATATAAATTAAACAATTGCATGTCAAAATAAGCAGACAATAATTCTCTATCATGTCTGTATGAAATTAAGATGTACGCATTCATGCATGGCTGAGCACATTCATTAAGCAATGGTAAGGTGCGTAAAAGGAAATTGCAAGAAATTAGCATTTACAGTCATTTGAATGGAGGGATTATCCAATTTTTTGCAATCTTCTTGCCATTGTCAAGTGAATGGGATCTGCCATGCATGAGTGATCATGTCTTAATTCCATATAAAGCTGTTAGAGGATTACTTTCTGCTTATTTTGATATACAATTATATATATATTATTCTATTGAATATTAATTTAATTTAAGTGTCCAGGAACTTCTTTTGACGAGTGTATATACATTTCCTAAATTATTACATGAGATGATGTGGCAGGTTAGGCCAAACATTTTTTTTGTTATGTTGTCCTCCACAGCTTTCAGAGAGGGCCGGGCGGGTGGATTTTCTTTTTAATTTTTAAAAAAAAAATTCTTTCTTTTACCAGTGGAAGCTCAAAGTTCAGCCAAAAAGAAGTTGAAATCACTCTTAAGAGTTGCACATATATGTTATAAACACTTGATTTAATATTCAATGCCATTTAAAGGTAGATGACCCGATCACATTCCGATTTTAAACTTGAAGTTTACTATTCTACATGAAAGGTCATCCTTAAAAAAGTCGTATTCCAAAGTTTGAGTTGCATAACTCTAATGGTTCTTATTTTAGACGCAAAAGATGCCGTGAAATGTACCCATTAAGTTGTACACAAACGATATTGGTGGTTACCACCTTTCGCGGTAATTCAACGTTATTTCATCGATTTCTCCGTAATTATACCGATTTAGGCCGTCAAATTTCAGTATGATGATGAGAAAAATACGAGCTTTCATATGATATGAAAATCTCCGTATGTTTGAAATAATTCTGTGTTACGAAAATGTGATCGGGTCATCTACCTTTAAACTGTTTTTAAAAAAAATCAGAAAAAAAAGAAAAAAATCAGGAAAAAAAATCAGAAAAAAAAAATCAGAAAAAAAATTCGGAGTGGCCTAAATCTGACGAGCGGGCGGTCGAGGACAACATAACAACAACAAAATTGTTGGCCTTATTGCAACGTACAACCTCTCTGTAGGTTCGACATGGTTATGATTTTGTGTGATTTTAAAAGTTGGTGTAAAATGTAAACAGTACAAACTAAAAATCATTTCAAGTGCTGGAAAACAATAACCTGTCAAGTAACATTTTGGTGTATTAAGATTTTGAAATCTCCCATTGCCTTACACAATAGTTGCCTTACACAGTGTTTATAGTTTTCCAACACTTTTCTCCAAAATCGACTAAATGCACTTAGCGTTTTTATGCTTGAAGCACTTGATATGTAGACAGCACATTTTCAACTGATTTGAATATTCACCTGCTCGTCAAGACACATTTAGTTATCATGTTACATCCCCAACGGGTACCTTATTGTTTTAATGTAAGGATGTAGAGGATTATGCAGAAATGTTAGATAAACATTTGTCAGAGACATGATGCACAGAAAGATGAGAGTGACCTTTATATGAACTCGGCTTGTGTTTTCTGGATCCAGGACAGTGAACCAGTTCAACTAACTTGGTTTATTTAGGTACTAACGTAGCTTATTTATATACTAACTTGGTTTATTTAGGTACTAACTTGGTTTATTATACATTCAAAAAAAGTACAAGAAATAATTGAGAGTAATATTATTATTTATTATAAGCAAGAAGGGTCCCCAATACTCCCCATCACAATAAGCTTATTTCTAAGGGTTTTTCTTAAGGCTCCTAGTCTCATTCTCTCTTTCATATTGCTGAATAGATTGAATTATATTTGTAGTTACTGTAAAGCACAGCAAATTTGCGGCATTAAAACTTCGCGAATCACCAGAAATTTTGCGAATGCCCACTTCAATTGGTGCAAAATTTAGCACTCCTTCTTGAATTTATCTTGTTTTAATTGCTGTAAAATTACCAGACACAACCCCTGAACTGCAATTTCATCAAGATTTTAAATGTAAGATATTGTGTGAGTATTAAAGTATCATAAAAAACCTATTCCAAAATAACGATAATAATAATGATAAACAGTTCTTATTAAGCGCCTGTATCTAAGGTCTCAGGGCGATTTACAAAATTAAAAATACCAAAGTATCAGCATTACTATTGCACAAAACATAATAAAAAGAGCAATTTAGCACACAAAAGGCGCTATGGTTAAAAAGCAGAAACATGAATATAGAAAAAAAAGTCAGATAAAATTATCTCACATTATCTACATAGAAAATGTGTAAAAACAAAACATTACTTCTTCGATCACGCCAACGGATGGCATTTTGGGGAGTTCCCGGTTTTAGTAAGAGAACCGCTGAACCAGCAGTATGGACTCTATGGGGCTGGACAGCCTGATGTGCGTGGCGGTTTACAGGACTGATGTTTAAAAAGCAAAGCATTTGCGCGCGATTAGGGCCACACACGTGTGTTATGCATATAATGCACAATGTGCTTGTCATCTTCATCCACGCACGGGCCCTTCTGTATTCATTTGCTGCTGTAAGAAGGCTTCAGCAATTTTTAACAGATCAAACTATAAACTAGGTTGTGTTTTCATTCAAAAGTTGTGCTCACCTCTAAAAGTTGCAAAAATAGGGTTTTTATTTTCCCCCTTCCCTTCAAGGCCAAACAAAGTCCAACGGTTTGTCCCATATCCCCAGTGTAGGTTCAGTTCCAGTCTGAATCCACCCCTCATGGTGCCCCCCAAAAAGAAAACCCCAACAAAAAACTAACATACAAACACACTAATCTCAAACCACATTTGATTTACAATTTCTATCTATGGTGTTATACAATACACAATGTAAAGTATGTACCAGTGAAATTTGGAAATACTTTTCGATTTGGAAGAATAAATCCTGTTCCATCCAGTTTTATTTATAAAATTTACAAGAGACCATTATTCCATAACATTAATTGCCATTTTGATTTGGCATTGATTAAAAATTTAAAAAACATGCATGTAATGGAACAATGGATATTAATATTACCCTGGTGAATGTCTAATATTACTCTTAGTCGTGCAACATCCAAATATTGCATAAATTATGAGAGTGGGATTGTTAAATGTTGCAACTCAGCATATTTGCCTCAAATGGGTATGTTTTATAATAATAAATTAGTTCTAAAATGCAGATATTAATTCTTTCATTTTTTGCCCCATTGTATAAGATCTTTTTATGTCCTTATTGAAATTTATCATTTAGACTGGGATAGCGTGGATGAGATGGTACTCATACATTTTTTGTTTGGTAGAGATATGCCACCCGCAAAATAACATTTGACCCTAGAATTTACCAGTTTTTGAAGATAAAAAATTAACCACTATGTGTACCTGAGATCCATAACGAAGACCCCGTTAATTTACCAAAGAAATATGTCTCAAAAAGGCCTCATTATTTCACTGTATTTAGTGTCACATTTTCATCCCATATCCTCATATCTATCATAGATCTTATGTATCTACCGAGTGCCTCCCAGGAATGAGTAATGAGTTGCATGCTGTTAAAATTGTCTGGATAGGTTCATTTTGACTAACTGTTGAATACGACTGCATAGCTGAACAGGACGAGCACAGTAAAGCTTGTTTTGGTGGGTGCTTAAAGAGTCGCATAACACCCTGTCATGCACTCATCTGTTGTGTGGATAGGATCATGCCTTGATTGATTGTTGAATATTTATAACTGAAAAAAAAACTGGACAGGGATAAGGTAGATACAGGAAAGCTTGTTGATATGTGAATGGGAGAGGGAACACCTCGGCTGTCCTATATCAGGGCCCATGGTCTGTGCACTTAAAGGGGCGAGTCAAGTGATGTGATCCCATTGAGAAAAGTGCTTTGCACTTGACGGACAATAAATAAATAAATCATCTCTGTGAGCCAGACATATAGAAAGCTATCAATCCCATTTACTTGGTCAGACAAAGAGAAAATATTGAGATGAGTTCTTGTGAACATCTTGGAGACGACCATTATGGTGTTATCTAGGCAATTGACGACCATTATGGTGTTATCTAGGCAATTGACGACCATTATGGTGTTATCTAGGCAATTGATGACCATTATGGTGTTATCTAGGCAAGTGACTTTAAATTGTGAAATAAGCTTTTTCGACCAGTATTCATTATACAGATTAATAGTTAAACTATTTAAAAACAGGGTTGGTGTTGGACAAAATTGTTGGCCTTTATTTATCGCAGATTAGCTTTGACTTATTCAAGACTAAACTTTACAAGTAAAATATTAATGAAAGTAGATGCCTCTTTCCTAATGAAGACTTAATGGCTCTTAACCCTAACCATTCTACACACTACAATCCCTACACTGCTAGCTTGTGCTATCGTACGATCATCTTTGGCCCTGCTCTAAAAGCTCTTTTCAGAGTCCCTACTCATTCCTAAGTCACCAATTTCACATGTAGACAGTTAATGTACATCTTTTTATCTTGAGAAGATGTTTTGATCATGTTATTTCCTCACAGTTCATATGATTTTGACACCTTGGATAGAAATGGTTCATAAGCAATAATGAATTGTTGAACTTGAAATGACTTGAGGAGAACACACTCCTCCACTCCATAGGCGCCATAAGGGTTACATCCCATGTGATTTGAAAGGCAAAGTTTCATTTGTATACATCGATTTAAAATTCAATGCAAAGAACTTGACTTGAAAAAGCTCAACATAACTGGCAACATTTTAATCTTATCCCAACGAGACACTTAACTCCAACTAGACTGCCAGCCCCACAAGTACCTCTACCAACAACTTTAACCCGTGAACCTTAATCCTAAATATATCCGGGGCTAGAAATGGCCTATTCTCCTAATCTAACTTTAAAATTGTTAAATATGTTCGGTGTAACAGTATGTTGGCCCAGATCCCAAGATTTTATTAGTTCGTTTTGATGTGCTCCTATTAAAACTGATATGATGGAATACAAGACTGAGATACACATACATAGACTAAAGGAATCATGTCTCAATGGTAGTTAAAACTTATTTAATCTAATTTTTATTGTACTTGTCCTATTCATGAATGTTGAGGTTTGCAGATTGGCTTTTAGATTTGACTCTCAAAGTCATAGGTTATAAGAAAGAAGGAAAAGCTTTGTGGAATAATTGGTTTACTTGCCCGCCCACCAGGCCATAGGGACCATATCTAGTCCATCAACATTAATGTATGTGGGTTATAAATGGTGCAGTGCCCTAACCCATGGTATAATGCTATATTTGGGTTCATATATTTAGTAACAACCAAACTTTCAAAGAAACTCTACTAAAGTAAATCATGGGGTTGTATAGTATGTTTACTTGTTGTCAGGAGAGCTGTATTTGTGTGTGTTTGTGTTGCGGTGGTGGTGGGGGAGCAAGAATAACATCTGATTTCAGTTTAAAGAGACATTGTCTGATTTAGAATAATGCTGCCGAGGTAGGATATCAGACTGGGAAATGGATATCACACAGGGATCTCTTTTTATTATTATAAATGTACCAATTATTTCCTTTAATTGCATCTGTACTTTATTTCCTTCTAACTGAAAACTACCATTGCACAATGTCATATCCGTTGTGATGTGCTATAGTTTGTTCAGTATAAGTATCATTACATTACAAATGTATTTGATGGTACAATGACGCCCAAGTGAGGGTACAGCATTACTGAAGTGCAATGAGCAGAGTGAATGTGATATGTGTGGTGTACAACAATCTTTGTCAAAAACAAGACTCACAGTTTTAGCCTGTCAGGTACTGAACATATTAATTGCTACTCATTGCCAAGTGTACCAGTCATACATGCAGACCAAACCTCAAAATCATATTGTGTAAATGAAATTAAAAATAACACACTTGAAAGGCTCTGCACTGCATGGCATGCATGCATATTCCAGGTTGTCGTAGGTTAATTCAGATGTACACGAAAATGCACAAGTGTCAGGGTTATAGAACTTATAAATATTCACACTAACTTGATACTTTGACCAAACAATAGATCTGTATAATGTTACTGATGCGAATGCAATGTGTTATTATTAACAGAGTTTAATGACAGTATAATGTCCATGGGAATTGTAGCAGAGTAGATGGATAGCTATATATCAAGCCAAATAGGGGACATGTATCTGAATGAATTTGTATGTCTCTCTTTAAAAAAAAACGCCAATAGTTTGGTTTTATAAATCATAGATTTTGTAAATATGTGATATTTGAAGATATATGTGCACACATTAATTCACTTGGATCCGTATGATTGACACTGCCATCATTTACACCTAGCACATAAAGTCCCTGCTCAGGTGCTTTGAGGTTGGCTAATTCAAAATATATGATCGGTACCAAAAATCTGAGATATACATTAAATGAGCATATTTCTTCTCCGCAGTTTGATACCTCATTCAACAAAATCGAATGGATACTTTTAAAGTTATGTCGATTTCAATGACCGCGCATGCAACAGAAATGTTGCACTAGGTATAGGAAATCATTGATTTGTGTGTGATTTACCATAGACGGTAAAAATCAATGTTTTACCCGTCTATGGATTTACGCACTGAAAAACTCACAGCTTATCAGCTAAGACTTGTATTCTTCACAGCCAGATACACCCTTTGTCCCGCACATTGCGGTTATCACTAAAGACCCATTCATCTGTCTCGTTCAGATAGCACACAGTTATGACAGTAATCACACACAAATCAATGATTCCTATACCTAGTGCAACATTTCTGTTGCATGCGCGGTCATTGAAATCGCCATAACTTTAAAAGTATCCATTCGATTTTGTTGAATGAGGTATCAAACTGCGGAGAAGAAATTTGCTAATGTAATGTATTTCTCAGATTTTTGGTACCGATTATATATTTTGAATTAGTCAACCTCAAAGCACCTGAGCAGGGACTTTATGTGCTAGGTGTATATATAACACACAAGCTGATTAGCACAACATACAGACACTCATTGAGGTTACACACTATGAGAAAGATGAGAGATATCACACAATCAATCCCATTCACTCTAGCTACTGGCATATACTAACTATGTTCTTGACATTTATTGTGATACTTGAATTGCTAGGACATAATAACCTTCATGCAATGAATATTCCATGTAATACAGGTAATAGACATGTTAGCTTTGCAATCAAGTTTCGTATAATAATATGCTGAAAAGGTTCATGTCAACCTAGCTAGACTAGTCTTAAACGTTGTATTAAGTTTGACAGGTTCAAATTCATATTGTAAACATTCGCAGTAGGTAAAAGTGGTAAATTTCACACCATTTATTTTTCACGTTCTGCAGGTTTTCAACTGTTTTGTGGGCTTTCAAATTCATGATTTGTAGCTGCATCACATAGACCTATACGTAAAAGAAATATATGTGTGTTATTATTTTTGCAATAGCTGGTTGTAGCGTGAAAAGCGCAAAAATAAATGTAGCACAAAAAATTCCACTTTTGCAGTACTTTTTTCTCTGTATTTAGTTAAGTGATAAATAAAAGGTTTTGTGTTTACTTTTGGCCAACTCCCTCTGACCTAGTTTTTGTTAGCACATGTGTGGTGATTTAAGAAAAAGCTTGCCATAGTTGTTTAGGGGATACCTAACCTGTCCCAGTTTCATTGAAAGATTATTTGGTGAATACAGTTTTATAAACCGACACACAAGGCATACCAGATACCAGATCTTGCAAGGTGGGTAATTTTGTGAATATGAACTTGTAAATAATAAGCGAAATTAAATATCTTGTAAAAATCATGAAGATTACCTTATGGTTAAGAGTAAGGGGGAAGAGGACCTTCAAAAGATGTAAAGAAGCAAGTGTAGCACTTTAAGAAATTGCGCCCCAATGGAGTACATACATTTAATAACAAATGGAAATTGGCTTGTGCACAGGTATCCATTTGTGCTAATTGATGTTGCACTGAAATAGGGAATTGCTTTCTTTGAAATTCAGCATAGTAATGTGGTATGGATGAAATGGTTATTAGGAAATTACCTCATATGTTTGGAATTATGTTTCCATTTGGTGTGTGTGATAAATGAAGGAATAAAATCACTCCAGTTATCACTTCATAGAAACTAAACTGATACATGTTCAACATGATTTAAGCATGATACAAGATGAACTGAAGATGACAGCAGCGGGTCACATAATGTGAAATTGAATTGGGAAATGGTCATGATTTGAGTTACATACAGGATAATTCATTCTATGGTTCTGCACCCTCACTATGGAACAGCCTCCCGAAGGTTTAGGTTTTGTATTAGCTTTAAGGTAAGGTTAAGGAAAGGGTCAGGTTTAGGGTTGCTATGGTATATACAGGGCTGAGGGCAGAGATAAAAATAATACACAGAATGGATAGGAATAAGTAGATAAGTATGATTTTTAGCTTATAAGTTAGGATTGTAGTCGGCTAGAGATGATTTATGGCATATTTGTAAGCAAATGCTGAGGAATATGGTGAAATATGATGTATTAAATCAGTAGTAACTAGGAAAAAAAGATGGCAATCTAATCCTACAACAATAGCAAATGATTTGTGCAACTTTATAATGCATTTGATCATTCCAACCCTTCAAAGATAATTGGAAACCTTATAATGAAATGTCAGAGTGTCTTCTGGATTGTCTACGGTTTGAAATTCTGTACGGCCAATGAATATTAATTGCCAAGTAGCATATGGTTTTAATTGGAAATTTTACCTCCGTCACCATGGTAACCAATTACATCAAATAAATGTTAATTATGTCTACATAAATGTGGCACAAATCATTTAGGATTTGTTATTTAAATCTTCAACATTAGATAACATGTGCACTAGCAGTGGATTTTTTCAATCTGGGATCTGTGTATGACCCTGATTAATACCAATTAGTAAGGAAAATGGTTAATTATTGGGGGGGAGGGTATAGCACTTTCTGCAACAGCGGTTTTACTTTAAGACTTAAATGAGTTAATTTTACCATGAAATGTCATATTTTGAAATTCACAAGCAGGCGTTGAACTAATATGAAATGCGCATTTAGGCAAAGTGTGGTCAGCCTGATCTGTCTTCAAACAAACATTTATTGTAAATGTCAACTAAAATCTACTTCATATTATTAAAATTCAACCAGATAATTGTAAGAGTTTATTTAAAATTGCAAATATAGCAATTGAGTGGGCAACACAGATTTGGTTGACGTCTGTAAATAAACCAGATTTAATTTATATTTCATGAATTATGACCCCAAATAACCTGTATTATAAGGAAGTGGTATGTAGGGCTTTATCAATAGAGCTGCTCCAGTTTAATCATTCAATGAAATTTACCACAAATTAATGTCAATCCTGAAACCATTTTACTTAATAAATATCAAGTTAATATTAATGTTGTAGTTTTAGTCAGTAGCGCACCGGATTTGGTTAAAATGAAGCTAGTAGTAGTGTCGGAACATAACAATTTGTGGTTTCATATGGGGGATTTCTTTTGGTGTACACTATCACCAACCACTTGTTTGCAGTGGTAACTTATGAAGAATGAGACATGCATGCACAACATGAATGCCCAACCTGAATTTAAACCTGGTTTAAAGGGACACTGAGAGATATGTATGGAAATCAGGATTGTTGCACCTACATAATACTTAGGAATATACAACTGTAAAAGCTGAAATTTTAGCGGTGGTTTTATTTTCGCGCTTTTCACAGAAAATTTTTTTCCGCAAAAATTATAACACGCAAAAATATTGTTTTCAATATTCAATACAGTGCATCCAGAAGGTCGCCCGCAAAACAAACAAAAATCGCGAAATGTCTATCATATCGAAAATTATTGGCTTTTACAGTAACTGCCATCTGAAACCGTGTCCCTGAATTCTCCCTCTTTCATGTAAAATTTCATGATTTGGTAATTTTGATATACAGTTAAGCCCACAATTATTCATACCCCTTGACAAATATGTGTTTTTTGCGTTTTTCTCATATCTATACCAGCTGGAGTGGTGGAACTTTTGCTTTACACTAAAGACAATTAGTTTACAAGTACAAATCAATATATTTGGGCTCAACATTTTTTGCATAACAATAGAATTGAACAAGAATTATGTTTTTATGCCGTCCAAAATTATTCATACCCCATACCAAGTCTCGGGATTGAGGCCACTTTTTGTGATAATACACATGTTTTTGACATTCCAAACATTCTTTATATTGTGTAGTAGGCTATTATATTGTTATGCGATTATTCCATACAATGTGGATGCATTACAAATGTGTCCTATTCAATGTACAGTGAGGGATATCATAGGACAACACTCTAGCTCCTTGACAGCATGGCGAAGGGGATCAAATAACTCAGTGAGGACCTTTTTTGTGCATTGTGAATGCTCACAAAGAGGGGAAAGGCTACAAAGCTATTTCGAAGCAATTTCAAGTGCCAAATTCCACCATAAAAAGCATAATTAGGAAGACCAAGACAGTTAAAATCACTTCAAATCAGTTAAAAACCCTGAAGAACACGGTCGGAAGCCAACAGTGTCCCCTGGTTTGACAAGAAAAGTATGGTGAAAGGCCAACAACAATCCACATATCACCGTCAATGCTCTCCTGAACAACCTTGGTGAGTCTTGGACCAAGATATTAGGGCAGACACTTCAGCAGACATAGTACACAAGAGTTCTCCATTGGCTCCGACCAAGAAAGACTCTACTCCTGAAAAGAGACAATCAGAAACTCATCTAGCATTTGCAAGAGCACTTCTGGACAAAGATCCAAGTTTTTGGTCTTCAGTGTTGGGGTTGCTTAAGATGCAAGACAAGTTTCTCTGTGTCTCTTTTAAGAAGTAGAGTCTTTCTTGGTCGGCCTCCATGGAGACCTCTCATGTGCCATATATGCTGGAGTGTCTGCCATGATATCTTGGTCCAATAATTGCCAGGGTTGTTCAGGAGAGCATTGATGGTGATCTGTGGATTGTTGTTGGCCTTTCGCAATACTTTTCTTGCCAAACAAGGGGACACCGCTGGTTTCCGACTGCATCCTTCAATGTTTTGTAGTGAGTTGAACGTCTTGTTCTTCCTAATTATGCTTTGTGTGGTGGATTCTTGCACTTGGAATTGTTTCGAAATAGCTCTGTAGCCTTTCCCCTCTTTGTGAGCATTCACAATATGCATAAAAAAGTTATTTGATCTTCTTCGCCATGCTGTCAAAGAGCTAGAGTGTTGTCCTATAATATCCCTCACTGTACATTCAATAGGACACATTTGTAATGCAATAACATTGTATGCACACATCATGGAATAATTACATAACAATATAAAAGCCTATCACACAATATAAAGAATGTTTGGAATGTCAAAAACATGTGTATTATCACAAAAAGTGGCCTCAATCCTTAGACTTGGTATGGGGTATGAATATTTTTGGACAGGCAGAAAAACATAATTCTTGTTCAATTCTATTGTTATGCAAAAAATGTTGAGCCCAAATATATTGATTTGTACTTGCAAACTAATTGTCTTTAGTGTAAAACGGAAGTTCCAACACTCCAGCTGGTATAGATATGAGAAAAACGCAAACAACTCATATTTTCCAAGGGGTATGAATAATTGTGGGCTTAACTGTATATCACATCGAAATTATAAGCATCTCTCACCACATAACTTGCTTCAACCAAATTTTAATCTAGCGCTGTATTCAACCGTTTTCCCATAAATCATTATACACTTCAGGGTTCCTACGTACCGTATCTATTGAAACAATTCCTCTTTCCCAATTTCCTTTTTCTCGGCAAACTGTCAATGCACCTTTAAATATAAGATAGCGGCGTAAGTTCCGGTATTAATGTTACAAAGTCATATACAGTGTAGTTCTCTAAATGCTTGTAGCCTGGAATGTTTGATGTATAGGCACAAAATGCACATTTTGGACTAATACTACAATTTAAATTGTATATTTGAACTCAGAAACATATGCCAGTGCTTTACTATCCAGACAAAAAAGAGTTAACACAGCCTCATGATTGTGTTGTCCCTTAGCCTACCAGCAAGTATCCCCAAGGGTTTGTGTGATTGAGCACATGATCAAAATGCTTGTCTTAAAACACAATGGGCATGAAATTGAATTTGGGGTTCGGACACATTTCTCCTAGACTGTCAGATGTGATTCTCTCAGTGAAATGAAGGGATTGCTTAATTTTGAGTTTATATGCAATAGCTGCCATTTGTGAGGTAGTAGTTTCATAAAGGCATACAATAATAGGCTATCAGCAATATGTAATAAGTAGCAGCTATGACCTTTTTCAGATGCGATTCTGTCAGTTATGTTAGAATTGAATTATTTTAAAGGTTTGTCTGCAATGGCTGCCAATTGTCTGGTTATGGTTTGTACAAGGGTACACAGTAAAGCATCAACAGTTAAAAATAAATGGCAGCTATTTTACATATGGGATTTTAACATTACATGATGTGTCATCGAAAAGAGAAAAATATCATGGATTCAGCTTGTAGACTATCAAGTAGTATGTGACACCTACTAGAAGTAACAAGAAAGTCCTTTGATTTTTCTTCTTCTAGACAAGTTGTACCATGTATTGGATTAGGGAATATCTTGGCAAATAAAACATTGAAGTCTTCAACAATTTTGTCTCAAATATTTACAATTTTGTCTGAAACAGTAGCAATTAAGTCATAAACGTTAACAATTTTGTCGCAAAAAATAACAATTTTGTCACAAAAAATAATAAGTTTGTCTGTCCATTAACAATTTAGTCTCTACCTGCGAGTTGTATGGATAATTTCTTAATTATGCCAGTGTGTAGATTTCATGATGTTATGGAAGTAATAGACAGGTTTGGGCTTGTTATTTTGTATAATGAACATGCTACCTTATTAAGATATTTCCGTCTGAATTTTTTTAATTTACTATACTTGAATGACCAAAATAATTTTGATTTGAAATTACATTTGTATGAAAGCAATAAAGCGCCATCTCTCATGTTGCCATTAGGAATAATAACAAAAAATTACCATATATGTAGTTGCCAAATCCTGTCACTGGTGAAAAACATGGAACAAGGAAACACTAACAAAAACCAATAATAGTGCTATGTGACGGGCCTGGAGTACATATATTTGCAGTACACCTTGCTGGTCACTTCTCTTTTTAAATTATATGAATGATCAGCTTGTGTTGGGATGATGTATAATACTACATACATTGTGCATGGTGCATAGATTATATGGATTGATTCTGACATCAATTTCTACACAGGAAATCAAGACTATTACAACTTCTATTATACATGGGTCATTTGAAGAGGTGACCTGACTCTACCTGTTTGCGAAGCTATTAGATAAGAGGGAGAAAGTAAAATGTCTGTCATAGATAGTTTAAAAGGCTCCTTAGCATATCATCCAGACATGTATTACATTCCACCATTTGTTGGTGGACAGGTTGTGAGGTAATTGCAGGACCGTATACTGTTGCAAAATCTGTGCGCCAATTCCATCCATCGTAATAGTGGCTTGTTAACTAATTGGTTATACTTGGGTCTACCCAAGTACTCTTTTAGTAATTGGCAATCGGTAACACTTTGTTTGATGATATACTTTGTCTTTTATGTCTTTGCTGCAGTGGGAGAACTGAATACCAAACAGTAGAGGAAGCGAAGAAGAAAATTGCAAATAAAGACAAGGACATCCCAACAAGGTGAGTGAATTCTTAAGAAATTTATACTTAGTTCTCTTATGCGAAGGTTGCCGGTTCAAATCCGGTCAAAAGCATGTGGTGGTGGGTTTTTGTATTTCTGTGTACTGGCCTACTATGGGAAATGTAAATAATTGATTGAAATGTATTCTTGTTATTTATATTGTGAAACGCTAGTAAGAATAACTGCTTCGCAATAGAAAAGGATAAACTATTTCCAGAGGAGTTGCTAACTATTGTGCTCTTGTTTCTTGTTAAGTATCCATAACCATCTCTGAGCTTTCTATGCACAATCCCAAGTACCTTGACAATACACTTTAGTTGGTTATAGTTAAAAAGGCACACCTACAATTAATACCCTAACAAATACATTTCCTGGTGGATTTATCACGAGCAGCTCTCCGAATTTCAGGACGCCGAGTAAGAGGATGTTCAGGAGGACGATAAGCGGTACCACATCAGAAATCATCTCAACGGAAACCAGGAGTTTACCAAGCAAACCTTCACAGTACAAACCGTTATCTGAAAACCAGTAAGTGTTGCACAGTGCATTGATGGGTATCATGAAATACCCAATGATTGGGCCTACATTAGTAACAGGTGCTTACTATAGAATTTTAAGATGGGGCATCCCAATGAAAAATGGCACACTTTTGTTTTACATGTAAAAGGTACCATTTTGTTTTTCACCCAGAGTGAAATACCTGGGAGTATGTTTTTGTAAACATACGCAACATTTAATTGCCCAAAACAAAAATTGGGAAATGGTGTATTTTAGGCCCTCGTGTTAAATACAAACATTCCCTCCAAATAGCAAATGTCCCGGAATCATGAAATAGTGATTCCTATACTGTAAAAGCTGAAATTTTCGCTGTGGTTTTATTTTAGCGCTTTTCGCGCAAAATGTTTTTCAGCAAAAATTATAGCACACAAAAATATTGTTTTCAACATTCATGCAGTACATTCCAGAAGGTCGCCCGCGAAGAAGAAAAAAAATGCGAAATGTGTATGATATCAAAATGCGCGGAAATATCTTTACGCGAAAATATTTGCTTTTACAGTATTCCCTGCATTTTCCAGGCATGCTCTCTGGTTATGGGTACTATGCATTGATACTTGATAGCTACACTTACCTTTATTACACATGAATCTATACATACATACATTATTATCTTGCTATATGATTGTGTATACAATGCTTGGGCATGACTATTCTATATTGGTTGTTTTGAATCTACCTAAAGACTTGCTTTCTGGGACTGTATTAAAGATAACCACCAGTAAGTACTATTTATATATACACACTGGATGTTGCACTATCAGTGGATGAACCTTAAATGGACCCTTTATTGACCCCTGTGGTACTCTCATTATAGCTGTGTTAATTTTTTTTTATTCTTGTTTTTTTATGCTGTGTTATTTGAAATTGAAAAGATTTTGTTGTCATTTTGCAATTTATGTCATTCTTGATGTGGTTTTATGAGAGCAAAAGTATTTAGTTTGTTGTAAATTATCAATGTTGTAAATCAAGTTTTGGTGTAATTTCACCTACAGTCCAAGGAAATATTGTTTAGTTGAAATCATTGTGCAATCCCCTATACAATGCTGCTTAGGACCCTGTCATCCACCATGGTAATTGGGTCCTAAACATTGATTGGTGGAGTTGGGCTAATGGTTATGTGGTTATACATAAAAGCAACACCAATCTTCCTGGATAGGACATCAAATAAATCAAAATTGTATGAAATAAAGCAAACCTTGTTCCAAAGTCTCACGATTGTCTTATTTTTCATAATTTAAATTTAACCAAAATTAAGTTGTTATTTTTTATTAGAATCATTGGCTATCAAATAAATATACTGCTCAGGCTAATTTTTATTTTGTAGACAGTTACACAGCACCTCTCCTTGCCATCACTTAAAACTCTACAGAGAAAGAGCAATACCTTTCAATGACGTAAGGTCAAAGGAAAATGTATACACAACTCTTTTTAAATATTCCATGACTATTTTCAATTACTCCCAGTGATGCATGCTTATTTCTTTTAATTGCTTTCCTGCATGTCAAATCAAGCACTCAATTGGTGTTCTGTTCTATCATATGTCAGTGTGGCTTTGCATTTTCTTCTTCTCTTCTCCTATTATCTACAGTCGAAATAACAAGTACTGTAGTTTTGATGGACATGTTCCCTCCTCACCAAGCAGCACTGGCAGTCTACGGTTAGTTGCAGTACGACGCTTGTATGTACACATGGGTGAACACTTGTTATTCTTGGCATGTGGATTGCTTGCACAGATTACTTGCATGCACAAGTTTAAAACAAAGAAATGTGGCATCTATTTCAAAGAAAGGGTGACATCTTTTTGATGAAAAGGAAATCCGTTAAAACTTTTGAAGACATTTTTGGGTTTATCCTTGGTGTAAGACAGCACGGACGGAATTAACCTAGCACAAAATCCTCTATTGACAGATTAAAGGATTATATGCAGCTTTATTCCGTAATGGGTCTTTACACTAGTCTAACTTATAGTCTATTTGGCCATCGCAAGACAGTGACGTAACTGCATATTCTACTAATTGCAGCACATAACGCGCGCCTACTCGAGGCGCTGGCATATACACACCAGCGTTGAAAGGCGGAAGATACATATCCACGTGCGTAAAAGATGCGCCTGTTAAGTAACGTCACTGTCCAGAGGAAGCCAAATAGAGTATAGCAATGTCTTACACCAAGGATATACCATCTTTGGCCTCTAGGTATGAACGAAAACTATAAAGTCAAATTTAGATTTTTTATATCAAAAAGATGGAAAATATATTTATAAACTGTACATCATCTGAAAATAAGTGTTTAACCGTGTAAATACATGCTGTAAAAATGATAAATGTACCATACTTTATAGCATACACTATATTGTCTTTTTAACCCAGAAAGCATTCAATGTTATACAGGAATCTTGACCCAAGCATTTAATTAAGAAAGCATACACATCCCAGCCTTTACAGTCCCAATTGGTAGCTCTTCCTGGTTGCACCATATTGAAGCATAGTTTAGTTAAACGTCATATGATGGTGTTTACCTTCATTTTTAATTTGAAATGACAAACCCTCTGATACATGTGGTCTATATGTTGAGGTTGACCTGACCTGAAATAATGATCAGAGGAAACCATCACTCCGACTTTCTCTAATTGATATAGAAGTATCTTGACACACCCTGGTTAATTGAGATAGAGGCTGTGTATCACATCCTCCTTATTACACATCCTCCTTAAATTAGTGGTTATCTTTGTGTAAATACAATAGTAAAGTGTGTTTTGATTAGATAGAAATGACTTTATTCCCAGATTTATTTATTTAAACTTTATTTCCTGTTTTAACAGCAGACAATTATAAAACAAAATTCCAAACTCTAAATAAGGAACTTATAGAGTGAAAAATCTTTATCTTACGTAGAAATAAATAAAATGTCGGTTTAATTTATTTAATTAGCTTTTGCATGTTTTGTAGGCATGCCTAAACATAGCACTGACATGACCAATCTATTATGGTGTAGAGAATCATAATAAATAAAAACATATACTAAATTTTATAATTTGTAAATATCAACTGGGGAAATAAAATTGTTGAAATGTGGCAACGTTTAATCGCTTGCTTTTATTGCAATTTTTCTGCATGTTGCTATATTTGCTTCAACGCTTTTAATGTATATTTTTAAAATGTCTGCTGTGTATGCACTGTTTAAAATTCCATATCCGGCCATAAAGGAAAGTGATGCGTAAATATTTACCATAAATGTCATAAAAGTCTAACACTTTGTAATGTAATATTCCTCTTCCAGTGAAAATGGCATCTCATCGTCGAAAAGCGAAGAGATGATAAGTCACAAGCACCACTCTGTGCCAAAGTTACTGTATATGGATGATGCCGGCAGCGACGCAAGCCTGACGGAAAAATCGTACGACCTTGCCGGATCGCCGGACACCAATCATGATAATCACCACGATAATCATGATAACAATCATGTGGTGGGTATTTTGCTTTAGTTTTGTAATTGTATTAAAAACACCTATTCTTTTGTCTATGGCTGGCTATCATCTCAAATTCATCTTAATTTGACTTCTACTGCTTTCAACAACACCTGTGTTATACTTTGGTTTGTCATATCTTGCCCCAATGAGAAGTTTAGTATAAGTTAACAATTTTATTTAGCATCTTTTTGCTTGAGAAGACATTTTACTTTGCTATTTTGTCAGAAATGTTGTTATAAAGTAGTGAGTTTCTCTGTGACATTCCTGTGGTAATTCAAACTAAATTGATTTGAAGGAAGAGAAAAAGAACACCGGATGTAGGAGTTAACAAGGGAAACGGATGAGGAAGAAATCAGGAAGAAATAGAAAAGCAATACTTTTGTTTCAGCATTACATGTGAAGTCATGTATACCCTTAAGGGTTTCCAGTACCTTTTAATTAAGATCATTTAAAGTAAAATCTGTTCTAATGTCAATATATTTCATGATAGCATATTTATATAGAACACTTTTACTTTCCATTTGGAAATCATGTGCACCAATTGTTAAAAAAATTGTTATGGTCAAAATGGGGTGTAACAGTTACTGACTGTGTTAAGTTTGTGGAAATAAATATTAAATTATCTAGAGACATTGAGTGTGTGTTCAGAAGCAGTTTGAAGATACTGGTAGATTCCTTAGTACTAGAGAACCCTCTGGAATGCTTCGTAACCATGTCAGTAGTCTGGAAGGAGAACTATTGAAACTATACAGAGTAGCGCTATACTAAGTACCCTTAATATTTGCCCTGATTTTGTCTCCTCAGCCTAACGGAGTATCCCCATCCGGAGATGACAATCTAGTTATGATACGCATCAAGCCTGATGAAAGGGGGCGCTTTGGATTCAATGTAACGGGAGGTTCAGATTTGAATACGCCTATAATTGTTTCAAGGGTAGCTGCTGATACGCCGGTAAGCCCTACTAAGATTTTTAACTTTTCTCTGTACTTGATGTGTGAAGTCACTTACAGGCAATCGTTTCATATGTAATAATGATGTAAGACTTCAAAATACAGGCTGAGAAATGTGAAAACAAGGAACATTTGTATATAAACAAATCCATCAAACTTAGTGATTGCATACATCATACAATATAGTCAAAGCTTAGAATATGCTTCTTTTACTAATGACAGATTTGTACGGTTATCTGCACTTGGTGTATCAAGCCACATAATGGCAGTTGTTTGAAATAAAGCTATAATGTTAGACTTCTTAATCATGCGAGAACCTTCGTATATGCAAATCCATCACATTTACTGACTGCATGTATCATGCAGTATAGTCGTATCATACAGTATAGTCAACCAAGTATTTGAATCCTAACTATAGTGCCATTCTTATTTTAAAACAATGCCTGTAGTCACTTATCAAGATTTTAGAATAAATTTAACCTTAAAACCACCCTTTTTTGTCTTCATATTTTCAGGCGGATAAGTGCATCCCAAGGTTAAACGAAGGGGACCAGGTTCTTTTGTTAAACGGAAGAGATGCATCGCAGTTTACCAATGATCAGATTGTGTCCGCAATCAGATCCTTGGGTGATGCAAGAGGGACCAAAGAATTAGTGCTCACTGTCAGACCAAATGGTAAGAATAGAGATTGAGGCAACCTTAACAGAATATAAAACCAACCTATGGAAATGAAAGAGAGACAGAGGACTGGAGCATTGCTGTTGTCTATTTCGCCTAACATAGCGTATATTTGGCAGGCCTCGGTTGAAGTCAAATGCATTTGGTAACCATTATTGTGAATCTACATAATGAAACGAATGGGTGGATTGTCATGATTTACACACACACTCCAAGTTCTGGCATATCACAAATGTTTGCACCAGGAACTCGGGGCATGCTGAAATCCTGTTTCATGTCAAACTGTTCTGCCATGTTATTTTGTAGAAAATATTGACTTTTTTAATCTAACAAAATCTCAGGTTTTTCTAGATTCACTGTGGTAGGAGGCTATAGTTCTTCGATAAGCTGGATTACCCTCAGTGCAATCAAAAATGGTTTCAGGTCATACACATTCCATTCCTTATTCAGTGTCCTCAACTAAAATTTCTCCCATACCGCAGCACAAGTGCTGCCTATTAGCCCACAAAAAAAGAAGCACACTTTTTGTTGAGCTCAATATATTCGTAGCCCAACTTTTGACCGGCCGTGATGCAAGGGCTGGCAACTCTGTCATTATTATTGATCTTTGATCCTGGTTTGTTTTACAGTCTAACGATAACAGAGTTGTTGTGGGAAATAATGATGTTGTCAGTTTCTGAGAATTCGGTTCAAACCGCATGACAAGTGCTGCCTATGTATGGCCCACAACAAAAAGGAGCCCAATTTTTATTTAGCTCAATACATTGGTAGCCTAACTTTTGAACGTGATGCAAGGTCAAAAGTAGCCTAATTGTACAGCTTTACCGCAGAGTTCGCAACACTGTCATTATTCTTGATGCTGGTTTATTTTACACTCTAAAGATAACAGAGTTGTTGTGAGAAATAATGATGTTGTCAGTTTCTGAGAATTCTGTTCAAACCGCATGACACTATCATAACTGACAAGTAATAAGTGGAATTAATTAATGTGGTTTTATTGACCTGAATTAGTTAACCGCTGGTGTTTACCTAAATCCCATCCAATTATCATATAATTGGGGGCCTGTATAGGTCATAGTTATAACTTTAACCATTATTTAATTTCTATACTAAAGCCATGGATAATTTTAATCACCCATGCTCTAGAATAAACAAGCATAATTTAGGCAAGGAACATAAAATCAATCTGTTTGTAGTTTGAAAGTAATAAAAACCCACAAGGATATTTGTGGGTGCTGTTAATGTGCAATTAATTGCTCCCTAGATGTGTTATTGAAGCCTAGGGACTGAAATTGATTATTTCTATTGCAATTGTGTCAATACAAACCTTGGAATGGCAGATTATATGTGTGTATGGTCAATAATACTCATTCTTAAACAGCTAAGAAAGTTTAAGCAATCTCATTGGTTCTCAGAGAAATCGGCGGCATCTAGATGAGACAACTTAACACGGGGAGGTGGGGCCTACGTTTAACAGTGCGCCCGACCTTCACAATGCGTGGTTTGCTCCATAACGCGCACTTCTGCAGTGCGTCTTGAGCGCTTTTCCTGCGTTTATGCCGGCGCCGCGACGCTTTACGCATGGTTTACTCATCGCATGTGATTGGATGGAATGTTTGTGGGTTATTCGATCCTAGCAGGGGTAAAAGTTGTCAAATGTGGACAATAAAATGTACTTTTTTCTTTGATAAATGTCTAAAGTATGATTGTTTAAGAATGAGAATAAAGGTATTGTTTTTAGACCGTACCCGTGTTATATTGTCTGACATAAATGCGTTCGATAGTATTATTTTTTGCGTAGAACAACTCCGCCTGCGGCGTCGTTGTTCTACTTAAAATAATACTATAGTCCGCATTTATGTCAGACAATATAACACGGGTACGGTCTAAAAACAATACCTTTATTCTCTAAATAATATGTGACATTGTGACAATAAAACAATTACAATGGAACCTCGTTAATCACAAAGTTGCTCAGACCTTGCATTTTTGTTGTGTTAACAGGAATGTGTGTTATCAGGGTAAGCTATAATGTAAAATATTAACCCCGGGACTTGAAAAACACTTTGTTATCAGGAATTTTATGCTAGAGGTTTCATTGTATGTGAAGTATTGTTTCTCCTGGACAACTTCACTGCTTGCCTAGCTGGACTGTATCATTATTTCTTAAATTCTATTAATTAAATTGATGTAGGAATAAAGGATGTTTTTATTAAATTCCGCTGTTTTAAGTTCTGCCATTTACACTCTTTTTTCTGATTATATCTATTTTGTTTTATTGCTTGTAATCATGTTTCCAGATCACTTTTTAACCAAATATGTTTTTCTTTCTTTTTTCCCTTCTAGTTTATGTCAGTGAAGAAGTAGAAGAGGAGCCAATCTTTCAATATATTCCAGAAAGTCCAAGGGTGCCAAATGGTGTGCCAGAGATCAATGCCTTGGCAGAGTCCATTATGCTGCTACAAGAGGGCTTAGAGTGTGGGTCTGTGTTACAACAATTTGAGGTAGGGTGAACAGGATATTTTGTAACTCCACCTTCTTCTCACAATCCCCTCCATCCCTCTTGTCTATTTGACCGTCGAAGAAAAAACTATTAATAATATAAAGACTCAGACTAACTGGTGTGGATGAAATCAACAAAGACCTTAAAAATACACAGACTCTGACCCAGTCCCTCTCGCTTTAGCGGCAAAGGTTTACCCACTATACCACAGAGACTTTACGCAGGCACCAAAATTATGAGCGCTAATGTATACAAAGTGTTTGTTAAGAGTCCAGCAACCATAATATATAGTAAATATTAGATATGTTGGCCTATAAGCATAATTCTAGCAGAACCTATGACAAGCAAAACTCAATGAAATGAACGAATAAATGAACCCTGTATATTTTCAACTGGAACAAAGATAAAGGCTTCCCCTTAAATAGAGCCTTGAAATAGCTCATTGTAAAATTTAATGTATTCATGTGCATATTTATTTTGCAATTTGGTGGTGACGATAGATAGTGAAATTTCTATGCTGTTCTGAAAATACGTCATGTTTTACAGTAGTTTGATTCAAATTTTTTTCACCTAGGAAAGGGGCACCTTATTTCAAATCAACCTATCTTTTAAAAGCAGCTCTTTTTAGAGTCGCCAATTTCGCAAGTAGGAAGGGGGCACCTACTCTCAAATCATCAGGCATGGGGCATCCAAAATGATGAATTTAGAGAAGTGGCAATCTGAATGTTTTGCTTATAATAATTTAGTCCTGAAAAAATCAGAGCAAATCCAGACGAAAGCGTGAGAAGTTTTCATAGTGTGCAACCCACGCTTTAGAAAGCGTGGGGTACAGAATTGCCGAAAATGTGTGGGGTTGTGAGTATCTGGTTTTAAAGTGTGTTTGTGTAAAAAGCGTGGATTAAAAATAAAAGAGCGTGCGATAGCCAGCTGAAGGACTTAAAAATACATTTTTATCATTGATCGTAAATTTACCGTCACACCGCCAATCAGCGTTATCGCAAGTGTTTCTTAGAGTTTCTAAAATGTATTACGCACATGCATTCTGATAGTGTTAGGCCATTTGCACATTGCCGAAGTGGCATTCATGGCGCGGCTTAGAAATGGGCGCGACTGATACTTCCGACCAAGAAAATATGCATGGTTTTGATGGGAATATCGATGTTTAGAGCAACGGGTATCGCACAAACCTAGTTTTTCAACATTCGGATTTATAAAAATAGCTGAAACAGGGTCCCAAGCTGAAACCGTGACGCAGCGCAGGTTTGTTTACAAAATAATCACATATAATATGGCGTTGGACCTGTTTACTGGCTGGACACAAGCCAAACAGTTGGACAGGCTCATACATTTACGTCGAGGAAAGAATCCCACGTGGAGACAATTTGTGTCCACGCGGGTTGAGTACACTATACTCACACAACGCTTATTTACTTATCATGTTTTTTCCGGGGCTCAGTGAAAAAGGCAAAAGCGTGGGTTATGACTTTTCAGTATAAAGGGTGTTTTCATAAAAAGAGTAGGATAGAAATAAAAAACGTGGGTTAAAAACACCACTGCACACTATGGTTTTAATCTTGTCTGACAGCGAACCCGTTAAACTCTTAACCTATATTATAAAAACCTGTCTTAGAAGCCTATCTCACAAAAAGTTCAATTTATGTAACAATGCGAATATAGAGAATTTTCCCTTTTACCAACTCTCTCATTTGAGTTCAAAGATCAACCATTCCAAAATGCATTGTTTCACTGTAATAGGTGTATCATGTGTCTGGTTACATGAAGGAAACGCCAATACAAGGAAGTTATACATCAGTTTTTGGATGTCATCCTAGGTGTGGAGGAAATCAGTATTTTATGAAGTTGACCTTTTGTTTGAACTTGTGGTATCAATACAAGAGTTACCACTTCTGACACATTTAATGTTTCTTGTGGTTGTTTTCTTTTGCAGCAATTATATAGGAAAAAGCCTGGTATGACCATGAATTCATGCAGGGAGCCTCACAACATTGCCAAGAATAGATATAGGGATATAGCACCATGTAAGTTGACAGGCTACACACGCTGTTGTACAGAATTGATATAATGTTGTGTTCTTCAGGGCACTATACTCATCAGCACAAAGGAGAGTCACACACAAGTTATCTCATCCATTCATGTAATTTATTGTAGCGGTGTTCTAGAGACTGAATCCATCAAAACATTAAACCTTCATCATTAGGATCAACACTTCTATAATCATATGCAAATAGCCCAGGTAGAGCATGGGTTTTTGTGGGCTATGATTTTTTTCTTCACCAGAAATGTTCCATTTAGAAATTATAGGCTAAAAAGTGGTGAATTACTGCCAAAGGTGGTTAACCACCAACCAGTGTGTGTACTACTCAATGGGCAAATATTTTGTGACCTTGTACTTCTAAAAATAGAACCATTATGCAACTCAAACTTTGGAATGAGACAATTTCAAGGATGACCTTTCATGTAAAATAGAAAACATGAAGTTCAAAATCGGGCCACCAATCGGAACATCTACCTATAACTACCCATACACAACAAGGGCCTCGACTAGCAGCTCACCATATACACAAGCAAGGGCACGTGCTTCTCTTTATGACCCAGGGGGTATGACATTGAGCTTGCAAGAGCTGAGGGTAACACATACTACAGGAAGAGCATTGTACCGATTGTTAGGTTATCTTATGCTTGGAACCAATATATCAGAAATCTTAAGGTGCGCATAATTCTTAATTTTTAACTCATGTGACTACACCATTTCATTGAGACATTGTTACTCCTTGTATACAATTTTCACTTCCTGGTACAGCAATGACACTTACTAGTCCCTGCACATTGTATGTCTATAGAAATGATTATATTCATAAACCATTTCAAATCAAAATGTTCTAAAAGTGGGCTTGATGACTCATTAAACTTGTCAGTTCCGAATGGTCATAGGTATGTGGTAATCCAATGGGAACTGTACAACCACTGGGCACAAGTTTAATGACTTTTGATTACTTCTAATTTTCTGACATTTCGTCCAATCTCTATTCTATGTTCCAATGTTTTGAATTAAATTGAATTATTGTGCTAATAATTGTTTATCCATACTGCTACAGAGTTGTAACTGGTTTTTATTTTGGTATCTTTTCAAAGACGATGATACAAGAGTGGTACTAACAGGAACAGAAAATGGAGATTATATCAATGCAAATCTAATCACGGTAAGTTGACCAATTCATGTAAGCAAAGTTTGGCTTAAAGGAAAGAGACTGGTTTAATTTTTGTTATCTGAACTACTTAGGGAAAGGTTTACTTATTGGGTTGAGTTTGACCTTGACCTGTTTATCTGAACAAATTAATAAATAGAAAGTGCCAGGTTTGAAAACAAGGATTTTTAAGTTTTGAAACCGAACCTACCTTTCACAAGGACCAACTATTAAATCCTATATCTCGATTGCCTCAAACCTATACTCACTATAATATAATGTGCAACTTGGGGTATTTATGAATTAAAAAATATCCCCCTGCATGAAGATCATCGGGAATCATATCAAAATGAACTCCTTGTCTGATTTTTGGAGGAAAGGACATTTTAAGATCTAATCACATTTAAAATGAGCTTTTAAACACCAACTCATTTTGAAATCGAACGTTATACTTAAGAAAATATAAATCTTACGAAGGAATGTGATATGTGCATGGCTAGAAAAAATGGGGAACTCATGAACTAGTTTTGACTTTGGAGGAAAATTGTTGGCTTTGGAGGGAAATTTTAGGTATAAAAATAGAGAAATACATAAGAATTTGAAGGGAAATATTCTCCATGAAGGGACATTTTTAAAGTTAGGAAATTTGCATTTTTTTTCTGGCCATGGATGTGGTCATCTTTTATTCCTCATAAATATATTTATAAGTTGTTTTGGACTAGATCTCAAAATAATCTGATATCTCAGGATAATCTGCCTACAAGGTGTACCATAATAATAATATATGATGTGATGCATCCTGTTTGTGTAACTCACCTGTCGTATGCTTCACTATTTTGATCTATTTCAATTACAGTTTTGTCAGATTTAAAGAAAACTATAGAAATAGCTGACTGGGTTACTTGGGGGAAATACCTTGACCTCCCCAAGTTACTCATGTTGAGCATGATATAGTTCAGCATGTGTAAAACACACATCACTCAACACAAGGGGTTGCCCTTAAAAGTATGAACTAAGCCTTTTCAGCAAGAAAACAATAAAAATGTAATATCCAGTTCATATCCAGTAGGAGAGACCTTGTGGCTGCATGCTCCGTGTGTGAGTCAGTCTGTCCTTGTGTCTGTCAGTCTGTCAGTCTGTCAAACATTTCGTATACACATTTTGCTTTTCTCCATTTCTTTTTCTTACAAAGTCCAACAGTGACCTAACTTGGTACAAAGATGCAACATGGGAACCTTCTTATGTCAATGAGGTCAAAGGTCACATATCAAGGTCAAAGGTCATCTGAGGTCAAGTTGTAAAATAAGCTGAAACATCAACAAATGACATTTCTTTTTCATACAAAGACTGATTGCAATCAAATTTTGATCATACATGCAACATGAGAAGCTTCATATGTCAATGAGGTCAAGAGTCGCATATCAAGATCGAAAGTCACACATCAAGATCAAAGGTCATCTGAGGTCAAGTTGTAAAATAAGCTGAAACATCAACGAATGACATTTCTTTTTCATACAAAAAACCGATTGTAACCATTATTAAGTGTGGATAATATTGTGTGGATAATATTGAATCCAAAACATAATAATGACAAAATTGGATGATTTACACCCAATATGTATTGGTCTCGCTATGAGTTTTAAAATATTGGGCTCGACTGCGTCTCGCTTAATATTTTTAAAAACTCATAGCTCGACCAATACATCATATGGGTTCAATCTATCCAATTTTATATCAAACTTGTATCATACACGTAACATGGGAACCTTTATATGGCAATGAGATCGAAGATCACATATCAAGGTCAAAGGTCAGATGAGGCAAAGTTGTAAAATAAGCTGAAAACATCAACAAATTAAATTTCTTTTTTCATACAAAGACTTATTGCAACCAAACTTGGTTCAGGATATTCACTTATCTAACCTTAACAACTGCGTCTGTATTTGTTTATACTTGTGATCAAATGTTATCAGTTTAAATGAAGAAGAAAAAAATTGAATCTGAAGTGGGTATAATATAGTCTTAGATTCCTCCCAAATTGGTGAATCATATGCAAAATGTATATCATGATCATGATTTACTCCTGATCAAGCAATTCAATAAATTGTTTTTGTGTTTTTAATATCTTAATTTGACCCTTAATTTTTTTAAATTATTTTCTTATTCCAGATGGAAATTCATCGGTCCGAAATTGAGAATAAATATGTAGCTGCCCAAGGTCCATTACCGAATACCTGCTCAGATTTCTGGTATATGGTGTGGGAACAACAATCAACTCTAATAGTAATGCTTACAACTAATGTAGAAAGAGGAAGGGTGAGTACAAGAAATGCATTGATGTTTTTCATACATGAATGTATGGTTACATCAATAATGAGTCAATAATACTTTAGGAAATAGGAAATTGAAAATGTGTATTGCCTTAAGGGTTGACTCATCATTCATGTATACTCGCTCTGGTCTTACTCTGAACACCATTGAGCACTTTTTGACCAAGTTTTGCCAAATTTACCGTTATGAGCTGTATATAAATTTATGGTTATATAAATGCTGTATATAAATGTATGGTTATATAAATGCTGTATATAAATGTATGGTTAATATATAAACCATAAATGTATGGTTAGATATTATTCATAATTCTGGTGTCATAGTAAGGGAAAAATCAATGCACTTTGTTTATTAATGCTTACAACTTATGTAGACATGGTATGTGCTGACAGGAATGTATGGATGTTGGTCACGTGGTTGTTTAGATTTTCTTGTATATGATGCAGGGTCAGCAAATCGAGGAGAATCCACTTCTTGCAAAGATTCCTGTCGGTAAAGTTGCGAGAATCCATGTTGATTCTCGTAGATAATCCGTCTAACACATTATTTGAATGGAGGAGAATACATAGATTCTTGCCAAATTCTTGACAAGATTCTAAATGGATTCTCGCACCATTTGACGAACTTCTGACCCTGTATGATGTGAGAACAACACTAAATTCTTATAGTAATACTTAAAGTAATACTTAGGCCAAACAAAGAAGATAGTCTGTCTCAGAAACATTTTGCAAATAAGCTAAGTGCTGTGCTTTTTTTTTTTTAGAAAATAGGCTATGAGGTATGCGATTTATTTTTTTATTTTTTGCTAATCCAAGCTTTAGAGAACTTTTTTAAAACTTTTTTGAAAAAAAAATTTAAAAAAATGTTTAGGCCTCAGCGCATAGACCTACGCGCCGTAGCTCATATCACATACCAATGCGGGCGGGCTTCTGAGACAAACTTTCTTTGTTTGGCCTTATAGTGATACTTGCATACTAATTTATAAAGAGGAAAGGTGAATGGGTGGTTCTAATTGATATAAGAGTATGTGTGTATGGTAGCCCAATGAATAGAACACTAGAGTCGAAATAATATTGTAGGTTGGAGTTCAGTAAATGCTTGTTGGTGGTAAGCACCAGCATTTCATGAAGTACAGGGTTCAGTCAGTGACAGCGACTGTCTTGGGGAGAAAAATGAACTTAACCTTTGAGGCAGTCAACTGACTTGAAATAATAATAATAATAATAATAATAATAAAACCATGCTTATTGAGCGCACAACATAATTAAGTCCCTCTGCGTTATAACAAATAAAACAGAACACAGATAATACATAACTAATAGTAACAAAAGACAAAACAAAAAGGAAATCAAGCATTAACATTAAATAGGTAAGTTTAAGCAATGATTTAAACTGTTCAAGAGTTTTGGCTTATTTAATATGATATGGTAATTTGTTCCAAAGTTCAGCAGAAGCAACTTGAAAAGAATAGCGTCCATATGATGTAAAAGGTGAAGATATTGTGACCAAGAACAGAGATTGCGTGTGGGCTTGTATTGTTGTATGAGATCTTGCAGATACATAGGTGCATTCCAAAATGTTTTCTGGATCAATTAAGAGAAGAATGCTGTTTCTATTGTGTATCACTTACACTTCAACAATAAAAGTAATTACTCATGATAAATACCTAATCAGCAAATTCTTGATTGTTCTTTTTCTAGGTAAAATGTCACAAGTACTGGCCCGAGTTAGGACAGAAGATAACATACTCACCGACGCTAGAGGTAACATGTGTTACGTGTGAAGAAACAGCTTCTTTTGCTTATAGGGACTTTATCATTACTCATACAAAGGTTAGTAATATTCCTAATAATAATGATGATGTCACATGACACATTTTCATTCACAACAAAGAAGTGAATAAACTGAATACAACATACAGACAGATTCAATTTTAAAGAAATATGCAGTATAAGGCGACTAAAAACCCTGTTCTACAGGCGCACAGACCTCTCAGGTAGGGTCGGATGTGAACATTTTGGTGCATTTCCAACAATTTTCAATATTTTCAAAATTTGAAGAAATTTGAAAATTAAAACTGCTTGTTCAGTACAATAGTGGAAGTCCATTTAAGACTGTATTGGTGAACAGCCAGTATTTTTATGTATTAAGCAATGTTCATTCTTTTCTGGACAAAAGTCTGCATTGAGCTTTGACAGTAATCTTTTTTCTTTTCTTTGTAGACCCGTGAGCAGCGTAAAGTGTTACAGATGCAGTACATAGCATGGCCAGACCATGGTGTGCCTGATGATCCCTCAGACTTCCTTGATTTTGTCTTCAGAGTCAGACAAAACAGAGTGGGTGTCCAGCATGCCACAATTGTACATTGCAGGTTAGTATCTCTGTAACACCATGTATTACTACACCTTGTATGCTACCATTCATCATAATGAATATTCATGATCCCACCAGGGATTAACAGCATGGATGAGCACCAAGAACACCCAACCCCAAACTCATCTCAAGCAGTGTGCCAACCGACTCTTCATCCATAAAGATGCACACCAACATCATGGCAACTAAACGCATTTAGGATTTTAGTTGATCGGATCCGTCTCTCTGCAAAATCTGGAAACTATGGAAACTATGGATTTTACCGCTATTAATCAATGGATTTACTTGACTGCTTACGGACACTTTGCTGGCTCTCTTCAGGTGCTTCAGATTCATAACAGGCAGATTGCAATCAGGGGAATCGAATCGTAACAGACGTTCAGAACTGAGTAAATTAGAGGATCAATAAACCTTTGACAAATGTGACACAAAGGAATTCTTTGAATTAAAAACAAGTGGGGATCCCCAATATTTTAAAAATCACAGATCTGTGTAAAATTGTGTATAAAGCAACATTGTGTATACTCTGTATTTAAAATGTAAATTGACCAACTTTATCGATTTATTACAATTATATTTTTTAAATAAATACTTTTTTATATATTTGTTATTGAAACCAAAAGAGAAGCCTCAAGGTGTTCATTTATTGTCATCAGTGTAAGTTCATTTCACTTTAAGGGAAGTGTCAACCCTAATATTTTGATGATCAACTTTTGCTTCTAAGTTTGAGAATATTGAATAAAAGTACATAAAAGTATACATTTTTACAAAGGAAATTTGATAAGGAATCCGATGGTGATATCAATGTGATACCAAATAAACTAAATTTTGAGAAATGAACCAAAACGAGATTTGTTTACCCCAAATTTTTCAGACAGCATAACTAAAAAATAAAAAATGGTAATTTGTTCTAATATACATTTTTGTAAACAGGACAATTTTGTCTAGGAGGCAATTTTTTCTTTTACCAAAATAAGGCTTGGTTTTGCAAATATTGCTAAAAACATCGGGAAAGTGTAAAAGTCGTGTTTTTTTTGCATACATTTCGCAAGAAATGGATGCATATCTCGAGTTTAAAATCCATAAGCGAAAAAATTAAAAAATGCCTCCTAGCGCTAAAAGTCCTCTACACAATGGTAGTAAAAGCTTACCTGATAGTTTGATATATTTTTAGTTATGTTGTCTGAAAATTCGTACAATTCCTTCAAATTTGAACTTCTAGAAAACATCGATTTAGTAAAAATATTGACATTTTCCACCACTTAAAGCTAAATGTTCACGGAATACAGGGGCGTGTGACCTAAAAAGCGAGTATACTATTATGAACAATCATAATAAACTATCAGATTCAATTTATATTGTCACAATGTGAAGAAACTGGAAGAAAACTGAAATTTAAATGATCGTAAGATTGGCCTTTGTTTACATTTTTAGACATTGTTTTGCGCTCTTTTGTTTTTCGCGGATATTAAGCGGCGCGTCTAGTATTACGCACGGGAAGTTTCAGGGCGCGACGCAATGATCGAACAGCTGTCGCAGCATTTGAAAAGCGGGGAACTCCGCTTAAATTCCCGCCAAATAACCATGCTCCTTTTCCTGACTCAAACTTACCAAAACAACAATTTAAAATCACCCAAAAGAACGGGAAATAATCGCTTCCGATTAGTAACTTATGATGATAATGATAGAATACATATAAAAGTATTAAATAATAGAGAAATATGAAATTCAATTTTTGAAACAAGTGCCGGGTTGACACTGCCCTTAACTAGGGCATGAACTTGGGCTACATCTCTGTCCAGCCACCTCTTAGCTGTGATATCTGTATGTTATTTTGGTTCTGGCATTTGCACCTGTGCAACCAAAGGCAAATCCTGGCACATGTGATTGCGCAGAGGGTGATGAATTGAGTGTGAAGTGTGCTCACATTTACAGGGCATGTAACTGGACTAGGGAATACATCAAGTTGCTATTTTTTCTCACCCTCCTGTGTATAGGTACAATTGAAAAAGTGTTGCAATTGCAAAATGATAATTTTAATGAATTAATTAATTAAAAGGTTCCATGGCACTACCGGGTGGTTAAAAAAAAAATGGCCCAAGTTCAAGGGAATTTTTCAACCACAATTAAAGTTTCAGAGAATTTGTGTTTACTTAGTCTTGATCAGCAGTAAGTTTTGAAATTATCCTGATAAAATGGTACATTTATCTTGGTTGGTTCTTCAGATATGGTTCATTACAGAAAGCATGCACAAAACTGCCTTGTCCACGGGAGCGTCCTTTAGTAGAAATAGAATGCACAAAGTGAACTTACACACGATTGGTCACAAATTGTGAAAAATGGAGAAGAAGGAGACATCTGAAACATCTGTCTGATGCTTGACATTACCTAACTATACGTATCTACATTTCTTTGTTGAATGTGAATGGCACATAAGCATAGAGATTGGGATACTCTGTCAGGGCGGGCTTTACAATTCTGAAACTAGAGCAAGATGTTTTGTTGAAGACAACAAATAAATGACGCTCCCGTGGACAAGTCAGTTTTGTACATGTTTTCTGTAATGAACCATATCTGAAGAACCAAACAAGCTAAACGCGTCATCTTTTCAGGATAATTTTAAAACTTACTGCTGATCAAGACCAAGTAAACTCAAATGCTCTGAAACTTCAAATGTGGTTGAAAAATTACTTTGAACTTTGGTCAACTTTTTGTTAAACTACCCAGTTTGATGCTGTCGTTGAGTTAATAGGGATTCATTGTTAATAAAAATTAATTCTCATTCTGTTCTGTTCCTTACTTTGTTCAGTGCTGGCATTGGTAGAACGGGTGTGTTAATCACCATGGAAACAGCCATGTGTTTGATAGAGAGTAACGATCCAGTGTATCCGCTGGATATCGTGAGAACGATGCGAGACCAACGAGCCATGCTCATACAGACAACAGCACAGTATAGATTTGTGTGTGATGCTATTGTTAGAGTTTATATGGGTAAGTTGATAGATACACAACTCTGATATACTATATAATTCTCAAAAAAAACTTGTGTAAAGATCACATATCAACAGCCTGCTTCGATAATTGCCTAACTCACTTTTCATACTTTTGTTGTTTTCTAAGAACTAGAAAAAATGAGTTAGGCAACTATCGAAGCAGGCTGACGATATATAATTCTGGGAAATATAAATATCAGCATTTGGATTTGATTAGGAAAACATTATACCGCTTTTGATTTATTAAACATGTCAACTATCAAGATACTGAATGTTACAGTCAAAATCAAAGGGTAATTGCTCATCTGTACCTTACGTATGTATGAGGAGAAACAAGTCTCAATATGATCTGCTATGTTATTTGTTCCCATTGTACACTTTAAGATTGAATCACATTTTTGACACACACACTATAATAGGTGACACATTTTATTGTTACTAGCATATTGACTTTGAAACACAAAATCAGGACACATTTACTACAGCTATAATTGAAGTATGAAAATAAACATTTAAATACACTACCAAAAAATATTGAAAAACAAAATGGCTAATGTAACTATAAATATTAGTATACATATGTTTTTCTTTGTATTATTCAACAGAGGGTATTGTTCGGCCTCTTGACGAATTCAAATCATAGAGGGCGCACACCTTTTGCTGTATTCCGAGCCAAGCTGACAGAGATGACTATGTAATGTGGAACTAAATACTTCTCAGGAAGTGGTGACCACTGATATGTTGATCATGAACTAGTCTACCTGAATATATACATAGTCTACAACATAGTCTACTACTGAAAGCTCACCTTAGAAGAAAAAATGTAGCAGTGCGGTCGGCACCTGTAGGAGGAACTATAGACGAATAGACATGCTGCGTCCAGATGCCTTTGGATACTCCGTTATCATGTATACTGTGTTACTATGGATGTACACTGTTTCTGTGGATACATATCATGAAGGGAGTTCTAGCTCTTAAAACATGCACATCCTCTATTAAAAGCGGCATTAGTCTCGTCTCCTAGGGCACAGTCCAGTCTGTGTACAAGTAAAGTCTGGAACCGTGTCAATCTGGGTGTTATGAAGGTGAAGAATACCCAAGATAGGTTCTCCTCACATTGCTGTGTACTGTGTATGGGATGGAAGTGAGCCCCAGGAGATTGAGTCCTCTGGAATTTGAGGTTGGATGATGAGATTTGAGGACAACTAGACACCAAGCTCTTTCATTGTGTTTTTTTGTAAGCACGAATGATGTAGATTTAAATATTTTGTAATTGTGCCAAATATGATTACCATTTTGATGGACACACAGCACAGATTCTGCCAGTTGTATTGTTAATCACAGAATGTTTCATACTTTATAGCTGAAATAGAAATTAGGTTATGTTTTTATAAGTTGGATGCAGAGTGCTTCTGCATCACAAGAGTGTCACCTTGGATGCTGATATCGAGACACATTGGTATGATGGTTTTAACAAGCCGAGTTGTACCAATTATTATGCAATGAGAATTTGCATTGTGGGAATGAATTCTGGTACAACTTTGTTCTTCATGATGAAACCCGGAAATCAGGTATGAGAAATATATATCTAAAATTTGGTAAGAAAAAAACCCACTATTCTCACTATTTGATAGGATATTGAGGGAGCCTAGTGTTAATTTTGGCGCCTAAAATTAGCCATTGAATGAAGTAAAGAAAGCATAGAAAATTATCATCACTTTAAATGATTCACTTTAAGGTGACTTTAATTAACACCATACTTTCCATGAACTGAGTAATGCTGGCAATGAGTACTATGCCTAATTAATGGTGTGATCAGATAATATGGAAATAATCTGTATGAAATTTGGATTCATATAAATAATAGTCCACTCATCCTTAATCTGATCAGTAAACTGGGTCCATATCAGTTATCATTTTCAAAGGACAATCCATTATTGATATCAGCTATCTTTGATCGCAGCAACAGGTGCAGACAATCAATGGTGACCTCTATGTCAGGTGTCTGCCTCAAAACAATTTATTGTGCAGTTTTTTAGGAGGAAAAAGTCTAAATCTAAATCAAATTCAATTGAGAATGTATGTCGGATACTGCCCGACTTAGTAATTTATTACATTGAACAATATAACAGAACACACACAAGTCTAGTTGGTGTCATAACATGCAAATGCCTGTAAAAGGTACTAATAAACTACATCAACTGATATAGAAAATGGATTGTCTCTTTTGAATTTCTAGGTCGAGTTGATATTTTATAATCATCTCCCAGGCACAGTTGGATGACTTATATTAAGATCGCAGTTATAATTGACCTTTTATTCTGGGCATAAGGCATTTGGTTACAAATGTGCACAAGAGATCATTGAACTCTATTAAGGTAATACAGACAATGAAAGCTGCTATAGTCTGATTCATAATCAGTCAATGTTACCAAAAGAACACTTTGCCAACAGACAGTACAATGTGTTTTAAATTGCAATCAAATCAAATATCTTATTCTTACATTTCAAACTTTTACATATCGAGGGCTCAGAAACACAAGGCCTTATTATCTCCATTTTGACCATTTGAGAAAAAGACTATTGAAGATCTTTAAATACATCGGGGAGATGGAGATGAGGCCTTGTGATACTGGCTATAACTTTGAATGTGGTTGTGTTATGGAGATAAGGCCGTGTTACTGGAAAGAGAATTTCTTTCTGAACATTTTGATACCATAATCTCATTTTTGAAAAAATGGAGATGAGGCCTTGTAGTTCCGAGCCCTCAATATTTGGGTTTAAAATCATCAAAATTTGGCAAAATATTAGATGTAGCAAGAGTATGCAAGAAATGATTAACATTCCCAAATAGTTATTAGTGTTGGTTACCAGTATTACCATAACTACCAATTAAGAAGCCCAAACAAATGGTTGAGAAATAAATTGGCCTACCCCTCACTATGAATTGGACTGGACTGCTGATGTATTATTGGCAACACTTAGGGTAACACAGAATCCCTTTTGCACACGCACGATGCTCTACACTTGCCACATGTTTTTCAATAGTTCTGGCATAATTTATGTACCTGGTTTTGTATTAGACGTTGTGAATTGTACTCTTAGTCTATTTGGCTTCCTCAAGACGGTGACATCACTTCACACATGAAGTATCTATCATCACACTGGTATAGATCTTCCATCTTTGTGTGTATGTGTATAAACACCATTGTTTTGTCTAGACGCAAAAGATTTCCACTTATGATCAGACAGTGGCGCAGTACCATTACTGACTTTTGCCGCAGTACCATCACTGTCTTGGGGAAGTGAAATTGACTACATTCTGCACAGGCCTTGCCAAATTTGTGCTATTTTGTATTACAATTAATTCTTACGGCACATATAGGACAGACGATTTTATATCAACATTGTATAACCTAAAAGTTTCTCAACTATTTTTTATCAAAATGATTATTCTTACACTTTTGTTAATCACTGAGTTTTATACATCAGTACATTTATATGTAATGTATCTCTTTCAGACTCCAGTGTATTTGAATAATAAGCTACCACCGTTATGTGTTGGTTGAATGATTGTGCTCAAATGAGTCTGTTTCAGATGCCATAGTTCGTAGACATTACAGGTGGTTTGACTCCTTTTGGCATCCATATACATGTACAAGTGAGTTCACTGTGAACTTGACAGAAATTCAATCAATTCTGGTGTCATTGTGTATTGCTTATGGAATTAACCATAACGTAACTAAAAGTGGAAATTTTCACGCTATATACATTTTTGCGCTCGTATCGGCTATCTGAAAAAATGATTACACTAGGACGTTTCTTATTTTGTAGGTATATCTGAAGAAGCTACAAATTGTAAATTTAAATACATAAAAAACAGTCAAATTGGCAATGTGCGAAAAATGAATTGCGCAAATATTACCACTTTTACAGAATTTCAAGAGTATGGACAATAACACTGTTAAAGCTACTGAACTTTCAACATCAGCATTTCTATACTGAATGTGAACTGAATTGAAACAATTGACACATCGTTTATAATAGTTCCGTCTCTGGATATTTGTAAACGGAAAATATCTTCATCAAATTGTAATTTGTATGGTTCACCTTTTATATACATTATACTTAATTTGATGGTGCTCTGTGGTTGTCATCCTTGGTATAATTTGATTTTTATATTGAACGTGCACTGTTTAGCCATATGATGTGGAAATAGAAATGTTGCATTTAGGGAGCATTTAGAAAATGTCCTCTTGCAACCTTGACAGATTGCATGAGAATACTACATTATAATATTACATGACAACCTGGATTTGTAATCAAAATTGGGGATAGTGAAAAAAATCTGTTGTATAACTCATTTATTTAAACTCCAGATCTGAGCAGCTTAGTACAGCTTTGATTTAGAAAGCCAATTTGTTGGGTATGACCTGGTACCAAGAACTCCAAATAAAAGTTGTAAAAATAAGTGATTGATTACAAAATCTTATTCAGTTATTAAACATATTATTTATAGTTCTAATCAGGGCTTGAAATAAGGAATGAATAACCAGGGGCTACTTTTTAAACAAATTTGCCACTGGTTCACAGATTTTCTTTTTGGACCAAGGGCAATTTGTCACATACCAGGCCTATTGAAGGGTAAAACCACAGAAATATGTGATGCAGCAGGTCAAAAGGGGCACTTTGCAGCAAAATAATAAGCATTTTGGACTCTGTTTTTCACAGGCAAAATCTAAATACCTTGATCAATTTTAATAACCAATGTGTCATTATAAAGCTTTGAAAATGCTGAAATGGCAGAGATGTTTAATTTAAAATTGACTTCCCTTGAAAAATGCACCCTTTCGATGTACTGTATCACATATGTCATCCTGAAGACGAGTGTAAAGGAATAGCCTTGGCAATTTTCAATGAAAAAGTTGCTTCTGGTGACAACTTTATTTTGAGGTTTAGTGGGGTAAATTTGCTCCCAGCTTCTGCTTATTTCAAGCTCTGGTTTCAATACTGCACGCATCTTACTCTGTGCACTGACATCAGTGCATATTTCAGTTCAGCAATAGATGCAGCATTTACCCACAAGTTCTAGGTTTCATCTCCAGTTGTGTGGGCATTTATGACAGCGCATTGCTGGACTATGCTTTGACACCACTGTATAGAGTAAGGTGAATTGGGTGTAGTTTTTTTCAATTTTATTTTAGATAAGTGTGAAGTACATGCAGTAAGAGAATCTCAAACAACTCATACCAGCTCATGCGTGACAGGTTGTAATCCATGACGTAATCGACTGAGCCTATATAGTGAGCGCAGTATACTGCGCTAATGTGAAGCTGATAGCCAGGGCTTGCCTTTGCGGGCCTGCGCTTGATGTGCAGAGGTTCCCTTGATCGAATCCCGGTGGGGGAACGGCAATATATTTGTTAAAACTTCTCCCAAATCCTTGTTTTTGTTTAAAAAAAAAGGCTGGTCGGGTTAGGGTTAATCTTATGTTTAATTGATTTTTCCAATGGAAACATACGCTAGCTTTCTTTTGTACTCCAATGATAGATGCAAAATTGTCCTTTCTTTTTTAAATGTGGAAAACTCTTTTGGCTAGCTACAAACTCATCGTAACATTACAAAGCATGGGTTCTGGAGTATTGCTATTAGAGGTGTTATTTTCTTGAAATAACGGTCCTAGGATCCCAAATTATTTTTCATGCGAGATCCTGCAATCACCGAATTTCTCCACAAACATACTCTTCGTTAATTGTTGGGGCACCATCTTGTGTAATAATTGTGTTATACTGGGTTATTTCCAGTGTTCAGGGATATGATTTTTGTTCCCGGGACTCACATTTTCGGGCGGGATACGATTTCCACACATTGCCATTTTGTCCCAAAAAATATTACATACCTTAGGCTATATTAAACAAATATTTTTGTCTCAAAGCTCTTCAGTTTTTCAAAACCTAATGCGTAATGCCTTTTTTTAAAAAGTTTTTTGATTGAAATCCCTGTTAAAGTGACCTTTTGTATTTAAAATGATGTGATCAATGAAAATCTGAAAACTCTGTGAAACTTTAGGATTTTTATTTTGAAGCAACCCCCCCCCCCCCCCCCCCCCGCGCATCATTTAACTAATGCGCGGGGGAGCTTTGAGACAAAATATTTTTTTATAGCCTTATTATATAAATGAATATCTCACAGACCTCTAGTTGTAGTCATGGTGCTTGCTTTTTTTGCATCCTTTTGTTTTATGTTAATTTAAAAGCTATTTCAATGGTACTGACAGGTTAATTGGTGCCACTAATTTTGTAAAGAAAAATACAACCAATGATTATTATTGATTAATTACAATAATGTAATTCATGATGAATTTGTGCAATTTTTTCGGATTAAATCCCACCATCTGTATGTATTGTAATTATGTAACATAAAAATTAAACAAAATTACTGGTGTTGATTGAAATTGAAAAATTGTTGTGGGAAAAAGAGAAATTACATCAATTGGTAATTTTCATTGTATGCATATTTTGTAGGTTGCGCAAGAGTAGGAGTAAAGACATGTACGGGTAGAATACAACCAGCAATGCTTAATGTAACCATTACAAATGGGTTTGTCCAAGTCAATGATTCACTTTAGATATTGGTATGAAAAAAAATGTAGTGTTGTTCAATGGGTGAATTGGGTCAACCATACAGTGTCACTGCTTAACTGGTGGTGTCATGTCATATCAGCATATGTGATGCGATCAAGCAAAATGAGTCTGAAGTCAATGAGATTCAATTTTTCTACTTAATTGCATACATCATTTAAAAAGCTAAATTCCGCAGAAAACCCCAGTCAAATTTTTCAGTTGGTTTCCAAGATATGAGCAGTTGAAGGGTTGCAAAAGCAATAGGAAACAAAAGACATTATCTCCTTTGTTTAGCTTTATTTTAAAATAAAATAGTTGAGAGTTCTGGCTCATTTTCCTTGATCACATCACATATAAGCAGCTGCATATAAGATTCATCTTGGTAACTTAACACTTTCCATGCGACTATAAGTTTTGCCATACAAAACAGATTTTTCAGAAACTTTTAACATCTTTTAACATCGATCTCAAGAATTACTGAACCAATACTAGGCATGTTTATACTTATGTACTTAATGCATTTCTTATGGTGATTCCAAATATGGTGATAAAATTCAATTATTTTGACATTTTGAAACATTTTTTGAAATTTTGGAACTGTCGTCTGCAGACGATTGCCACATGAAAAGTGTTAATAGCTTCATCTTCTTGTCATATTTTTGAGATATATTTCAATTCTAAGAGACAATGATATCACTGTGTCAATTACTGTGTCATTCACTGATTGCAGTATATTCCACTCACTCACTGCACTGGTGTTTACACACGATGGAAGATATGTACGAGTGTGTAAGTAAATGTTGCGCCTGTAAAGTTTCTGTCCAGAAGAAGTTATAGTGAGCTTATCTTTTGCAGGCATGATATTTTGTAGATACAAAATCTGAAAGTAGATATTTTTAAATCTCAAAAGTAGATATTTTAGCCAAAATTTAGACATCTTGCGCAATAGTCTGCTGTTTTTTAATATTTCAAGGAATTTCAGATTTTTTTCACCTGATATGAATATCATGCCTGTTTTTAAAGATTGGCCGGTAAAGAAATAACAGTGATACTCAAGAACTTCCCTCTTTAGATTGCCTGTCATATTTGCCGTACACTAAATAATTGCACAATCATAAGATAATTATGTGATGAAAACATTACACCAATCTGTACACGGTTAGGAGCCCAAATGTTTGACTATTACTTGTATTACGAATGAGTTATTCTTACTTTCTGCATCATAATTTGACCAAAAATCAAAGCAAATATTATTTGTAAATCCAGCTTGAAGCCATATTTGTATTCAAACTTGCATCTTCCTTAAACCTTGGTTTGTGTATATGTATATGTACTGTTAATAATTGCTACCATTATTTCTGTAAACTACTCATGGTGCAAACAGTTTATTATTGAAGACAAATAAAATATATAGTTTTGATATCGATGTATTAAATACAAAAATTGTTCTCTGTTTTGATCAACCAATTCTGAATTCTTCCCTTTCCTGCTGGTTGTTTTGTTAATATCTGTAATTTCTGTAAGTTATTTTTTGATCCATGTGCTTGAATGACCAGGGGAGTATTTCACAAAGCTCAAGCTATGACATGATTACTGTATTGTTCTAAGCCCATCTTAATTATGTACAAATGCATCTGTAAACTATGTATGGTGTAGTATAAAGTCAAATTCACTAAGGCCATTGTAGGTTTTGAGGTGTTATCTAAAGTGTTATTTAAAAGCCTTTGTGATAGACTATGTAGAAAGTGTCACGTCTAATACCTATGCAAATGTTAGTCGAATCAAGTCCAACGGATTAGGACAGGAACTATATGCGGGGATACCATGCTTTACCAAAGTTTGAAATCATTTTCTTATACAGAGTCTTTTCTTGCCCACAACTTTGAATGGTAAACCTACACCGAATATATCTAGCATAGCTATTTTGATGAACATGTTTCGGAATTGTTTGTAGTCAAGTACGTCAGTTCCAAATTGGCAAGAAATATGCAGTTTCTATTTTTCCATGGGCAAAAGTATATGCACACATTGTTGACAACGCCACCGCCAAGGTGCACATCATGCATTGATAAACAGTGCTCCAACTGTTGCGTTAATTTGCTGCTGTAAGGAGGCTCGCCAATTAGGAACCGATTAAACTATACCGGGTGGTTCAAAAAAAGTTGACTCAAGTTCAAGGTAATTTTTCAACCACATTTATAATTTCAGATAATGTGTGTCTACTTAGTCTTAATCAGCAATAAATTATACTCAAAATATGGTACGTTAAGCTTGTTTGGTTTTTCAGATATGGTTCATTACAGAAAGTATGCACAAAACTGTCTTGTCCATGGGAGCGACCTTTTAGTAGAGATGGAATGCACAAAACGGAATTGTCCATGGGAGCTGTATCGTAAATACACAAAATTGTTCACAATGTACTGCTCTCGTGGACAAGTCATTTTTGTGCATGCTTGCTGTTATGAACCATATCTGAAGAACTAACCAAGTTAAATGTACCATTTTTTAGGATAATTTCAAAACTTACTGCTGATCAAGACTAAGTAAACACAAATTCTCTGAAACTATAAATGTGGTTGAGAGATTACCTTGAACTTAGGTCAACTTATTTTGAACCACCTGGTAGTGAAATTGATATGTGACCCATGGTAACTTCACGATGCATTTTCATACTACCAATGGATACTTGCAGCTTATCATTAACTTTTGTGAGCTACACTCCATATCGTCGCTGTTCTATCAAAACCTTGTGTGTTTTTCAGCCCTTCAGCATGTATAAAGTTAAACTGTCCAACGGTTGTACATAGGAAGTGTTGCTTTATACACGTTCAGGGGCAAGAGCACTTCCAAGGTTTTGATAGATGTGTTTTGGCCCTTGAACATGTTTAGAGCAGACTTCTCAAATGTTATACATAGGAAGTATAACTTTATACATGCTGAAGAGCCGGATGGAGATACAAGGATTTGACAGAACAGCGACGCTATTGTAACCTGGTCATCTTGAGCACTGTTAACCATACTGTATATGGTGCATGTACAATTTAGATTATTTGATGCCCATAATATACCACAACATTGTGTATGTTGTACAACCCGATTGTGGTTCCGTTGAAGATGTATAAATTATTTTGTTATATTTATGAACCATGTTTGTGTTTTAGCAGACGACAACAATACACACCTGTTATTATTTTGTATGTAATTAATTCAACTTGGTTTGCATTTTTGGTTATTGTTTATAATGTCAAATCAACTCATAGTGATATTTCTTAATATATTTGATTGCAATTTTAGCTAGTGTTAAGCATTATACTTTTTGTAGAAAAAAATGGCATGACTAGTGCATACCCCCACTTACTGTCAAGTCAATAAATACTAGTGCTGTTATCGAGATCTTTTTTTCATGTCGACATGTTGCTATTTTAGAATCTCGATATCGACACGATGTCGACATATTATGATCCAAATATCAAGCCGATTGTCCCCGCAAATTAATGTCCGCGATAGTATTGAATATTACCGCAGATCGAACATATCGCTAGTCAATGTACACAAGTTAAAAATGGACATTTTTCGTACTTCCTAGTCGAAATATGGCATTGCAAAATATGCAAGTGGTGAGGGGGGAACTAGCGTGATACGGTTTGCTATGCGTTGGATATTGGGTTTTTTCACAACTCTTGCGGATTGTCATTTATAAAAATCACTTTGCCAATTATTTTTTTCTCAAATCATTACGGACGATTTAATGTCAATTATATCGACATCCCAAACTTGATCGACATGTCGGGATAATAGCCGATATCGACATAATGTTGACATCGTCCATGTCGATGACAGCCCTAATAAATACTCCCTAAAATCAAATCTAAACAGTGATACACTGATACACATTGCTGCATTTGTGTATGCCTCTCAAGCCTGGACAAATAGGAAATTCAGGAAGCTCCTTCAGGGACGTTTTTTGTATCTGGAGGGACATTTTGGTTTTGTAAATACAGAAATATATAACAATTTTTAGGGAATTGTTCTCTCTTTCAAGGGAAATCATTGCTAACTTGCAAGAATATCATCATTTTTTCCAGCTTCGATGCTTCTATTGAATGTTCATCAGATTTCGTTCTTACAGCAATGGCATTTAGTTGGTAATACTTTAAAATTCAATTGGAAATGTAACCTATTTTTGGTTCAGAGATAAACTTAAATGCAAATTTGTAAAGTGAGATAATCTATATGGACAAATTTAACATTTGATTTGAAATATCACCATATGTGCCAGATCAAAACACATAGAACAACAATGTATCAACAATAAAATTGATTTCCAGTGAGCATAATTGACTCTATTCCATTATAGGAGTAAATTAAATTGAAGGGTATTTGGCAGTTACTCCAAAAAATCAATCATAGATATATACATCTATTCAGTTTTTCTTAATTCTTTACCAATCGAGACCAAATTTTGTTTTGTCTTTTGTTCATTGTTCAATCAACCTTGTTCCCCATTTTTTGTACCATAACACTGAAATGTCTTATTTATACATTGTATTCGATAAGAATTTTGGTGGACATTAGTTTTGTATGATTGTGTTTCATTTGTCTCACCATGGTTCATTTGCCCTCCTCTGTGCAGTGGCTTCATTCATTTACATTCATTCATTTACATTTGTATATTTCAAATATAGACACATCCTTAACACTAGTGTCTAAATATAGTCTCTGACCATGCAGTTATGTACTGTAAAACCAGAAATGTTTGCGAGTTTAAAATTTCACAAATCAGCAATACTGGCCTAAGTCACGGCATGAACATTTCGTGAATGTAAACTTTGAGTTATAATATATGTAACTTTCCAATGCACTGCTACAAGGTAGATGAAACAATCGCGGCATGAACTTTTAGCGAGTAAGTGTTCCTTGTGAAATTTAAATGCACGCAAACATTTTTGGTTTTACAGTATGCTATTGCATCCCATAGGCTAAGCTGCCATCAAATACACATTGATGTCACTGCTCAGAGGGAGGCAAGCGTAGTGTGGTGGGACTTACAATATTATTTAAATATCATCAGTTTATAGGTGATGTAGATAATAATGGACTAAAATGTCTGATTTATTGTGTAAAAGAATGCATGTACAGTAGAGTGTATATTAAAACAAAATCATGTACAGTGTAATGTTACTATTTTTACAGATTAAATGATGGCATGATTACATACAAGCTTATTATGATACAAAAAATAAAGTATATATATTATACAAACAATATGATCTTTGTATGTTGCATTTGTATTGTTTTATTGTCTTTTTTGGACCATAAGGTGACAGCAAAATTCCTATTGTACAGGTCTGAATTTCAGGTGTTTTTTAATTGCTTTAAGGCGAGATTTGGGGTTATAAAAACGAGTCAAATTAGAGGGGAAGTACGGCGCCGGTAATGAAACACGGTCGCCTGTACAGGCATCCTGCTTCTACCTGATCGTGCCATGGAATCTTATTTTCTTCAGCATAAGATAGATAAAGGAAGCGTGTTACCAGCACCTATAATCGGTTTCAGCAAATGTGTCAACTCTTGCATATTGGGAAGGTGCAGGGTTGATTTGATGGGGATGTACTGTTTGTAAATTGTTATTTGCCATGTTAATTATCAATAGGTCTTTATGAAAGATAAAAGCTCAGAAAAATACTAAGAATATTACTTCATGGTTACTTTAACGTGTGAGTATTAGGCCAAATATATATTTCAGTGTGTTACTTATGGAAAAAGGCACTCAAGTTGATGTTATTCCCTTGGCCTATGTAATCATGTAGGATTACTAAAATCATGTTTAGGTGATTGAAATGAAACATGTTGCAAAGCACAACAAAACTTTCAACATCAATGACATTCAAAATTTATTCGATAAGGCATTGGGAAAGGTGTCCCATCAGACTGGAAACATGTGTCGGCACGTCAGGGAAATTGAATATACGTAAAAAAGATCACATCTGTGATATTGTCATTCCCCAAATTATCATCAAATTATTTGAAGATTCGGAACATGACGCAGATTCATCGAATCAAATCAAATTGACGATAAGCGTATAACAACATGTTTAATATTGTAGGCCAAATTTAAAATGCGCATGTAACCATGCATGATACGTCCACGGTGTAGTCATCAACAAAAGTAACTATACAGGTAATAAATGGGCTTCTCTAAAAATATGAATCCTACCTAAAAATATTTATTTATAAAGTTGTTGAGAAGTTTATCTTCTTTAATATGATATATTGCACGTTATAGGAATGGGTGATTATTGAGGAATTGATACTCCTAAATGTAAGGTAAAGTCCGATTTTCATTTTCACATTTTTCTTTTCTATACGCGAACTACATGTCATACTCTCCCCGTGTTGAAAAGTCAAATGTGATAATGAAATTGTGACTTTACCTTACATTTTGGATTGTAACCTGTTCAATATTCAAACTATCCTAGCGTGCAATATCTCATTATATTTAATATCTTTAGGTAGGATATATATTTTAGAGTTAAAAGCCCATGTATTACCTGTATAGTTACTTTTTGGAGACAGTATATAGTTTTCCTTTCTGGCCTGTTTCAGGATCGAAGTTATATTGATTTATTCGGGAAACAGTTTACTACCTCTCCCGAAGTGTGGACAGGCCCAAAACTTTTAATGAGGTGACACATTTGCTGAAACCGATTACAGTACTAGTAGTGTAGTGTTTTGTAGTGATGAGGAAAGTTAGGGTTAACATGTGAAATATCATAAACATTGATGATTTCAAATAATGTATGTACTGCTGTAAAAATAGACATTTTCACGCTACATATATTTTCATGCTCAAAACCAGCTACAAGGAAAATAATAACACATATATTTCGTTTGCGTATAGTTCTATGTAATGAAACTACAAATCGCCAAATTTAAAAACAAGTAAAACAGTTGGAAATCTGCAAAGCAAAAAAAATTATTCACACAAAAATTACCACTCTTGCAGTATTGGCCAGCAACACTTGATCCATCCTGCTAGTCAAAGGGTTTAGGGATTTTTGTCTTGTCACGTTGGTATTGTTGCTTTCTTATTTAACAATATTAAAGGGGCACTAAGAGATGTGTTGGAGACTGTGCCTTCAATTATGATAAAAACTGGGATTAGTATATTTTTATAATTGTATTACATGTATGAACTTACACCTATAAGGATTAAGAAAAATCAGCCCTCTTTGTACAAGAAAACGTTGATTCAAAAATGCTTGTACAGCCGCGACAAGCATTTTACGTCCGACAGTATTCCCCTGCAGTACGCGTGATACATAACACGAACCATATTTGCATAGAGGGCGCTTTTCAATAAATAGCGATGATATTGTTTGAATAAAGTTTTGCTGTGTTTTTGTTAGTAGAAACAACAATAATGGCAATTTTTAATGTTCATCTTGAATTCTGAAGTAAATTTTTAAACATTTAAAATTTTCAACACCACTTAATGTCCCTTTAACCAAATGTGTTTGTTAATATAATTATAGAAAACTGAATTTTCAAGGAAATAGGGATGACTTGAAAGATCAGTGAATCCTAACAAATGACACAACATATGGAATACTGAATACGCCTGTTGAACAAAGGGGGTGTGGGAAGGCTCTGCTCAACTGAAACAACTCGTACCATATGTACAGAAGGGAGGGTTCAGGATATACAAATAATATCATGACAACAAAATTGAAGACCATTTGTTTGATCTCATTGGCAAGTAATTTCTAATGATTTCTAAATATCATTTTACCTTTCTGGATACAACGTCAGGGATTCTATTAATTTTGTGATAGGAAAGTCCTATACTGCACATGTAAATAACAGGTCGCGTTTTCTAGGCTATTGAGCTCATTAACTTATGAGTGAGCATAATCTTAATGGCGCTGTTTGTCGTCTGCTGTCTGTCGACTTAATTGAAGTTTGCACATAATTGTTGGAAAAAATCCTGAAAAATTGTGCAGTTTCAAAAATTATCATAAAAACCTTGCATGCTGCAGGGTTGTTATCCCCTGAATATGATTAAATCACGTTTGATTGTTTGTTTATAAATTTTTAGCTCAGTTTGTCACTTACCTTTAAAACATACACCATACTGCTGTTGTTTGTGTCTGACAGACTTGATGCAAGACTACACATTTGCAGACGACAGACAGCGCCACCAAGACTTTGCTCACACAAAAGTTATAGCAGGGATACTATTAAATTTGGGATAGGAAAGTCCTAAACTGCACGTACGTAGATAACAGGTCCCGCTTGCATAATTTAATAAATGCAACATCACCACTTTATGATGACAGGTCGCGGCATCGGAATGCAAGGAACTTGCATCAAGTCCGTCAGACACAAACAATGACGGTACGGTATAAAGTGAGAAAATGAATTCAAATACATAAAATAAACAATGAAACATGAAGTATCATATATATTTCAGGCTTGTAAAAACTGCCCAGCACGCACATGTTATCATAACCGCACAATTCTTTGGAATTTATCCCAACAATTCTGTGTAAACTTCAATTACGTCTATACATACAGCAGACGACAAACAGCCCCACCACGGCCAAAGTTAAACTTAAAAGTAGCTTAAGATCGACAAGTTGAGTCGCATACCCCTGGTTAAAGCTCCCAGATGTAGCTTCCGATCAGCAATTTGAGTCGCAAACCCATGACGTTTTGATGCGATGGGTCACATATTATCCTATTCTACAACGACAAATTCAATACAACTCATGAGTCATGTCTTCTTTCATACAAAATGTTTTTATTTGTTATTCATTTTTTGTACAGAGATCACAACATTCTGCCACTAATAAAAAGTAACTTTTATTATTATTTTTTTCAGATTTAATGATTCCTTTTAGTTTAACAAAAGAGTGTATTGATTAATTTAATTAATCATAATCAATCAATTATCAAATTCATCATTTAAATTAAGTAATCAATTTATTAACAAATAATCAATTAAACAATTTATTTATTGATGAATTGATTTTTTTAACATTTTTGCTTCCAAATCTAATGATAAGGACTCGACCATGATAGGTTACATTACATTGGCTCTTGAATGCTAGAGGAATAATGAAAAAATTGGCCATATTGAGACTATTTAATAAAGGATCAATCAACAGTACTAAGTGAATTATAATAAATCTTGATATGATAGCTCACTACATCATGATCGTACAGACTTTACATTTTTAATGGCTTAAAAAGAAACTTGTTTCTCCCGAAAGAGTACCCATTTGTTCAAATACAAAGGCTGTATCCTTTTGGACATGGCCATGTGTTTTAACTTGCCACCCTTCGTGTTGCTTCTCTAGATTGTTTATAATTTACACCATCTGAGATTCAATATAGCATATCCAAAAATAACTACTTGCCCTGCCCCCATAGAAAGTATACATTTTCTGAACGGAAATCTCACAAAGAATCCAAACATGGTATTGAAATTTAGATATGACATATGCTAACATATTATGATTGACAATGTTAAAAAATATCAACATTTCATATTTTGATAAAAGCTCAATAATATTTGTATACCTATCCCTATTACAATTTACTTCGCATATTTGAGTTGTTTATGAAATTCCACATTAGAATGTGTATGGCTGTAAAGATTTACTTTGTTGATTAATGTAGATTTACTTTGTTGATTAATGTAGATTTATACCAGGAAGTGAATGAGCCCAAGCTTTATTTCATATTTGTTAGCATTAATATACCAGGAAGTGAATGAGCCCAAGCTTTATTTCATATTTGTTACACCTGAACCATGCATAGCTCTATCACATTTAATTGTTGAGTTAATAGAGAGAGATGGATGATTCGACAACAAAAATGCAACACCGCCCTTTTTGGGTGATCAAAATACAAAAAGGGTAGTGAGTTCAAAATGCATGGCCACATACATTTCCATTAAGTAGATGATGTAGGCCAACATGAACCAGCCTGGCTTTTAAGTCATGTATTAGCGCATGTACGTATCTTATCACTACAGTATATTGTATGCACCAATGATAGATACAAACAGTATACACCTAACATAAACACTTCCTGACCAGTTGCTTAAGTTATACGTAACTTGTACGCTAATTTGAAACTAATAATCGGTACCAAAATCAAAGATATACCTGAAGTGAGCAAATCTCTTCCCCGTAATTTGATAGCTCATTTATAACAATTGAGTGGATACTTGACCAGGGTCCTATTTCATAAAACTTATTAAAAGATCTTCAGAAGTTGGAATTGATTCTTCTTAAATCCTGACATCTTTTTAAGTTAAAATAAATTCTTACCTTCTATTAACTTACAAACTCATGTCAACTTAGGGAATAATTCTGTTATACCCTTCACAGGGGTATTCATAGTGCGTGATTTTTAAGAACGACGCATAGTACCGATGTTGGTGTGTAGGGTATAACAGAATTATGCCGATTTGAATAGTACAAATCAAAAGCAGTCGGGCATGGATGGATAATTAGCTGCAATTCATTACACACACATTGATACTGTGCAGCACACACTTAGCAATGATATCCCATAGGGGAAAATCTCTTTTTTGTGTATAGGTCTGGTCACTTAAGCCAAACAAATGTGACCTGCTCCCATAAAATGAGCGTAAAGTCGTGGTGAAGATGTTGTTGAATTGAGCTAGGATTATAGCATGTTATTGATTTTTGCCATTTGTTGTTAGTATGGACCAAGCCCTTCTATTTATAGCGGGATTATAAAATAAATAGCCTGGCATTGCTGGTAATACTCTTAAAATAAGTATACATACTAACTGCTATTCAAGAATTCCCCTATAATAGAAGGGACCATGGGTACATACCAACAACAATTTAAACGGCAATCAATAAGGTGCTATCCTGCCTCAATCCAGCAACATCTTCACCTCGACTTTACGCTAATTTTGTGGGAGCAGGTCACAAATTAGCTAACAAACATTTAAACACCTGGCCAGGAACTTTTGTGTTAGGTGTATACCTATATAATAATTAATATGTAGAAGTTACCTGGCAGTCCTATAGAGGGCAGTCAGATGTTGTAAAGTGCTACCAGGGTAGACATCCTCAGTACAAAAACTAGAAATTGCATGTACGGTAGTATATTTAGAGATACATGACCTTCATTTTTTAGTACAAGGCAACAGTACAAAATAATGGGGTTGAAATAAAGGCAAATTCCATAGGCAATTAGCATAGACTATCTTGATAATCTAATAACTAGTATATTGATTATCTTGATAATCTAATAACTAGTATATTGATTATTGTAAAGATTTACAAGTAATTTTAATGTTTTGCGGGTTATAATTCTTTGGCCGCATGCCTCATGTTATCTAACTTCCGCGTTAAAGCAGCACCGTAAGAGCGTATCCCCAAAACTCCATACGCTTTCTCGTTGCCGTAAAATGTAAACAACCGCTCTCCTTTCTTTCCCATAAGCTTCCTTAAGGCACTGTTTCTCATAAGCCGTTTTTCATAATATTCAATTCCACCAGCTATATATTCTGGACCAAGTCTAGCTAAGTTTTCGTCAACTTTCAGATCTGTTCTTTCTCTGAGACTACTCATTAGTAATTGGTACATGCAATAAAATGGGACACACGTTAATAACAAGAGAAAGTAATTGGGTAAGCCAATTGTAGCGGTGATTTGCATGAGAGCCACTAATCCAAAATGGGCTGATACTACCAATGGGGCAAGAGTTATAGAGTACATCGGGAAATTCTTTTCAATAAGAGTAATATCCTTAGCTAGGGCAAACTTCTGTGCACTTTGACCCATCCGTAGAGCGTCTTGCAGTATATGACCTTCTTCTGAGTCCATATTGGATTTAACTAGATTAGAGAATCTTTCTGTGGACAAATCTGGGTTATCAGCTAATATTTGAGGGATACCAAACTTGACCCCAGTACCCAGCCAAGGCAGTCCACGCCAGGTGACATCAAAGGTATTAGCTACAAACACTTCATATCCTTTCGGTGTGACCCGCAAATCCCGACATGCTTGAAGAAACTCCCTCTTTTCGTTAGACGTGAGTTGGCACGGTAGCCCATCTGTATTTGCTTGATAAAATGGTCTGAATATTAGTCCTGGAAGAACATGTGGCGATAACTTGATGCAGACCACACCCCCTGAGAGAACCCCTGCTGTAATCAGCAGGTTACGTGGATGCTGCAGGAACATTGCTAGCCGCTGTAGCCTTATGCCTATTCGCTGCATTGTGGTGGATGAAAGTCAATTCAATGGAGGATAGTAAACTCAGCTGTATTCACCATCTGTAGGGAAAATAGAATAATAAATTGTCTCATATCAATCTCAAAAGAATCCTTCAAAACACCAACAAGCACACAATGCGTTACATATTGTCAGCATATTGATGTTTGTATGTTTAGACAGTACCCGTGTTATATTGTCTGACATAAATGCGTTCGATAGTATTAATTTTTTTTGCGTAGAAGCGGCGGAGTTGTTCTACTTAAAATAATACTATCGTCCGCATTTATGTCAGACAATAACACGGGTACGGTCTAAAAACAATACCTTTATTCTCTAAATGTAATTCTGCAAGAAAATCTTCTTATATAATATACCTTAATTATTAAGGATGTTCTCCTTTAAAATTATTAATTACTTTCATTTGCTACTTTCTGACTTTGATGATATAAACTATGATGATGAAAGCAAAAGGAGCATGGTTGCATTATGTACAAAATCAATAATTGTTGTAAAATAATTAAATGCACATTCCCAGTCTAAACAGGTTGATATTAGTTGCGATAACTAGTTTCAAATGATAATATAAAAAACTTTAAAAAAACTAATATGGTACAAGTAATATACAGGGTGAATCAAAAAACATTGTGCACGATTTGAAGCGGCCATTTGACCTTGATGCGTGCATTGAACCATAGAATTTTTGTTGTTTGTATAAAGCGTTGTTAATCTAGTTTATCTTCCCAAAGTATGAAAGTAATCGAATTAAAAATAAGCACACTGTGGCAAGTTTTGTGAACTGACTGCGTTTTTCGCCATTCCAATGGGATTTACACACAGTAAAATTGGTTTGTCTAAAATGGTCATTATTATCACATTTATTGTCAAAATGTTCCTGTAAAATCATTCTTTTACTCTGGGATAAGTAATTAATAGTCTGATACTGAGTTTTCAAATGAAAAGTCAATTCTGAATACAAGCATTCACCTGTTACAGACCAAGAAATCAAGAAGTCTTCAAGAAGTGGAGGCACGTGTCAGAGCCGATGTGACAGGCTACACCGCAACAGGGGAATGGTTAGACGAGCTGTTCGTAACATGTTGGACAGGGAACACGTTTTCAGCAAAATGGTGGCCATGTCGAAGAAAGGCTTCATTCTCAAAACCTAATATCAGCAAACAACTAAATGATTTCTATTTTGAATTGCAAGGAAGCTAACATTTTATTGTATGCCTTAAAAAACACCTTTAGCAGCAGACCGTAACTCATACCGTGTGAACCTAAAGGCAAATGTAAATGACTTTTCAAAAAACAAAGTGTCTTCAGAACATTTCATTTGTGCAATATTTTTAGTTTGTGAAGTATTATTTATTTCTACAATGTTTTACCACCTTTGGCTCATTTAATATACCAAGAACCTGTAATAAATTACAGGCACAACAGCGCCATTCTTGTAGATTCTCACTCCATATCATCATGCTGCTGTAATATTCATGTCTTAACTGTGTAAATCCCATTGGAATGGCGAAAAACGCGGTCAGTTTACGAAACTTGCCACAGTTTGCTTATTTTTAATTCGATTACTTTCATACTTTGGGAGGATAAACTAGATTAACAACGCTTTATACAAACAACACAAATGACATGGTTCAATGCACGCATCAAGGTCAAATGGCCGCTTAAAATCGTGCACAATGTTTTTTGATTCACCCTGTACTGTAGTCACCGCGTCCCATTTTAGATAAACAGGAAACTAACACAACTGTGAAGGACCTTACTTTTAATTGATTGGTTGATTAATTGGTTTATTGATTGATATTTTGTTTTATTATTTTATCACAGCGTACATGTATGAAACAAAATTAGTACGGTAATTAAACGATAATTAAAAAACAGATCAATAAGGTTTGTATCATTAAGTTTGAATGATGGGTGCATAGTCTATTGTATTGATCACCGAGTCATTGGAAACTCACCAATGCACAGTAAACAAATTGGTCATTGGCAAAACAATAAAACTGCATCACTGATACTATAAGTGATAGTGATAGGCAGTGGACGTCCGGTTAGCTTAAGCCTAAGTTAAGCCGTAAGGTTGTTATGGTAGTATAATATGCACCAGAAAATATTGGAAACTGGTGGATATGTCTTTGTAAATTTGTCTGTCACTGCACTGGACATGACGTTTCACCACTTGGTCTACCAAGGATCTCCGTAGAAAAAGTTAGAATAACTAGCATAACTAGCATTCATATAATCATGTAATAGAATAATATATAATAAGCTTATTAATAAAGATTTTGTATTTAGGCCTAATTAGTTTTCACCGTTTCATTTGACTGCAAATGTGTTGCTTAAGTTTAGGTCTTACCGGTTGTAAAGAACTATTACCCTGGAAATACCCAAAGCTGCTAGTCCGGAAATATAAAGTTAGGAAGGTATAAAATTTATCCTAAAACAAGATATAATTTACTTTTTTTCTCGGGGAAAAAGTCCAAAATACAATTTTGTTAAATGCAGCCCGTCGTACAGTACAACTCGCCAGGTGGGTATGGTCGGGTAAGGCTGTATGTAACAGTCACACATATGCAAATACATATGCTAATACTACCGCCATTTTGTTTATGAATATATTATAATAATAGTACACATTTGTATTTGTTTGTGTTTAGTATAATATCAAAATCAATATGAATCCATGAAATCCACTCCCTCTTCCTACTTACTATCCTTACTATACTTTGATTAATATGTATCCATACCAACCACCAACACATCATCCTACTTACTATCCTTACAATACTTTGATTAATAAGCATCCATTCAAACCACCAACACATCTTCCTACTTACTATCCTTACTATACTTTGATTAATATGTATCCATACCAACCACCAACACATCATCCTACTTACTATCCTTACTATACTTTCATTACTATGTATTCATGCCATCCACCAACACCTCATCCTACTTACTATCCTTACTATACTTTGATTAATATGTATCCATACCAACCACCAACACATCATCCTACTTACTATCCTTACTATACTTTGATTAATAAGCATCCATTCAAACCACCAACACATCTTCCTACTTACTATCCTTACTATACTTTGATTAATATGTATCCATACCAACCACCAACACATCATCCTACTTACTATCCTTACTATACTTTCATTACTATGTATTCATGCCTTCCACCAACACCTCATCCTACTTACTATCCTTACTATACTTTGATTAATATGTATCCATACCAACCACCAACACATCATCCTACTTACTATCCTTACTATACTTTGATTAATAAGCATCCATTCAAACCACCAACACATCTTCCTACTTACTATCCTTACTATACTTTGATTAATAAGCATCCATTCAAACCACCAACACATCTTCCTACTTACTATCCTTACTATACTTTGATTAATATGTATCCATACCAACCACCAACACATCATCCTACTTACTATCCTTACTATACTTTCATTACTACGTGTCCATGCCATCCACCAACACCTCATCCTACTTACTATCCTTACTATACTTTGATTAATATGCATCCATACAAACCACCAACACATCATTCTACTTACTATCCTTACTATACTTTCATTACTACGTGTCCATGCCATCCACCAACACCTCATCCTACTTACTATCCTTACTATACTTTGATTAATATGCATCCATCCAAACCACCAACACATCTTCCTACTTACTATCCTTACTATACTTTGATTAATATGCATCCATACAAACCACCAACACATCATTCTACTTACTATCCTTACTATACTTTCATTACTACGTGTCCATGCCATCCACCAACACATCATCCTACTTACTATCCTTACTATACTTTGATTACTATGTATTCCCATGCCATCCACCAACACCTCATCCTACTTACTATCCTTACTATACTTTGATTAATATGCATCCATACAAACCACCAACACATCTTCCTACTTACTATCCTTACTATACTTTGATTAATATGCATCCATACAAACCACCAACACATCATTCTACTTACTATCCTTACTATACTTTCATTACTACGTGTCCATGCCATCCACCAACACATCATCCTACTTACTATCCTTACTATACTTTCATTACTACGTGTCCATGCTATCCACCAACACATCATCCTACTTACTATCCTTACTATACTTTGATTACTATGTATTCCCATGCCATCCACCAACACCTCATCCTACTTACTATCCTTACTATACTTTGATTAATATGCATCCATCCAAACCACCAACACATCTTCCTACTTACTATCCTTACTATACTTTGATTAATATGCATCCATACAAACCACCAACACATCTTTCTACTTACTATCCTTACTATACTTTCATTACTACGTGTCCATGTCATCCACCAACACATCATCCTACTTACTATCCTTACTATACATTGATTAATATGCATCCATCCAAACCACCAACACATCTTCCTACTTACTATCCTTACTCTACTTTGATTAATATGCATCCATACAAACCACCAACACATCATTCTACTTACTATCCTTACTATACTTTCATTACTACGTGTCCATGCCATCCACCAACACCTCATCCTACTTACTATCCTTACTATACTTTGATTACTATGTATTCCCATGCCATACACCAACACCTCATCCTACTTACTATCCTTACTATACTTTGATTAATATGCATCCATACAAACCACCAACACATCTTCCTACTTACTATCCTTACTATACTTTGATTAATATGCATCCATACAAACCACCAACACATCATTCTACTTACTATCCTTACTATAGTTTGATTACTATGCATCCATACAAATCACCAACACATCATTCTACTTACTATCCTTACTATACTTTCATTACTACGTGTCCATGCTATCCACCAACACATCATCCTACTTACTATCCTTACTATACTTTGATTACTATGTATTCCCATGCCATCCACCAACACCTCATCCTACTTACTATCCTTACTATACTTTGATTAATATGCATCCATCCAAACCACCAACACATCTTCCTACTTACTATCCTTACTATACTTTGATTAATATGCATCCATACAAACCACCAACACATCATTCTACTTACTATCCTTACTATACTTTCATTACTACGTGTCCATGCCATCCACCAATACATCATCCTACTTACTATCCTTACTATACATTGATTAATATGCATCCATCCAAACCACCAACACATCTTCCTACTTACTATCCTTACTATACTTTGATTACTACGCGTCCAATCTGGCCACCAACACATCATTCTACTTACTATCCTTACTATACTTTGATTACTAAGTGTCCATGCTATCCACCAACATATCATTCTACTTACTATCCTTACTATACTTTGTTTATTATGCATCCATCCAAACCACCAACACATCATCCTACTTACTATCCTTACTATACTTTGATTAATATGCATCCAAACAAACCACCAACACATCATCCTACTTACTATCCTTACTATACTTTGATTACTACGCGTCCAATCTGGCCACCAACACCTCATCATACTTACTATCCTTACTATACTTTGATTAATATGTATCCATACCAACCACCAACACATCATCCTACTTACTATCCTTACTATACTTTGATTAATAAGCATCCATTCAAACCACCAACACATCTTCCTACTTACTATCCTTACTATACTTTGATTAATAAGCATCCATTCAAACCACCAACACATCTTCCTACTTACTATCCTTACTATACTTTGATTAATATGTATCCATACCAACCACTAACACATCATCCTACTTACTATCCTTACTATACTTTCATTACTACGTGTCCATGCCATCCACCAACACCTCATCCTACTTACTATCCTTACTATACTTTGATTAATATGCATCCATACAAACCACCAACACATCATTCTACTTACTATCCTTACTATACTTTGATTAATATGCATCCATACAAACCACCAACACATCATTCTACTTACTATCCTTACTATACTTTCATTACTACGTGTCCATGCCTTCCACCAACACATCATCCTACTTACTATCCTTACTATACTTTGATTACTATGTATTCCCATGCCATCCACCAACACCTCATCCTACTTACTATCCTTACTATACTTTGATTAATATGCATCCTTACAAACCACCAACACATCTTCCTACTTACTATCCTTACTATACTTTGATTAATATGCATCCATACAAACCACCAACACATCATTCTACTTACTATCCTTACTATACTTTCATTACTACGTGTCCATGCCATCCACCAACACCTCATCCTACTTACTATCCTTACTATACTTTGATTACTATGTATTCCCATGCCATACACCAACACCTCATCCTACTTACTATCCTTACTATACTTTGATTAATATGCATCCATACAAACCACCAACACATCTTCCTACTTACTATCCTTACTATACTTTGATTAATATGCAACCATACAAACCACCAACACATCATTCTACTTACTATCCTTACTATACTTTGATTACTGTCCATCCATACAAACCACCAACACATCATTCTACTTGCTATCCTTACTATACTTTCATTACTACGTGTCCATGCTATCCACCAACACATCATCCTACTTAACACCTCATCCTACTTACTATCCTTACTATACTTTGATTAATATGCATCCATCCAAACCACCAACACATCTTCCTACTTACTATCCTTACTATACTTTGATTAATATGCATCCATCCAAACCACCAACACATCTTCCTACTTACTATCCTTACTATACTTTGATTACTATGCATCCATACAAACCACCAACACATCATTCTACTTACTATCCTTACTATACTTTGATTAATATGCATCCATACAAACCACCAACACATCATTCTACTTACTATCCTTACTATACTTTCATTACTACGTGTCCATGCCATCTACCAACACATCATCCTACTTACTATCCTTACTATACTTTGATTACTATGTATTCCCATGCCATCCACCAACACCTCATCCTACTTACTATCCTTACTATACTTTGATTAATATGCATCCATACAAACCACCAACACATCATTCTACTTACTATCCTTACTATACTTTCATTACTACGTGTCCATGCCTTCCACCAACACATCATCCTACTTACTATCCTTACTATACTTTGATTACTATGTATTCCCATGCCATCCACCAACACCTCATCCTACTTACTATCCTTACTATACTTTGATTAATATGCATCCAAACAAACCACCAACACATCATTCTACTTACTATCCTTACTATACTTTGATTAATATGCATCCATACAAACCACCAACACATCATTCTACTTACTATCCTTACTATACTTTCATTACTACGTGTCCATGCCATCTACCAACACATCATCCTACTTACTATCCTTACTATACTTTGATTACTATGTATTCCCATGCCATCCACCAACACCTCATCCTACTTACTATCCTTACTATACTTTGATTAATATGCATCCATACAAACCACCAACACATCATTCTACTTACTATCCTTACTATACTTTCATTACTACGTGTCCATGCCTTCCACCAACACATCATCCTACTTACTATCCTTACTATACTTTGATTACTATGTATTCCCATGCCATCCACCAACACCTCATCCTACTTACTATCCTTACTATACTTTGATTAATATGCATCCTTACAAACCACCAACACATCTTCCTACTTACTATCCTTACTATACTTTGATTAATATGCATCCATACAAACCACCAACACATCATTCTACTTACTATCCTTACTATACTTTCATTACTACGTGTCCATGCCATCCACCAACACCTCATCCTACTTACTATCCTTACTATACTTTGATTACTATGTATTCCCATGCCATACACCAACACCTCATCCTACTTACTATCCTTACTATACTTTGATTAATATGCATCCATACAAACCACCAACACATCTTCCTACTTACTATCCTTACTATACTTTGATTAATATGCAACCATACAAACCACCAACACATCATTCTACTTACTATCCTTACTATACTTTGATTACTGTCCATCCATACAAACCACCAACACATCATTCTACTTACTATCCTTACTATACTTTCATTACTACGTGTCCATGCTATCCACCAACACATCATCCTACTTACTATCCTTACTATACTTTGATTACTATGTATTCCCATGCCATCCACCAACACCTCATCCTACTTACTATCCTTACTATACTTTGATTAATACGCATCCATCCAAACCACCAACACATCTTCCTACTTACTATCCTTACTATACTTTGATTAATATGCATCCATCCAAACCACCAACACATCTTCCTACTTACTATCCTTACTATACTTTAATTAATATGCATCCATACAAACCACCAACACATCTTCCTACTTACTATCCTTACTATACTTTCATTACTACGTGTCCATGCCATCCACCAACACATCATCCTACTTACTATCCTTACTATACTTTGATTAATATGCATCCATCCAAACCACCAACACATCTTCCTACTTACTATCCTTACTATACTTTGATTAATATGCATCCATACAAACCACCAACACATCATTCTACTTACTATCCTTACTATACTTTGATTACTATGTGTCCATGCCATCCACCAACACCTCATCCTACTTACTATCCTTACTATACTTTGATTACTATGTATTCCCATGCCATCCACCAACACCTCATCCTACTTACTATCCTTACTATACTTTGATTAATACGCATCCATCCAAACCACCAACACATCTTCCTACTTACTATCCTTACTATACTTTGATTAATATGCATCCATCCAAACCACCAACACATCTTCCTACTTACTATCCTTACTATACTTTAATTAATATGCATCCATACAAACCACCAACACATCTTCCTACTTACTATCCTTACTATACTTTGATTAATATGCATCCATACAAACCACCAACACATCTTCCTACTTACTATCCTTACTATACTTTGATTAATATGCATCCATACAAACCACCAACACATCATTCTACTTACTATCCTTACTATACTTTCATTACTACGTGTCCATGCCTTCCACCAACACATCATCCTACTTACTATCCTTACTATACTTTGATTACTATGTATTCCCATGCCATCCACCAACACCTCATCCTACTTACTATCCTTACTATACTTTGATTAATATGCATCCTTACAAACCACCAACACATCTTCCTACTTACTATCCTTACTATACTTTGATTAATATGCATCCATACAAACCACCAACACATCTTCCTACTTACTATCCTTACTATACTTTGATTAATATGCATCCATACAAACCACCAACACATCATTCTACTTACTATCCTTACTATACTTTGATTACTATGCATCCATACAAACCACCAACACATCATTCTACTTACTATCCTTACTATACTTTGATTAATATGCATCCATACAAACCACCAACACATCTTCCTACTTACTATCCTTACTATACTTTGATTAATATGCATCCATACAAACCACCAACACATCATTCTACTTACTATCCTTACTATACTTTCATTACTACGTGTCCATGCCTTCCACCAACACATCATCCTACTTACTATCCTTACTATACTTTGATTACTATGTATTCCCATGCCATCCACCAACACCTCATCCTACTTACTATCCTTACTATACTTTGATTAATATGCATCCTTACAAACCACCAACACATCTTCCTACTTACTATCCTTACTATACTTTGATTAATATGCATCCATACAAACCACCAACACATCTTCCTACTTACTATCCTTACTATACTTTGATTAATATGCATCCATACAAACCACCAACACATCATTCTACTTACTATCCTTACTATACTTTGATTACTATGCATCCATACAAACCACCAACACATCATTCTACTTACTATCCTTACTATACTTTGATTAATATGCATCCATACAAACCACCAACACATCATTCTACTTACTATCCTTACTATACTTTCATTACTACGTGTCCATGCCATCTACCAACACATCATCCTACTTACTATCCTTACTATACTTTGATTACTATGTATTCCCATGCCATCCACCAACACCTCATCCTACTTACTATCCTTACTATACTTTGATTAATATGCATCCATACAAACCACCAACACATCTTCCTACTTACTATCCTTACTATACTTTGATTAATATGCATCCATACAAACCACCAACACATCATTCTACTTACTATCCTTACTATACTTTCATTACTACGTGTCCATGCTATCCACCAACACATCATCCTACTTACTATCCTTACTATACTTTGATTACTATGTATTCCCATGCCATCCACCAACACCTCATCCAACTTACTATCCTTACTATACTTTGATTAATATGCATCCATCCAAACCACCAACACATCTTCCTACTTACTATCCTTACTATACTTTGATTAATATGCATCCATACAAACCACCAACACATCATTCTACTTACTATCCTTACTATACTTTCATTAATACGTGTCCATGCCATCCACCAACACGTCATCCTACTTACTATCCTTACTATACTTTGATTACTATGTATTCCCATGCCATCCACCAACACCTCATCCTACTTACTATCCTTACTATACTTTGATTAATATGCATCCATACAAACCACCAACACATCTTCCTACTTACTATCCTTACTATACTTTGATTAATATGCATCCATACAAACCACCAACACATCATTCTACTTACTATCCTTACTATACTTTGATTACTATGCATCCATACAAACCACCAACACATCATTCTACTTACTATCCTTACTATACTTTGATTAATATGCATCCATACAAACCACCAACACATCATTCTACTTACTATCCTTACTATACTTTCATTACTACGTGTCCATGCCTTCCACCAACACATCATCCTACTTACTATCCTTACTATACTTTGATTACTATGTATTCCCATGCCATCCACCAACACCTCATCCTACTTACTATCCTTACTATACTTTGATTAATATGCAACCATACAAACCACCAACACATCATTCTACTTACTATCCTTACTATACTTTGATTACTGTCCATCCATACAAACCATCAACACATCATTCTACTTACTATCCTTACTATACTTTCATTACTACGTGTCCATGCTATCCACCAACACATCATCCTACTTACTATCCTTACTATACTTTGATTACTATGTATTCCCATGCCATCCACCAACACCTCATCCTACTTACTATCCTTACTATACTTTGATTAATATGCATCCATCCAAACCACCAACACATCTTCCTACTTACTATCCTTACTATACTTTGATTAATATGCATCCATCCAAACCACCAACACATCTTCCTACTTACTATCCTTACTATACTTTAATTAATATGCATCCATACAAACCACCAACACATCTTCCTACTTACTATCCTTACTATACTTTCATTACTACGTGTCCATGCCATCCACCAACACATCATCCTACTTACTATCCTTACTATACTTTGATTAATATGCATCCATCCAAACCACCAACACATCTTCCTACTTACTATCCTTACTATACTTTGATTAATATGCATCCATACAAACCACCAACACATCATTCTACTTACTATCCTTACTATACTTTGATTACTACGTGTCCATGCCATCCACCAACACCTCATCCTACTTACTATCCTTACTATAATTTGATTACTATGTATTCCCATGCCATCCACCAACACCTCATCCTACTTACTATCCTTACTATACTTTGATTAATATGCATCCATACAAACCACCAACACATCTTCCTACTTACTATCCTTACTATACTTTGATTAATATGCATCCATACAAACCACCAACACATCATTCTACTTACTATCCTTACTATACTTTCATTACTACGTGTCCATGCCATCTACCAACACATCATCCTACTTACTATCCTTACTATACTTTGATTACTATGTATTCCCATGCCATCCACCAACACCTCATCCTACTTACTATCCTTACTATACTTTGATTAATATGCATCCATCCAAACCACCAACACATCTTCCTACTTACTATCCTTACTATACTTTGATTAATATGCATCCATCCATGCTTATTAATCAAAGTATAGTAAGGATAGTAAGTAGCATGATGTGTTGGTGGTTGGTATGGATACATATTAATCAAAGTATAGTAAGGATAGTAAGTAGGATGAGGTGTTGGTGGATGGCATGAATACATAGTAATCAAAGTATAGTAAGGATAGTAAGTAGGATGATGTGTTGGTAGATGGCATGGACACGTAGTAATGAAAGTATAGTAAGGATAGTAAGTAGAATGATGTGTTGGTGGTTTGTATGGATGCATATTAATCAAAGTATAGTAAGGATAGTAAGTAGGAAGATGTGTTGGTTGTTTGGATGGATGCATACTAATCAAAGTATAGTAAGGATAGTAAGTAGGATGAGGTGTTGGTGGATGGCATGGACACGTCAAAGTATAGTAAGGATAGTAAGTAGGATGAGATGTTGGTGGTTTGGATGGATGCATAATAAACAAAGTATAGTAAGGATAGTAAGTAGAATGATATGTTGGTGGATAGCATGGACACTTAGTAATCAAAGTATAGTAAGGATAGTGAGTAGAATTATGTGTTGGTGGCTGGATTGGACACGTAGTAATCAAAGTATAGTAAGGATAGTAAGTAGGATGATGTGTTGGTGGTTTGGATGGATGCATAATAAACAAAGTATAGTAAGGATAGTAAGTAGAATGATATGTTGGTGGATAGCATGGACACTTAGTAATCAAAGTATAGTAAGGATAGTAAGTATAATTATGTGTTGGTGGCTGGATTGGACACGTAGTAATCAAAGTATAGTAAGGATAGTAAGTAGGACGATGTGTTGGTTGTTTGGATGGATGCATATTAATCAAAGTATAGTAAGGATAGTAAGTAGGATGAGGTGTTGGTGGATGGCATGGACACGTAGTAATCAAAGTATAGTAAGGATAGTAAGTAGGATGATGTGTTGGTGGTTGGTATGGATACATATTAATCAAAGTATAGTAAGGATAGTAAGTAGGATGAGGTGTTGGTGGATGGCATGAATACATAGTAATCAAAGTATAGTAAGGATAGTAAGTAGGATGATGTGTTGGTGGTTTGTATGGATACATATTAATCAAAGTATAGTAAGGATAGTAAGTAGGATGAGGTGTTGGTGGATGGCATTGACACGTAGTAATCAAAGTATAGTAAGGATAGTAAGTAGGATGAGTTGCTGGTGGAAGACATGAATACATAGTAATCAAAGTATAGTAAGGATAGTAAGTAGGATGATGTTTTGGTGGATAGCATGGACACGTTGTAATGAAAGTATAGTAAGGATAGTAAGTAGAATGATGTGTTGGTGATGTGTATGGATGCATATTAATCAAAGGATAGTAAGGGTAGTAAGTAGAATGATGTGTTGGTGGATACCATGGAGACTTAGTAATCAAAGTATAGTAAGGATAGTAAGTAGAATGAGGTGTTGGTGGATAGCATGGACACTTAGTAATCAAAGTATAGTAAGGATAGTAAGTAGAATGATGTGTTGGTGGCCAGATTGGACGCGTAGTAATCAAAGTATAGTAAGGATAGTAAGTAGGATGATGTGTTGGTGGTTTGTTTGGATGCATATTAATCAAAGTATAGTAAGGATAGTAAGTAGGATGATGTGTTGGTGGTTTGTATGGATACATATTAATCAAAGTATAGTAAGGATAGTAAGTATGATGAGGTGTTGGTGGCCAGATTGGACGCGTAGTAATCAAAGTATAGTAAGGATAGTAAGTAGGATGATGTGTTGGTGGTTTGTTTGGATGCATATTAATCAAAGTATAGTAAGGATAGTAAGTAGGATGATGTGTTGGTGGTTTGGATGGATGCATAATAAACAAAGTATAGTAAGGATAGTAAGTAGAATGATATGTTGGTGGATAGCATGGACACTTAGTAATCAAAGTATAGTAAGGATAGTAAGTAGAATTATGTGTTGGTGGCTGGATTGGACACGTAGTAATCAAAGTATAGTAAGGATAGTAAGTAGGATGATGTGTTGGTGGTTTGGATGGATGCATAATAAACAAAGTATAGTAAGGATAGTAAGTAGAATGATATGTTGGTGGATAGCATGGACACTTAGTAATCAAAGTATAGTAAGGATAGTGAGTAGAATTATGTGTTGGTGGCTGGAGTGGACACGTAGTAATCAAAGTATAGTAAGGATAGTAAGTAGAATGATGTGTTGGTGGCCGGATTGGACACGTAGTAATCAAAGTATAGTAAGGATAGTAAGTAGGATGATGTGTTGGTGATGTGTATGGATGCATATTAATCAAAGTATAGTAAGGATAGTAAGTAGAATGATGTGTTGGTGGATAGCATGGAGACTTAGTAATCAAAGTATAGTAAGGATAGTAAGTAGAATGATGTGTTGGTGGATATCATGGACAATTAGAAATCAAAGTATAGTAAGGATAGTAAGTAGGATGAGGTGTTGGTGGATGGCATGAATACATAGTAATCAAAGTATAGTAAGGATAGTAAGTAGGATGATGTGTTGGTGGATAGCATGGACACGTAGTAATGAAAGTATAGTAAGGATAGTAAGTAGAATGATGTGTTGGTGGTTTGTATGGATGCATATTAATCAAAGTATAGTAAGGATAGTAAGTAGGAAGATGTGTTGGTGGTTTAGATGGATGCATATTAATCAAAGTATAGTAAGGATAACAAGTAGGATGAGGTGTTGGTGGATGGCATGGGAATACATAGTAATCAAAGTATAGTAAGGATAGTAAGTAGGATGATGTGTTGGTGGATAGCATGGACATGTAGTAATGAAAGTATAGTAAGGATAGTAAGTAGAATGATGTGTTGGTGGTTTGTATGGATGCATAGTAATCAAAGTATAGTAAGGATAGTAAGTAGAATGATGTGTTGGTGGTTTGTATGGATGCATATTAATCAAAGTATAGTAAGGATAGTAAGTAGGAAGATGTGTTGGTGGTTTGCATGGATGCATATTAATCAAAGTATAGTAAGGATAGTAAGTAGGATGAGGTGTTGGTGGATGGCATGGGAATACATAGTAATCAAAGTATAGTAAGGATAGTAAGTAGGATGATGTGTTGGTGGAAGGCATGGACACGTAGTAATGAAAGTATAGTAAGGATAGTAAGTAGAATGATGTGTTGGTGGTTTGTATGGATGCATATTAATCAAAGTATAGTAAGGATAGTAAGTAGAATGATGTGTTGGTGGTTTGTATGGATGCATAGTAATCAAAGTATAGTAAGGATAGTAAGTAGAATGATGTGTTGGTGGTTTGTATGGATGCATATTAATCAAAGTATAGTAATGATAGTAAGTAGGAAGATGTGTTGGTGGTTTGTATGGATGCATATTAATCAAAGTATAGTAAGGATAGTAAGTAGGATGAGGTGTTGGTGGATGGCATGGACACGTTGTAATGAAAGTATAGTAAGGATAGTAAGTAGAATGATGTGTTGGTGGTTTGTATGGATGCATATTAATCAAAGTATAGTAAGGATAGTAAGTAGGAAGATGTGTTGGTGGTTTGGATGGATGCATATTAATCAAAGTATAGTAAGGATAGTAAGTAGGATGAGGTGTTGGTGGATGGCATGGGAATACATAGTAATCAAAGTATAGTAAGGATAGTAAGTAGGATGATGTGTTGGTGGATAGCATGGACACGTAGTAATGAAAGTATAGTAAGGATAGTAAGTAGAATGATGTGTTGGTGGTTTGTATGGATGCATATTAATCAAAGTATAGTAAGGATAGTAAGTAGGAAGATGTGTTGGTGGTTTGTATGGATGCATATTAATCAAAGTATAGTAAGGATAGTAAGTAGGATGAGGTGTTGGTGGATGGCATGGGAATACATAGTAATGAAAGTATAGTAAGGATAGTAAGTAGGATGAGGTGTTGGTGGATGGCATGGGAATACATAGTAATCAAAGTATAGTAAGGATAGTAAGTAGGATGATGTGTTGGTGGATAGCATGGACACGTAGTAATGAAAGTATAGTAAGGATAGTAAGTAGAATGATGTGTTGGTGGTTTGTATGGATGCATAGTAATCAAAGTATAGTAAGGATAGTAAGTAGAATGATGTGTTGGTGGTTTGTATGGATGCATATTAATCAAAGTATAGTAAGGATAGTAAGTAGGAAGATGTGTTGGTGGTTTGTATGGATGCATATTAATCAAAGTATAGTAAGGATAGTAAGTAGGATGAGGTGTTGGTGTATGGCATGGGAATACATAGTAATCAAAGTATAGTAAGGATAGTAAGTAGGATGAGGTGTTGGTGGATGGCATGGACACGTAGTAATGAAAGTATAGTAAGGATAGTAAGTAGAATGATGTGTTGGTGGTTTGTATGGATGCATATTAATCAAAGTATAGTAAGGATAGTAAGTAGGAAGATGTGTTGGTGGTTTGGATGGATGCATATTAATCAATGTATAGTAAGGATAGTAAGTAGGATGATGTGTTGGTGGATGGCATGGACACGTAGTAATGAAAGTATAGTAAGGATAGTAAGTAGAAAGATGTGTTGGTGGTTTGTATGGATGCATATTAATCAAAGTATAGTAAGGATAGTAAGTAGGAAGATGTGTTGGTGGTTTGGATGGATGCATATTAATCAAAGTATAGTAAGGATAGTAAGTAGGATGAGGTGTTGGTGGATGGCATGGGAATACATAGTAATCAAAGTATAGTAAGGATAGTAAGTAGGATGATGTGTTGGAGGATAGCATGGACACGTAGTAATGAAAGTATAGTAAGGATAGTAAGTAGGATGATGTGTTGGTGGATCGCATGGACACGTAGTAATGAAAGTATAGTAAGGATAGTAAGTAGAATGATGTGTTGGTGGTTTGTATGGATGCATATTAATCAAAGTATAGTAAGGATAGTAAGTAGGAAGATGTGTTGGTGGTTTGTATGGATGCATATTAATCAAAGTATAGTAAGGATAGTAAGTAGGATGAGGTGTTCGTGGATGGCATGGGAATACATAGTAATCAAAGTATAGTAAGGATAGTAAGTAGGATGATGTGTTGGTGGATGGCATGGACACGTAGTAATGAAAGTATAGTAAGGATGAACTATTTTTCTGAACAGTTTTTTGTGCAGTACCGCTTGCGGTACTGCACAACTCCGCTTGCATTCCCGCTTCGCGGGAATGCAAGGCCCGCTTGGTGTCTCCGCTTGCGGATATGCACACATTTATTGGCATTGCCGCAAGCGGACCAAACACCCGCTTGCGGGGATACACTTATTTGTTCACATCGCCGCTTCGCGGACTTGTCGCTTTTGAATCGCTTTTCCGCACGCGGCAATGCACACATTTATTGGAACTTCCGTAAGCGGAGCCATTTACCCGCTTGCGGGGTTACCATTATTTGTTCACATCTCCGCTTCGCGGAATTGTCGCTTTTAGATTGCTTTTCCGTGCGCGGAAATGTCCATATTTGATTGTACCTCCTCTTGCGGGGTTACCATTATTTGTTCACATCTCCGCTTCGCGGGATTGTCGCTTTTGGATTGCTTTTCCGTGCGTGGAAATGTCCAGTATTTGATTGTACCTCCTCTTGAGGGGTTACCATTATTTGTTCACAATTCCGCTTCGCGGAATTGTCGCTTTTAGATTGCTCTTCCGCGCGCGGAGTCATCGAAATAATCATCCAATGTCCGCTTGCGGGGATACAATTATTTGTTCACATTTCCGCGATATTGATTCATTATAATGCTCCTCGGTATTCATGTTTGCATTCATTTTACCAAGCGTTCTCCAATATTACAAAACTGATAGGCCTACTTCATAATACATACAAACACCACATCCGAAGATGAAACTAAGGGTTACGCATCACATACCAACGTATTATAGAGGATCGCATAGGCGATTCAATAGGGAACTTGAACAATTTAAATAATAATATTAATAGTAGGCCTATAATATTTAAATATCTGTATTCCATTGGGTATATACCCGGGGGTATATAGGCCTGTGTGATATAGTTTTTGTGCGGGAGACAACATTTCTATTCTGTGACCATGGTGACTATTCACCTGCATGACCACTTAACCTCCTCTTAAGCTGTGGATTACTATGGAAGCTGTGAAACACTATTGTCTATTCAACCTATTGAAATAAAATTTGACTGTGTTGTAAGAACACATCCTGTCGTCTATTGAAATACAACTTGGCTGCGTAATTGCAATCAATACAGGAGACAACATTTCTATTATGTGACAATGGTGAGTGGTGACTATACACCTGAATAAATGATCACTTAACCCCTTAAGTTGTGGATTACTATGGAAGCTGTGAAACACTGTCTTTTATGTCTATTCAGCCTATTGAAATACAACTTGGCTGCGTAATTGCAATCAATACAGGAGACAACATTTCTATTATGTGACAATGGTGAGTGGTGACTATACACCTGAATAAATGATCACTTAACCCCTTAAGTTGTGGATTACTATGGAAGCTGTGAAACACTGTCTTTTATGTCTATTCAGCCTATTGAAATAAAATTTGACTGTGTTGTAAGAACACATCCTGTCGTTTATTGAAATACAACTTGACCGTGTAATTACAATCAATACAACCACGTGATAATTTTGTTCTGATAAATCGATAGACATGTTGTTATTTTCTCCTGACCAAAGTAAAAGAAGAGGGATTATCTTTTTTTATTATATCATGCTACCCTTAAATTTCCCAGGGACCGATAATTATCAAAAAATCGGCTTTTGTATTTATATAACATCGTATTATTTGTCAACCAACATCATAATAACCCCTACTGTATTTAAAGTAGTATACATTTAAAAATATTTAAACCAATGAAGAGTTTGTATATGCAAAGAGTGTTAAGTCCACACATGAGAGATGCATTAAAATAAGTACAAACATGCCTAGTATTTGTTAAGTAATCCTTGCGATAGACAATGAGTTAGGAAAGGTATCTGAAAAATAAACATAATATTGGTTAAAACCAGTCCTATACTATCGCGTGGAAAGTGTTACAGCATTGGTTTATGAAATGAACTCTGATACGCTTTTAGATTAGGGGAGTAATGAAAAGTAAGTTACAATGACAGTAATGAATGATTATCTGGGACTAATATATCTAAAATATATTAGTCCCAGTGATGTTATTAACAGTCAGCTGTAGAACGGGGCACCGTTTCAATTGAGGGCGCTCTATTTAGTGACGCACTGCCGTCATTTTTTACACGGCGATTCATCAAGTAACGGAAGTCCGTCGCACGCCGGAACACGAACAAAAAACAATTTTCAATAGAGGGCGGGCTTGGGAACTGGACTGCGTTTCCAAGGGAACGGCCTCACGTCACAGTAATTGTCAAAATTCGTAAAAACCCGAATTTGCCGATTTTAAACTGCCCATACCCGGTGTGACATGAACCAGCTTATCCGAGTTCCAATTTTAATTCCTTAGAGCGTGAAGTACTTCTGATCAATGCTTAATTCATCTGGCATGGGATTGTGGGAATGAATTTATTAGTTCCCAACTGTATAATATTTTCGATATCATTTAATTAAAATACTTATTTAATTTGATTCTTAAAACTTCATTGACCACCATAATATATCCATAAAATATCTGTATTAATAATATCACAGAAAACTATACTCGACCTGAGAATTAATTTCGTAGCATCATATAGCCACACAAACTAGGCCTATATCACACAGGCCTATACCCAAAGGAAAAGGATATTTAAATATACTAGGTTTTCCCGGCGAATTTCACACTATACGCGTTCAATTTAGTAAAAGATGCTTTCGTTTTCCCGTGAAATTGATTGAAGTTCAGAATCCCGTTTTCTATTTCATGATTGGTAAATCCTTTTCCTAAAATGTGCAGCGAATCGTAAGCAAGTAACATCACTTTCACTAATGCGCAATTATTTAGTGAATTGTTTTTCAATTCAGAGCAAAAACGAACGCACGTATACAATCCTGTTGCGTATAACACTTTCCACGCGGCAATTATAGTTTTACCATATTATACAAAACATATTTTTTAGAAACCTTTCCCCATTTTTAAAGTCTATCTTAAGAATCACTGATACAATAGGCAAGCGTGTACTTATTTTAATGCACTTCTCATAATGATTCGATTCCAAATATGGTGACTTCATAATGTTGACATTTTTTAAACATTTAGGACTGTCGTCTGCAGGCGACTACCGCGTGGAAAGCGTTCAGATTTTTTTCAAGTTATTCTCACGTCTTATTCTAATGCTGCTTACCTTCAAAAAATTAGTGATTCTTTATTTTAAATACATTAGAAGGGTATAAAATGTTCGTCACACATACTATATATAATTGCGCAAATGGGCGATTCCATGAAAATGTGACGGAGCAAAAAACCTGAAAATTGCTCCAAAATATTTATTTTTACCTCTATGTTGTTCAAAGCTCATGCAAAGGTTCAGGAAAAAATTGTTACAACATTTGGCTCATGTTTATTATGAAAAAAATCTACTTTTCTTACCCCCAAAATGGTAACACGTGAAGTTACCGGAGCGACACTTTTTTGAAAATATTTACTTTATTGATTTGGTTTTAATTTACGCCACTTATAATTTTAATTCTACTAGTTAGGCCATATTTAAAAATAGTAAATAATTAGATAAATTCATAACACCACTCTACAATAGGCCATCAAAATGTCGTAACGCGTGTTACCAAACTCATATTCAGGAAAACGTGCTAAAACCTTAATTTTTCAAGTGTTATTTATCACTATTTTAATGGTTAATATGTTAGTTCAATTGCCAAAGTCAAAATTAATTTTAATTTATAAATATAATAAAGAATCTAAGGCTAGTAAATTATGGTTGGACAAAGTGTAACGCGTGTTACCGTAACACGTGTTACCGACTATTTTGCATTTGACAAAAAAGTGAGAACTTTAATTCTTGTTATCCCCCTCCCCTCCCCCCCCCCTCCCCCCACCTCCCCCCCACCCCCCCCCCCCCCCCCACCCCCCCCCCCCCTCCCCCCTCCCCCCCACCCCCCACCCCCACTTACGTGAAATTCACGAGGTGACTGACTTGGGAAAAGTTATGGGTCAAGTATTAGTTTTCTCTATCCAAGTATAATATGTTTTTAGCTTTGAACTGCAAATTCTTTCAATGTATATATGTATGTATATACAACGTTTTAAAAATGTATCGAAACAACTTTTGGGACACCCTGTTCTTTGCAAAGAATAGATCAGTCCGTGGATATTATTAATCATGACAGGTTATCAATATACATGACACAATTTAGGATATCAATACATGGATTAGGACTAGGAGACACATTGCAAAGATCACAAATGTCAATTTGTTTATTTAAACTTGGATTATTATTTCGTATTATGAACAGATTATAGACATGACACGCGCCGAAAATTTAGGATATCAATACGTGGATTATGATTAAGAGACACTTTAAATCGCAATGTGTCAATTTGTTTATTTGTACTTGGATTATGATTAGTCTGTCAATAGATGTTACAGGCCGAAAAAAGTATCAATGCATGGATTATGATTAAGAAAACTTTGTAAAGATCGTGATGTAATGTGTCAATTTGTTAATAAATTAAAAGGTGGACTAAAAATGCTTCACTTATTATAGGCCACGAACAAAATAAATCCTGTTCTACGGGACCGCTCAGGTTGGGTCAGTCGGTCGGGTTTTTTCTTTCCTTTTTTCTTTTTCCCGCATCAAAATGAACATATGTCGCCGTAATTAGATATGCCAACAACAATATTTGTGTCGGTATTCATATTTGCATGTGACATTTTTTTCACGATTTCAAAAAAAAATGGGTCGGCCTGTAGAAACTGGGTTTCTTTTTTTCGTCGCCCTATCACAATTTTGGCAAAGTTTAAGTTGACATGGATTAAAAAGCCCGCGGATTCAGAATATAACACACGAACAAATATTCATATTTCTTTATTGAAAAAAAAAAGACATGGTTGAAGTTAAATATTTTCAAATGCCGAGTTTTTAGAATACCGCAATTTTGAAACCCCAAAATACAGAAACTATTAACGAAATAGAAAACTGGGAGATATGATATGGAATATTGAGTGTAGTTTGAGCAAAGGTATAATACATTACTTTAAGGAATGGATAAGATAAAGAATAGGTATTATTTATGTATCACAATTATTCAAAGATAGGGAAGTTCGGGGATTGTAATCTTCTATTAAATGAATATTATGCGATCTTTTCCAGGGGGCGCCCTCTGTCCATAATTTGTTTTTAGAAAGTATATTTTCTTGCAGAGTTACATTTCTATCACATTGCATAACATGTGTATATCTATTTGATAAATACTACTTTATGAAGTCTGATTATGATCCGATGGCGAACTTGCCCCGGCCTAGATATCAGTGATACGCTTGTAGCTATACCAAAAGCATACACAACAGCCTCACTAAGATCTAAAATCAAACATTATGAACTTGCACGGAATAAAGACATGATTTAATAACATAAAAATGGAGTAATTTTGTCAACTTGCGTGATCTTTTAAGAACGACGCATTACAGAATTATGCCAAAAACTATACCATGAATCATCTTAAAGTTATTGCTCCCCCTTCCCCCATATTGCCATTAAACGGCGTAGCTGATGAGAATTTCTAACTGAGATTCGAAACCGGTCCTACCCTTACCCCTTCTGTTGAAATACCGCATATCATCAACATATGCCTATGATTACATTTATTTCACTGTGTATGATCCATGCCTGTTATTGATAATGCATTGTATCTTTTAGCCTCGATAGATCATGTTGTTTTGGGCGGACCCCCACTAAATACTTTAGAAGTCAACTCTACTCTAAAGGTACTAGTGATTCTATATTTTTTACCCCTTCTGTTTAAATACCGCATATCATCAACATCCGGGATCAACATATGCCTATGATTACATTAGGTTTTTTCTTCTTTTTTTCTTACATAATGTACGTGTCTTAATGGGCTATTTCAGATAATAATAATGACATCAGATAATAATGACATCGGAATTCTAGACTTTTTTCCCCACCAATTTTTCAATGGAATTCCATACCTTTTTGGCTCATGTTCTTGGAATTCCAGACTTATGGTAATACCGCTAGCGGGCATTTTGATGACCCCGCTTGTGGAAATGCTGAAATATTATTGCTTTTCTGCGCGCGGCAAACCAATCCGAAAGCAACAATCCCGCGAAGCGGAGATGTGAATTTTGTTTTGCTTTTCCGTGAGCGGCAAAGCAATCCGAAAGCAACAATCCCGCGAAGCGGAGATGTGAATTTTGTTTTGCTTTTCCGTGCGCGGCTAAGCAATCCCGAAGCGACAATCCCGCGAAGCGGAGATGTAATTTTAGAATAACTACAAGCGGTAAGTTTGTGCCGCGTTGGGAAATGTAAACAAATACGTGCATGTCCGTAAGCGGGAAAGCAAAGCCAAAGCGACAATTCCGCGAAGAGGAATTACAAACAGGAAGTGGTACCTCCGCTTGAGGACTTTATCCCCCGCTTGTGGCAATGCCAATAAATGTGTGCATATCCGCAAGCGGAGATACCAAGCGGAGCTTACATTCCCGCTTCGCGGGAACGCAAGCGGAGTTTTGCAGTACCGCAAGCGGTACTGCAAAGAATTCGGTCCATTTTAATACCTGTAAGGATAGTAAGTAGAATGATGTGTTGGTGGTTTGTATGGATGCATATTAATCAAAGTATAGTAAGGATAGTAAGTAGGAAGATGTGTTGGTGGTTTGGATGGATGCATATTAATCAAAGTATAGTAAGGATAGTAAGTAGGATGAGGTGTTGGTGGATGGCATGGACACGTAGTAATGAAAGTATAGTAAGGATAGTAAGTAGAATGATGTGTTGGTGGTTTGTATGGATGCATATTAATCAAAGTATAGTAAGGATAGTAAGTAGGATGAGGTGTTGGTGGATGGCATGGACACGTAGTAATGAAAGTATAGTAAGGATAGTAAGTAGGATGATGTGTTGGTGGTTGGTATGGATACATATTAATCAAAGTATAGTAAGGATAGTAAGTAGGAAGATGTGTTGGTGGTTTGAATGGATGCTTATTAATCAAAGTATAGTAAGGATAGTAAGTAGGATGATGTGTTGGTGGTTGGTATGGATACATATTAATCAAAGTATAGTAAGGATAGTAAGTAGGATGAGGTGTTGGTGGATGGCATGAATATATAGTAATCAAAGTATAGTAAGGATAGTAAGTAGGATGATGTGTTGGTGGATGGCATGGACACGTAGTAATGAAAGTATAGTAAGGATAGTAAGTAGAATGATGTGTTGGTGGTTTGTATGGATGCATATTAATCAAAGTATAGTAAGGATAGTAAGTAGGAAGATGTGTTGGTTGTTTGGATGGATGCATATTAATCAAAGTATATTAAGGATAGTAAGTAGGATGAGGTGTTGGTGGATGGCATGGACACGTAGTAATGAAAGTATAGTAAGGATAGTAAGTAGAATGATGTGTTGGTGGTTTGTATGGATGCATATTAATCAAAGTATAGTAAGGATAGTAAGTAGGATGAGGTGTTGGTGGATGGCATGGACACGTAGTAATGAAAGTATAGTAAGGATAGTAAGTAGGATGATGTGTTGGTGGTTGGTATGGATACATATTAATCAAAGTATAGTAAGGATAGTAAGTAGGAAGAGGGAGTGGATTTCATGGATTCATATTGATTTTGATATTATACTAAACACAAACAAATACAAATGTGTATTATTATTATTATTATATATTCATAAACAAAATGGCGGTAGTATTAGCATATGTATTTGCATATGTGTGACTGTTACATACGGTAATAACCGTATGGTCGGTAATCATTTTACTAGATTTAGTCATCGACAATTATGGATTTGCATATTTCTTGTTGTAATGCGGTTGCTACTTTCGGACTTATCGTTAAGTTTTAATGTTAAAGGGTAACATAAACTAAACCAAGTTTATTTTAGTCCACTTAAGCATTTATGCCCATCTAAGAGGATGGACATTTTCTTTGGGGGCATTGGGTCATTCTTCGGTAAATGTCACATTTCATGTTCCGATACTTTGATATCCTATATCTGGTAATTTCGTCACTTCAATTCTTCAATTCTTCAATTTGGTGGCCGCTAGAGTCGGATGTGTCTTCAGACCTCAGGTTTGCAGATGATGTGGCTTTGCTAGCTAACTCAGTGAAGGAATTGGAGGCCCAACTAAACTGTCTGAATACGGAAAGCAGAAAAGTTGGTCTGAAAATGCACAAAGGAAAAACAAAATTTATGACAAATTTCCAAACAAAGGAGTCCATCGAAATTGACAAGGAACCGATAGAAAAGGTAGAAAGTTACAAATATCTTGGCAAGGAAATAAAAATGGAGAACAATACGAGAGAGGAAGTCTTGATAAAAATCAAGGCAGGCTGGAGCTGCTTCGGCAGAAACAAAACCATTCTCTGTGATAAAACCATACCAATAACATTAAGGACAAGGGTTTTCAATCAATGTGTGCTACCTACCATGACATACGGTGCCGAAACTTGGTCAACAACCAAAGAAACTGAACAGAAACTTCTAGTAGCGCAGCGAGCCATGGAAAGGAGGATGTTAAACATAACAATACGAGACAAACAAAAGAACATAACCATTCGTAATAAAACTAAAGTAAAAGACATCATTGAAAAAATCAAGGAAATGAAATGGAGATGGGCAGGACATATCGCGAGACAGAAAGATAATCGGTGGACAATAAGAACAACCGAGTGGCAATCCCGTACAGGCAAAAGGAGAAGAGGCAGGCAGAAACAAAGATGGAGAGACGAATTAACCGAATACAATTTTATATTAATTTTATGTAACATTTGTCCAATGTTTGATGCCAATACCCTACAAAACCCCCTGTCCCGATGGTTACGCATTCAATTTCCGATTACCATATTATTAATTTGGTGGAAGGGATTTTTGTCATGAAAATACTCATAAACACTATATAGTTATTTACGATTTAATCATATTTCATCCATTCAAATATGGCATTATAGGCCTATTGGAACTTAATTCACCAGTTTTTGTCAGGAAATTTCTGTCCCAACGTTTTGTGTCATCTCCGTCACAGACCATAATTATGCAGCGCCATATCATTCGTAATAAAACGAGAATATAAACACTGCTTTGACCATTTGAACTTACCGCACATGAACTTTAACACATGTGAGGTTAGTGCGCGCTATTATTTAGCAATACATCAAAAATCAGGTTTCTTCGGTTTCTTCGAAACATAGTATGTGCGTATGTTAATTCAGTGTCATCTCCGAACGCTATAGAATCAATTGAACATCTTATATATTCATTGGATTTTTAGGATCGGTGGTAAAAAAGAGTAGTGACCACTAACGATACCCTGAAGTAGACCGCTAGACATACTTTTCCAGCGAAGCTATAGCGTCCCAAATGGTCATCTCCGTCACGTCATCTCCGTCACAAAGTTGACAGCTGACAGCCTGCCTTGTAAAGTCCTTGTTGGTTCGCTTTAATTTATTGCTCCTATACCACTGATTATAGATGCACTACACACTGCTTCATGAAAAGAATACAACACACATTGTGAGATCCTGTTTCTTTTTCTGTCAGAGACATTTATTTATTTCTATACATCTTGGCAACACATAAGGCATATTATTACATACGAGATCTGACACAATTATACATAATGTAAGGCTACATAAATAAGTTCATGAAAAAGTTCAACTTTTTCTAAATACTTTCTTTTGAAATATATTCATAAATCATACATTTTATATTGAGTCTTTAAACTGGCAAAACTATGTGATATTCAAGATGAATTGAATGGCCCTGAACTAAATGCGATTTCTGACTTTTAGTGCGTAAGAGGTTTTGGGAATTAAGCTAAAAGATTGTTGTCACAATTTAAAGGCCAGCATCAAAAGAAGAAGACGCGCTCATTAGAATGAAGTTTCTTCTAAGTTGTTGATTAATTATTATAATAAGTGGCATAGCTTGGTTTTTTATATTTGGGGGAGGGGGGGGGGGGGGGAGGCAAGAAATAAAAGTGAATAGATAAGACTTTACCAACTAAAAATTGTGCGGGATCTTCATTCATTTGAGAGAGGGTTAAAGGGATATGCAGTAATGTTGAAGAATTATTTTTTTAAATAAATTTACTTCAGAATTCAAGATGAACATTAATAATGGTCATTTTTGCTGTTGCCACTTATGCATGAAATCATCTTTATATTGCAACTGTTTAAGAGTTTTATAGCTGGGGAGCATACATTATTTGAAACACATTGAAACACATGTGACCTTTTACCCTAAATCTAGGTCAAGGTCAGTCAACCACCCAAGTTGACAAGGATGAACACTTATGTTTTGCAAAACTTATGTTTTGATTTTATCAATTTCAAAGAACATTTTGGTATATAACTCCCTATGTCAGCTTTGGATCGGGACCGGTAAACCTCTATGCCCCCCAAACTACAGTGTGAAATTCTGATCTAATTCTAAGCCATAGGTCAGAATATTTGAATTGATGTTTTGTTGTACAAAGAGGGCTGCTTTTCTTTTAATCCTTATAGGTGCAAAGTTCATACATGTAATACAATTGTTAACATGATACAAATCCCTGTTATTATCATAATTGAGGGCGCAGCATCCAACATATCACTGCGCGTCCCTTTAAGCTGCTGATCATCACTCAACAAGGATGGGGCAAATATAAACTGCAAAGCATCTATGACTTCAGTCAATCTGCATTGAAAGGACAAAGGTGTAGCAACTATGATTGTGAGCAAATAGTAAATTTCAAATTATCATGAGAACTTGAATTATAACACAAATATTAAGGGTATCTTTTCTGGAAACAAAAAGTTGTTATTATTAGCCATTTCACATTACATCCCACCACACCATACACAACAAAAATGCTGAACTTTCCCATGAATATAATTTGATGGCAAATTATAAACACATTTGTTTGCCGTATCACATAGTGACATAATGTTATATTTTATACAGCATATGACTTTCTAACTAGTAACAGGATTTTATTTTTCACATAAACAAAACAAAATGTCTACAAATGCTAAAAAACATTGAAAAATAAAACAGATGATAAAATTGTAAAAACATCTCTATTGTTCTATACACAAAGGTGATGCAATTTTAAAGGGTGACATCAGCATATGATTTCATCATGGCGGGCGCAGCATATCTGCGTTAAATACCAGCATTCTTCTTGATCGAGCTTGAGCAGGTGCCATTATTATGCAACCACTGTACTCTATTTGTCTTTCTCTGAACAGTGACGTAACTTTACAAACGCAGCATTTACGCACACGTATGTATCTTCTGTCTTTTTACGCTCGAGTGTATATGCCAGCGCCTCGAGTAGGCGCCCACGTTTTATGTGCTGCAATTAGTAGAATACGCAGTTACGTCACTGTCTCGAGATGGATAAATATTCTATAGATATGCTGATATCGCCTTTTAACTGGAGATGACATGTTAGGGATTATAATTTGTTTAGTGTCATATAGGCAATAAATCTAACATGCCGACCCACAAATACATCTTTGGATGAAAATCAAATCACTGACAATACCTCAACAACTAGGTCAAACCAATTTGAAATAAATCTGGCCTATTTTGCACCAAGCAGAATAGGGGGCTGTCATATTCTTATGCTGGATGCTGGAGGTGGCGGGTGTCCCAAATATATTAAAAAACTTCATCAACTGGTATTTTACCCATAACCTACATGACGCCCAATAATTTTATAACCCCTATCTGACATCTGATGCCAAGCTTACTGAGCTTGGAATTTGGCGGATCTTGATGCCATTTCATGGTTTTCTAACTATTTTTGGCAACAGATTAAAATGGTCTTAGCAAAATGGAGAAAAAAAGAGACTGTTCCTACCTTATGAATAAATAAAAAAATTACTCCCTAAGTTTATTTCAGAACCGAAGTGGAACAAAACGACAGCCCCCTAGAATAGCAGGAACGTTGTTCTGAGACCAGATTACGATTGCTTTTCTTGTTTCTACTTGGAATGCTCATAAAATGCTATACTAATAATCGATATAATATATACACATTAGATAATCAATACTATCATATAATAACATATATCGTGAAATGAATCGATCATTAAAACATTGACACAAAAATGTATTGATTTTAAAATATAGCTACAATATTTTTGTTCCACAATTTGATTACATACAATATTTTCTAAACATACTACAAACTGCCATTCTCATTCTCTAATGACACAGTTCAATGATGTGCATGTGATAATGGGGAGCCCTCTGAAATGTGGGTATCGTGTATAATACAACCAGTCATGTTTAGTATACTTTAAGGTACCTTTATAAGGAATTCTGTATTTTCTTGTTATATCAGTATTTTATAGAAGAAAAAAATATTTTTATAAAATAAACATTTTATATATTTTTTCAATCCATGCTATATTACTATAAGACTATTAAGAACGCAAACAATCTCCACTGAAAAGGCACCTCTATATGCATTGTAAGTGTGATAAAGGTTAAAGGTATATAATATTTTGCAGTGAATCATTGAACTGTGTCACTTGAGACTGTGATAGGTCACTAGCACCAGTTTGTTAAAATCGCATACAAAAATAAATGGACTTGCGCCACCCTCTCATCAGTGCCGAGCAGCATACGTCATACACACAAAATAAAGAGTAATACTATCTATTGATTTGTTTTCAAACACATCATTGAGCTGACTTTACTAGAAGACGGTAATACATCACATTCATACAGGGTGTTGCATAAAACAGTCCACCCTGGATCAAATCATTTTCAGGTTACTAACCTGCCTAACAAGTGTTTGGCCTTTTGCAATGTCTAAACTTTTACATTATTTATAACATATCTCTGGGAAAAGAACCATACTAAAGCAAAGAGGTTAATGATTAATGCATAAATATCCATTTACCACTGAGCTGTTTTATGCTACATCTTGCACAATATCTTCCAAAAATGGTAATAAATAGGAAAACACTAGAGACACACGCAAATATCTACATCAAAAATATCTCAAGGTTATTATTCTAACTTTTGTCTTTTCTTTAACAACAAATTCAACCGAATTGATCATAAAATGACACATGGTAACCCAGTATTATATGCTGGCAAATACTATGCAATTAGTAAGCAGTGTCATAACTAGGGTTTAACCCTAACCCTAACCCCTCATGGGTGTTTTAGCAATCAAGCTAACAGGGGGAAAGACGGAACAAATAAACACAGAAAAAACGGTGTGTGCTGTCCCAAGGAATAACCTGGGCCCAGTGATCATTACGCTACCGGGGTAGGGCTCCCAAAATTTAAATTTCGGATCCCATATGTACCTTTGCGTGATTGCGCAATGATACTGGGGAATGGGGCTGCACTGGCGCGGTGCTTCTGTTGGATTCTGTTGGATTTAGCAGGGTTAGAGTTATAGTGATTGGGTGCACATATACACGTTGGCAATTCTTCACATCTATCCAACCATTTTTTGTACCCTCTTAACCCTCCCTCTAAACATGACACCTGGGACCCATCCCACTGCCCCTAGATGGTAAGAAATAGCAAATCCTTGAAACTTTATATTGTCAATACATTCTATGGTGGAATGGTCATGTATACATTTTCGTACACCAACTAAGTAACGAATAATTCAATTATGTTAATTGTTATAAATACTGAAAGAATATAATTCAAAACTACAACAACCCATGAAAGCTTCTTCCCAGTCCTTGGCTAGTTAAGAAACCACTTTTGTTTAAAAATGTGGATTTTTCTTGAAAAATATGAATCTATGTTGGGGAGGATATTTCAAATGAAAAGTTCATACTCATAGCTGCATAATGCCATAGCTCACATAAGAACAAATACAAGTACTATGTTGGTTGCATGACCAGGGTGCTTCTATTACTTAGTATAAGACATATAAAATGGCACTGAGCTATATAATAGGCTAATAATATAAAGCGGAATATATACGGCAAATCTGATACTTTAACTTGCTAGTATAAAGATAATATGAGAAATCTCTATATGCTACTCAAAGATGCACAACGATGATACAATATCATTGTTGTTTTATAACCTATATTCTCATTACCATTGCCCCCATCTTCAGGAGTTGCAGTAATGGTAAAATATTTGAGAGGTTCATCAATGACGTCTTGCATATATTTATAAATGATCACAACTGCTTTGTCATATATGCTGAATGAATAAACTTAATTGTAAACTTAAAAATTCATGATGTTAAAAAATGCATGATTCTGTCTAAACAACACCTACAAAATGAGCAAAATGCCTAAAAACTAAAAACAAATAATTTATTCATAATACTGATCTGCATGACACAATTGTTGTATAATCTGGAATACAAAATGAGACTTGTTCTTGACTGTTTAATTCACAGTTTAATTCATCTACATTCCTATTGTCTATTTTATTCTTAAATAATTGTTCAATGTGAATTCAAAAACAAAATAAATTACATACTTAAGACTAGTGTGAACATGGTTTACTCAAGGTATATTGCAATTGATACAATTATACACACTTTATAGTCTAGCTATCACATTCAAACATCAAAGCCAAATATATAATATAATATTTTTATCATTTAATAAACTATAACTTGTATTTATAGCGCTTATTTTTAATACACTTCATGAATATTCATAAGGCATGTTCCATTTTAAGTTTGGGTGGGATGACTGGTATGACATTGTCATAGGAACCAGAAATGGTAAACATCTATCATCCATTTTGGTATATAACCAGTATATAGGAGGGAAAATGCCAGAGTTTCAACACTTATTGTTCTCAAAATATATTTTAGGATTTTTATAAATTTCCAACTATCTAGCCATTAATAAGGTTTATAGTGGGTTTTTTGATCATAAACACAAAAAAGTCACATCAATTTTAAAATGCATATCAATATGTCAAGGTCCCTCTCCCCTCAAAAAGGGGAAATATTCATTTATCGGGGGCTTTATTTAAAGTCATTGTTATATTTATTTATATGTTTTATGATTTTCAGAGGTGGAACATACTTTGTACATAAAGCATGTAACCCTTGGCTGTTACGTTGTCCATGATGGATGTGTACAAAATCCACAGCAAACCTAAGTCATCAAGAGTGCCCTCATGTGGTAAAACTGTTGCCAACCAGATTGAAGAAAGATAATTAGGTTGCAATCAAAGCTTGGCATCAAAATTTACAATACATGAACACTTGTTCAAAAATAAGACAACATTTGACACGGTGAGCCAATAAAATCCCTGGCATCCTTTCGATTTGGTTTAACTTTAGTTATAAAACTGTTTGCCTTTTAGTTTTTTTGATAGTCAATTTCGATCAACATTATATAATTGGACTGAAACAGAGGTTAAACCAAAGAGAAGTTTCACCCCTTTATACATAGTTTTATAATAATGCCTTATGTTCTGTAAATTAAAAAACCCAAGGCAACACAGATTTTCATCATATTGCACATTCTTTATCTAAATGGTGCTGAATATTCACTTTTGAGTGTAAACAGGCCATAAATACAGAGTTTAATTAACATTGCACATATTGTTTAAGCTTTCTGTTAAGCATATATTTATACATATGTTTTTAATCCTCTTATTGTTTGAAAAAGGTTCAGCTAAACTATAATCTATATTTAGCAGCATGTAAGTTGTTATTAGATTCTGTCATAATGATAGGAACATATTTAGATAGCTTTTCAGAAAGTTTGTTGTTGAAGTAGGGTGTAGCCTTCAAGGACATCTTGGCATCATCATTTAAAGATAGCATTTCTAGAAGAGAAGATCCATGTGTCCATCGAGATCAGTCCACCAGCACCCACCCTTAACTGAGACGGCTGCAATCTACACACTGCCTGTAATGGCCTGCTGTCAAATGATCCACCTAGGGGTAGATACTTGATCTAGCAAAGGGTGGTCATGTAATTGGGGAGTAACAGTCTAAATGAAGAGACGGAAATGTCCTCAGAAGCTACGTCCATCCTACTTCAAAACCTGAACAAGTATCTATTGTTTCCTATACTGTAAAAGCTGAAATTTTCGCGGTGGTTTTATTTCCGCGCAAAATATTTTTCCGCAAAAAATGATAACACACGAAAATATTGTTTTCAACATTCATGCAATGCATCCAGAAGGTCGCAAATGTCTATGATATCAAAATGCGCGAAAACATCTTTACGCGAAAATATTGGCTTTTACAGTAGTCTATTTCTCTTCCCAAAGACAGTGACATCCCCTTATATTTGACTATTTTCAATACTAAATTGCTTGCCCTTATTGAAATGCTAATACACATATGAGACCTGTCACCACAAAATGAGCGTCAAGTCGCCAGTGTGCATTAGGAGATATGGTCCAATGAACATGCCAAAAACAATAGGAAACAAAGACATTTTGCAACTTCAATTTGAATTTTGACAGGGAAAACATTGAGCAATTGTGACATGTTGCATATCATTTCAAAGCTTGTTTCCTGAGTGTTCTGAATCTGGAGAAACCTCAAAATTAAATTTTCCGACTTAACTCTCATTTCGTGATGACAGGTCTCATATACATGTGTATAAAGATTACATTAATGTGTATAAATGCATCACTTATAAGGTTATGTCACTGTCCTTATCAAGGAAGCAAAATGGTGTATAGTCCCTAAGAACATGTTTCTACAGAGTCATGCACATCTATAATTTATTGGTCCCATTTCCGGTAAGCCACACTGTTCTTACCAGCTTCCATTCACTCTTTAATGTTTAATAATCTCAATTTTAGCACTTTCCACGCGGCTATTAGTTTTACCATATACAAACAGATTTTTCAGAATTTCCCCCCCAACTTTCAAGGTCTATCTCAAGAATTACTCAACCAATACTAGGAATGTTTCTTATTTCAATGCATTTCTCATAGTGATTCCAAAAATAGTAATGAAATTCAATAATGTTGACATTTTTGAAACATTTTGTGAATTTTTGGAACGTCGTCTGCAGATGCCTGCCGTGTGGAAAGTGTTAGGCTCCTATCTCCCTCTCAGAGGATAAGTTGCCTGAGAGAGCTTCAATATTTAAGAGTGGAGAAGATGCTTTTTATCCAACTGATGATTCTCTGTAGAAACACACTCTATGGTAAGATGAAGCCAAAACAGCAAAACTCATCACCACTAATGCAGTGAAGAGCACAAGCAGTTTGGAATATCATCACTCACTCTGATCTTATCTGTTATTCACATTAATTGATTACAATAGAGAAAACACAAGGCAGACCTCAATCCCAAACCATACCAATATGCATACTCTTTAACAAGTCACCATTATCTACCTTTCTGACTTGTCACTTTGTACATGGAATATAACTATGCACTGTATACAAATTTAGCTTACTCTTATTTGTTCGGGGCAGTCTGCCTTATCTCTGATCTAAAAATCAATGTTTTAGCATTGTAATCAACAGTGCCATATATATCGGACTAAAATAGAGATAAATTGCTTTTAATTATCCCTTTATTGTCCACATGAACTCGAAATACCAATTTTGTTTCATCCACATTATTGCAGAGGTTGCTGCTCGATGACTGCCTCGCCTTCGTCCATAGAAGAGAACTGTCTCATCTCCGCTTGAGCCGTGAGAGGGAGCTTTTCTGGTTCAATGACTTCTTCTCTTTTGTAGCTTGCGTATGTTACAAGGAATCCTACTGTAAGGGCGAAAGCCAAGACGGCAATTCCTAGGAAATTAGCGACGTACGCCTCGCCTGGCAGCTTGGAGTATCCATCACCACTGTATTGGAATAAAAAGAAGATTTACACATAAATATATGTGACCTGTGTGCCTATGGCAAACACAGTTTTTGAATAAAATAACATATAATTATTTTGTGCTTTTCAAGATGTATCTAAACATATTACGATCCTCTCCAAACAGTTCATCAAATGGCTTCAATTATATTTCAGTGTGGTTCATCACAGAAGGTGTATGTCAGAATTTGATATAAGTAAATTTCTTTTCCAACTAAAAACATTTATGCAATTTATGTTATGTTTTATTGTTGATTAATACGCATGAGCAGTACTTTCATTTTTGAGTGCTCCCCTCTGGCATCCATTAGAGGATTTGGCATCTTCATTATGTTCCCACTCCCGTAACACTTTTAGACCTGTGCTTTTGACATTTTGCCGGTAATAAGTCATCTAAGATTTTGTTAATTCCTGACTATGTGGTCCACTTTCAGGGTTATGAAATTTAGTGTATGCCCTTTATGCCCTTGGGTTTGGGGCATAATCATGTCCTTTGCAGTCTTTTAATTGGACCACATAGTGGGAAATAGAGACATCCTTGGGTGATTTATTACAGGCGAATTGTCAAATCACAGGTCCAAAAGTGTTAAGGGATGGGAACATAATGTTGGCGTCTTTACATCAATTAAATTATGACTTTAAAAGCAAAGCTAGCTATGACCTTAGTGTCCAAACTTACTATACAAAGAACTGTTTCTCGTTGATTCCAGATAAGACTGCAGCCACTGCCATGGCAAGGATAGACACTCCAAAGTATTGGTGAACTGGCAGATATGCGGCACGGTAGCCCTCACGTAGCTTGGGAAACAGGAAGGACACAAATCCAAAGAGAAACTACAAAGAACAACAAAATTGTGTAAAAAGATCAATATAGTATTCATATAGTGTTAAAATAGAGTGGCTATATAGTATACTCAGCCTCCATCACATGTTTTCAATGTGGATTTTAAAGTATACCACATTCACATAATGAACGTTTACAAATGGACTGTATTTTAAAGTTAAACCAAAGTCTGATTAGTACAAAATAGGATTGTAATGGGATTGGTGGAACAGAGTGCTACACTATGGATAAAATTAAAGATAGTGTGATTGGGAATGCGTCACCGTATTCGGGTTACCCTTTCACCTTCCTGGTAACTGCATAATTTAATGTCAATTAAATCACAAATTCCTAAGAATTTTTCAGATTAAAAACAAATTGTCAACAAATTGAACTCGCTTGAAATTGGTCCATTTTTCTACAGTAACCATTCTCTCCCGAGCAAATTGGCAAATTTCACATCATTGGGTTTAACATAATAGTCACAACCAAGTGTAGCACATGGCTAACTAATGCAAAATGGAGACAATGTTTATGGTAAGGCAATACACATGGCTACCACCATGCACATCTGTGCCAAACAAAGGTATCTAGTCTTGTGGTAATGATCTATAAAATAACCACATTTTGTGAAATGTGTACTTCTAATGCTGGATTTTAATCCATCAAGAAAAATGTAGTTTGGTCAATGGGCCAATGTGTACATATTTATTTTGAAGTTGCAATTGCAGCAGATTTTTATTAAGTGCAACATGTTTTCATTCCTCTCCTATAAGCCTTATCGCCAATCGGAAAAAAATCCATTGATTATCCATTTCTGATGCATTGTGGGATCCAGAATGGGGCAGATTTTGCACTTTTGCGATCCCACAATGCAACAGAAAAGGATAATCAATGTGGTTTTTTCAATCCTCTCCTATTCATTTCAAGCTTAATCTAGCACCTTGTGGTTGATTGCTGATATCTAGGAACATCGTCAATCCTTTGTATTAAAGGCACACTCACTCAATTGGCATATTTTATTATTTGTAATGCAGCACATCAAAAGCAGAACTTTGCAGCAGCTGTGTGTTTTTTAAATCTGAATGCCTCAATCAATTTTGATAAATTTGGTGTCATTTTAATGCTTAGAAAATGCTCTGAGAGCACACATAATAAACTCAAAAGTGACTTCACCTGCAAATCAAATTGATGTCTTCTTTATTGAGGGTAAACTTCTGTGATTTGCACTGCTCAGAGAAGCACCCTATTTTTCTAAGAAACTGGGGAGGGGGGGGGGGGGGGTGCTATTGCTTTTCTATATAATAACTCATATCCAGGAGGAAAGAGCCTAATGGTGGTTAGTTGTTTTGATAAATATAAATAACTTTATTTACACAAAATCTAGGCAGACTTTTATTATTTTGTAATACCCACAGATTTTACATACGTCTATAGAGCATTTTGAGCAGGAAGACCATTATCTGATAAGAATTATTAAATAAAGCAGACATAAGTAAAGACAATTCAACAATCTCTATGAACGTTCATGATTTAGAATATTTTTAGAATTTGATCAAATTTAGAAGTTCTTATTTAGGCTATGACTTTTTGGAGAGAAAATGATAGATCATTCACAATTTCTTAGTGTATTATATATGGTTTAAGTGAAATTTGAAGTAAAAAATGTTTCAAGATCACCAAATGTACCTTTAACTGTCCCATGGCATGTTTTGTCACATAATAGTGGACCATATTGCCAGCATCATTATGACTCCATTTAACTGTCCCATGGCATGTTTGTCACATAATATTGGACCGTATACCTTTAACTGTCCCATGGGGCATGTTTTGTCACATATTCATACACTCTTAGTAGTGTCGAACTAATCAGAAAGCAAGAAACTAAAATATGTGGAGTGCATTGAAAGTGTCTAATGCACTCTGCGTGTGCGCCGTTCAATGCATGCACCACATGCTTTGTTTTGATTTGTTGTTCAGAAATTGCGGGTTCACCGATTTTCACTGCGGGTGTTAGCAAACTTGTTAACATGTTTTTATTCGTTTTTACATAGATCAAAATTATACTCAAATTGTGAATTTTGATTTTTGTATAGTGTCGTGTATGAATTAGGTCAATACATGCGTATGTTTTGTTTCTCGAACAATAAGAAAAATCAATGCACTTTCGTAACTGTTGATATGCTCACAATAGCACTACCCTGCCATTATTCACACATCAACATCAGCGCGCGTGCATTGATCTGTCTAACTTCTCTCGAAACAACACATACACATTCATTGACCTATATTGGACCATATACCTTTAACTGTCACATGGTATATTTTGTCACATATATTGGACCGTATGGCCGATATCATTATGACTCCATTTGCTCTCTCTCCACTCTCCTCTCTACAAATATGATATACTGGGCGAGTCTTGAAACGGACACTTTCTGCAGCAGCTTCACACAAATAATTTGATCATTGACTTTTAATATTAAAGTTATATACATGATACTTCAAGCAATAGCACTACTATTGATTTTGAATATACAAGCCTAAATTTTATTGACTCTTTATAAAAAGATAATTTTGTATGACTTACCCAATACCATAGCTTGAATACACATACATGTTAATAATGCATGTATTTTTACTAAACACATTTGAAGCAAAATCATTTGAACAAACTGATGACATGATTGATACTGAAAATGAAATCATCCGAGGTTTAGGTAAACAATATAACCAATTTCCAAATTGGATGGATCCGCACATCTTCATCACAATTAGGACAGTTAATTTGTGGCACGTTTATCATGCATACGGGACCTTGACATTATAATTTAATATAACTGTCTTTATAAATCAAATCAACTATGTCATATAGGACACAATATGTATGAAGAGTTCATTTCCAAAAATGATTAAAGGCATACTATGCGATCTTTTTCATAGAGCTCTATCTTTAAATTTGTCCTCTAAATGCAATTTTGTTGTCAAATTACATTTATAAACATAGGTTACAGGTTTCCTAATTAATTACTCCAAAATTAAATTTTGAGAATAAGTTGTCTGGTTATAACCCAACAGTTTATTTTCTGAGTGTTTTTTTCATTCGTAAATAGAATGGTTTAACCATATGATAGCGTCGTTTACACTGTGTCTGGGTGCGATCACAATTGTACACAAGTGAACACAATAGTATGGCATAAGAGGAGAAATCGTAGTCGGCAAAGAATGCACCACGATTTAAAAACATGGCAATAAAATCAAAATGACGTGTGTATAAGTTGTACAGGTTCCCTTACAAACATGCTGTTTTGAGCATTGGGTTTGACAAGCTAAATGCTGATCATTAGTGAATTCATCAATATCACTGGGGAGGACTATGTTTCTTCTTTCAAGATTTGGTTTTCTTTTCACTAATGATCACTGTTTTGAACCAATTTGAACCAATATGAAACAACCTATTCCTGGATTTGATGAAAAAAAGTTACACGAATCCAGCAAACTATTTTGTATGCCGACAAACCTTTTCAATCAATAGTATCATGACTTCGATCTATTCATTCATTAAAGGCGATTACGGCTAATACGCTTATGATTGTAAGTTTGAATGCGCACAGCATGGATACACCTGATATTTAAAGTTCGCGCGGTCATTCAATTGTTCAGCAAGGCATGACGATGGGCAAGAGCTAACATTGTATGAGTGTGTGTAGAATAGACTCTATAGGGTCTATAGCAAATCACATGACTTTATGAGAAGATACTTTGTTGTACTCACGATGAACTGATACGTCTGAAGAACACACTTGATTATGCATTATGGGATATAATAAGTTTGTCACAGTTTGACATAGTGCATTGTTTGCCAACTACGATTTCTCCTCTTGTATGGCATGCTTTATGATGAAAATTAAACAAAATTAGTTGAAAATTCCTTCAAATTGGAAGCAGATTTCCATATGATGATTTAGTAAAGCTCTGTGATGGTATTTTGCAGAAATTACTGTAAAGATAGATGTATGATTCCAACGAAAGCCTTTCATGATAAGTCAAACTTCATTATAAGAGCCTAGAATAAAATCTGTAAATATTTGAGAAAGATCACATAATATTGCTTTAAATCCAGTGGCGTCAAATTTGGTTCTGTTGAAACACAGTTCACAATTCAACAGACTTCAAAATCTTATATGATTATAAGCTGCTTTCCTTGCCTTGCGTATGAAATAATGAAAATGTCTCAGTAAAACCTTTTGAAAAAGACCATTGGAAGTTGCTGCTCCAAAATTGTCCGAAGAACATTTGACATAAACATGATAAAGCAGACATTGAATTTAACCACTGAAAATAAACCTCTTCATAAATATGAGTCGTGATGGCAAAAGCTTAACACTTAAGAAGTGAAGGGGAAGGAGGATGACCATGAAAACCATCAGCTACAGGGTGAGTCAAAAAGACTGCAATAGTGGAAAGAAGCCATTTTGTTTTCAAAACCAAAATGAATTTTAAAACTTTTTAAACGTTGCAAGAATGATGTATTTAATCCTTCTGGCTTCTTTCCACTATTGCAGTCTTTTTGACTCACCCTGTATAAGGGGTTCAGGTTTAGATAGAGGATACATTTTCATTCATGGAGAAGGGGGGGGGGTAGACCTGCACCTATACAGAAAATAGTTTATCCATGAGTCCCATTAAGAAGTGATTAATTATATGCAAGCTAGATTATTATGATATGGTATCTTTCCAAACAAAGAATAACTGACACTTTCACTATTTTGGAAATTTGAGTTTCTACTAATTTACGGTGGCCTAGTTTTGGTGCAGGGTAGACGTAGCACACCATTCCTCCTTTTATCTCACAACCAAGCTACGAATATACGTGTTTGAATATACATGTTTTTGTGGCATTCAGCTACAGGGATAGCACTGGATCAAAAATGTGAGAGGTCCCATGACATTTTTCAGGACCCCGTAGGACTTCAAAAACCAAATTCCCCCAAGAAATTGAGGGGTCCTGAAGTTTGGGTATTTGAAAATTTTACTTTTTTACAGACAGTTTTAATGAGTTTATATTGTGAGCAAAGGATGGATACGTAATTTACAGAATTTCTTAAGGTTTCAATTTCCATACATCGTCAAATTTAAGGGGTCCCTTTAATGTTGATCAGGACCCGCAATGCTTTCCAATTTGAAACCTGACGCGTCACTAAAAGAAAGTGAGAGGTCTAGGACGCGCAGAAACATCAGAATGCGACCCTGTTCAGCTATCACTCCCAGCATTTCTTAGTGATTGGGTACTCCCAGACGTGCAGCTCTCACCATTTTAACATATTCAAAATCATGAACCATCACCATTTGATTCATTCACCAGCATGTTGACAATTATATAGGCCCATCGATAGGATCCCCAAAAGGGATTTTGGTTTAAAATGCTGTTTGCAAGGAAAACAGGCAAACAGTTAGGTTGTATTATTGGTTTTCTTTTCACCACCCAAAAAGGTCTATCCACAGTTTTGTAAAAAGGTCAAAAGAGAAGGGTGCAACTTTTTTTTTAAGTACAAAAAAATAAAACTCATACCCGGCTAAAATGTTGTCATGTGGAGGTGTGTAGATTTGTTAGTACATGCAGCAGGAAGAGATCAAAAGTGTTGGAAGTGGATGCATCAAAATGTTGCATATCCTGATATTCTTTAACTGATGATTGCATCCATTTTTCATGTGCTTCACATTGTTAATACCACTTGCAACATTCAGTGGGTACATTGTACGACTATAGCATCATCAGCATGTGAACATAAGAACAAAGATTGCCCAGTGTGAATTTTAAATGCAAACACCTTTTCGGTACAACTTACTTGTAGACAAAACATGATGTACGTCGGGAAGCCGACCCAACTGTGCATCGAATACATATTAGGAATTCCGTTCTTGTTATGAAACCTAAAGACTGCTGCCAACCCAAAGCCACTGCACAACAACGCCAGAATCTGCATCAACATATGCAGAATCTTGACCACAAACTTATTCTCATTTCGGAAGATACGGAACATTAGGATTGCTACAGGGTGACACAAAAGAGAAAAAACCAAATTACAACATTATTATTTAAGTAACAAATTATTTGCTATATGGTTACTTACTTGAAGACAAAACATGATGAATGTTGGTAAACCGATCCAACTGTGCATGGAATACATGTGGGGCGTTTTGTCCACGGAGTGGTGGTCGAAGACGGCTTTGAGTCCGACGGCGCTGCATGTGATAGCCAAGATCTGCATGGACATGTGCAGAATCTTGACCACTAGCTTGTTTTCTTTTCGGAAGATACGGAACATAAGAATAGCTATAGTCCATGCACAAAAGAAGAAAAGGAAGAAGAATAGAATAAAACCATCACATAAAATTATAAAAAATGGTACGGTGGTTGAATCTGTAAATACTGCAGCCTCTCGTGAGCATTTATTCCATCCATTTTACCGTAAAGGTTAGATACCTGTCTGTGGAAGGTGTAGATACCTTTCTAGGGAAGGGGTAGATCGATAACATTCTGGGGAAGGGTAGATCGATATATTTCTGGGAAAGGTGTAGATACCTTTCTGGGGAAAGTGTAGATACCTTTCTTGGGAAGAGGTAGATACCTTTCTGGGGAAGGTGTAGATACCTTTCTGGGGAAGGTGTAGATACCTTTCTAGGGAAGGGGTAGATCGATAACATTCTGGGGAAGGGTAGATCGATATATTTCTGGGAAAGGTGTAGATACCTTTCTGGGGAAAGTGTAGATACCTTTCTTGGGAAGAGGTAGATACCTTTCTGGGGAAGGTGTAGATACCTTTCTGGGGAAGGTGTAGATACCTTTCTGGGGAAGGTGTAGATACCTTTCTGGGGAAGAGGTAGATACCTTTCTGGGGAAAGTGTAGATACCTTTCTGGGGAAGGTGTAGATACCTTTCTGGGGAAAGTGTAGATACCTTTCTGGGGAAGGTGTAGATACCTTTCTGGGGAAGGTGTAGATACCTTTCTGGGGAAGGTGTAGATACCTTTCTGGGGAAGAGGTAGATACCTTTCTGGGGAAAGTGTAGATACCTTTCTGGGGAAGAGGTAGATACCTTTCTGGGGAAGGTGTAGATACCTTTCTTGGGAAAGTGTAGATACCTTTCTGGGGAAGGTGTAGATACCTTTCTGGGGAAGGTGTAGATACCTTTCTGGGGAAGGTGTAGATACCTTTCTAGGGAAGGGGAAGATCAATATCTTTCTGGGGAAGGGGTAGATCGATATCTTTCTGGGGAAGGGGTAGATCGATATATTTCTGGGAAAGGTGTATATAGATACCTGGGGTAGATCGATATATTTCTGGGGAAGGGGTAGATATCTTTCTAGGGAAGGTGTAGATACCTATCTAGGGAAAGTGTATAGATACCTTTTTGGGGAAGGGGTAGATCATTATCGTTTTGGGGAAGGTGTAGATACCTTTCTTGGGAAGAGGTAGATACCTTTATGGGGAAGGTGTAGATACCTTTCTGGTGAGGTAAGCATCTGCATAAATGCTCTCCTAGAAACCAGCCTTAGCATGGATTGTCAGGAAGGTAAAATGTGACTCTGGACAAGAACTTTGCTTGGCAAAGTGACCCATTTTAACAAAGGATTTTGCAAAGGTAACAGGGCTTACAGTCAAAACTGACACCCTAATGTTAGAATAATTAGCAGACACCTTTAACCACCTGGGCACTACCTGTCCTCCGTACAAGAATTCCTATAAGTTAATTACATGATTATCATCTTGATAACCAATTGCAAATTTGCTTATAAATATCATATGCTAATCTTCTTGAAATGTTTCATTATTCTAACAATGTCTCTGCTTGGCAAAGGAAACTATTTGACACATCCTAAATTTCAACAAATCCGCAGGTAGTTCTCATGGGTTAAAGAATTGGTGATACCGTTAAGACAGATCCATCACACAGACCAATTTTCAAAAAGTACCCTACTTGTTTCATCCTGCAAAGGTTTATGACTTTCAGGTTTTAAAGGCCACCTACAGGAAATAAACTTTCTTTTTTTCTTTTGCCTGAGAAGACAAAAAATAAGAGAACATTTGTGAAAGTCTGGTCAAATTCCAGGTCAGTTTCACTTTATGACATTTGAAACAGATCAATATTATTTATTTATGTACAGATTTTTAAATATTGAAGCAGTAAGGGACACCAGAGATCGGTTAATTTTACAGTTTTGTAGTTTCTGCCCCCTTGGCATATTTATTAAATAATAACACATCTTGCTAATTGTACATTTTGTGTAAAATACCAATGTGCAAAAATTAAAACATGAAAAATACCCAACTATTATGGTCACGCGTTATGAACTCGCCTCCCAATAGGGTGGTGCCGTTACATTTTTTAGCTTCATGCTGTCATTTTCCTCAAATATTTTTAAAACCACAAAAGCTATCTCAACAAATTTGGTATCATTTTAAAGCCCTAATAACAAGCTATCTGCCTTCCAAATGGCATTGATATAGCTAATACAGAAAGGGAGATACAGCTGTTTGATGTTTGGGGACCAGGGGTGGTGCTGGAAGGGGTGCCGCTGGTGCCGCCTGTACAAACTCAATGGGGATAATCCCATGCTTTGTTCTTTTTACAATAACTAGTCATCCCCTAATGTTAAAAACACAATTTTGGTCCCATTTCAAAGGATATTTAGTAGTCTTTAAGTATGTGGTTCAACAGACTTGTCAACTATTATTAACAACTAATTAATTATGGATAAGACAATGATCATCAGCTTTCTTCCTATTCGCTACACAGTAAACATGAATAATCAGCCTCAATTTACCGGATTTATAAAAATGACTATAACAGACAAAGTGTTCAACCTATGATAGCAAAAGTATACATTTTTGGAAAGCTTGTAACTAGAGAAATTCAGAAATGCAGTTTATATCAGGGAAGGGTTCATCCTTAAACAAATATTTCTGAAAATTCTAAAAATATATAAAATAAAAATTTGAGATATTCACTAGCCGGTATAATTACCATACCGACGTAGTAACTTTGACAAATATATATCACCTAATGGGTAATTTCATGAGGAATTCAAATATGTTAAAAAAAATAATGATAGGGGTAAGTATAAAAAATATATGGATCTCAAATTAAAAATTAAAAAACTCTGATATTTTCCGAACATTTCCGATCATACTATTTTAGTTCTTGGTCGTACTATAATTTTAATGGCATATTTGGTTTCCTCATGCAATTTCCCTTCAGAAAATGTATACTTTTACTACCTCAGGGGGTATACAAGCAAATATAAATGTGTAAAGTTAAAATCATGTCGCGAAAGCCAAAATCCGTGTGTAACGCGAAAGGAGGCGAGCTTAAAACACATGACCTTATACATTATTCAGTATTTTGCAACCATAAAAAATGGGTTCATTGAAATTCTTCACCAGTCTCCTATTGCTAAATAACTCAATTAATTCAACACTAAAGTGAAGATGTACTTGTACGTGATTTGTTAAGTAGATGCCCACAGGTGCCTCTGTCTAAGACTTGATACGTCTGCCAAATATGATAATCTCAACATATTCAGTCTCTCAGGCGACCCATCCTATTCTACGGGCAAACAGATTTCTCAGGTATGGTTGGTCGGTTAGGAGTTTTTGATTTGTTTATATTCTCAACAAATTCATGAAAATGTCGGTGAATTTTCAACAATTTTCAAAACATTTCAAAACGTTTGAAAATCAATTTTTTTAAAGAAATTCTCTTTTTATCAGATATTGTAAATTCTTTTTTGAAAATTTGAAGGAAAAAGATGGTTTAGTAGAGCCCATAGAACAGGTTTTACCCCATCCTCTAGGAGTGTGGGGTGTGTGTGGCAAAAGCAGACCTTTATTTTCTAGAATGTAGATTTGTTTGGCCAAAGGAGAGGGAAAATATGGGGGGGGGGGAAGTTGACCTTTTACCAACATTCTTACCATTTTGATCATAAAAATGGTGAACTATTTACTTCTTTAAATATAAATATCCCAAAAAATACACTTGAATTTAATTTATATTTAAGTAATCATGTCTATACAAAATGGCTATATTCTGCTGGGTGTAAGTAAAGTTGGTGGTAAATGTCTATGAACATGATGAATGCTTTGCTTCATTTCCCTCAAAGCACTGTCACCAGTTGATAAGAAAGAAATACACATTTAATATTGAGACAAAATAGGGGCTTTCCCATGGAATAAATATCTTCCTTACCACTGGAAAGTGTGAGTTGAGGGGCAAGCCTAACAATATCAATATGTCTCTCTACATCTGATATTAATTTGATTATTCTTATGTAAATTTCAAAAATCTGTTATTGGAAAAAAGGCAATATTGACAGCGAAGTAAAGTCTTTGGGGAATTCACCAGATCTTTTTTAGATAAGTAAGATCAAACACAAACACGACAATGACGAGTTAACGAAAGCATATCCTTATATTCAATTCAGTTGAATGGAAAAGAAGATGCCTGGGTGCAACTGCCGGTGAATGCAACATATAAACTAGTCTTGATGCAAATCTCTCTGAAATTGTGTTGTCATGCTTTATTCCATCTCAGACTTGTTTAAAGTCTATGGATTTCCATGGATATATGTCGTGTTTAGCTGTTGCCCGGATGCCTCTAGCCTATCTGTTATAGTGTTAGAAGGTTCAGCCATCTTTAAAAGCAGTGTTTACTTAGAGTGCAACCCACAGCCGATAGATTGCGATAGAAATAGTAACAGACAGATGGGCTGGGAGCGAGTTTGGCTGAGCTGGAGCATTTAATTAAATACAAAGAATTAAAGCAGATTATCGTCCCATGAGGTTCTGAACTCGCAACTCACGCTTAAGAGTCAGTTTGCGTAACGTTGTATTGTAATGAAGAGTTGTACTGATAATTATATAATGTCATATTTTTCATATTTTCGATATGTAAGCTATTATATAATAAGAAAGGTCAGCCAGGGGAGGGGGAACTTTTTAGACCAGTCTTTTAATACACTTTCCACGCGTTTTACCATAACACAAAACAGATTTTTCAGAAAAATTTCCCAATTTTCAAAGACTATCTCACGGATTACTGCACCAATACTAGGCATGTTTGTACTTATTTCAATGCATTTCTCATGGTGATTCAAAAATATTGTAATGACATTCAATTATTGTGACATTTTTGAAACATTTTGTGACATTTTTTAATGTCGTCTGCAGACGCCTGCCGCGTGGAAAGTGTTATGTAGCACAGAAGAGTCAAGTTTTAATCCAAAATTGATATAGGGTAAAAATAATATGTGAAATTATTTTCAAAATATATCAGAAAACATATCTGATAAATGTTTAAGGAATGTATTGTATACATTTGCATGAAGTGGGTAAATGTGTGTATCACAGCACAAGTCTTAAAGGTAGATGACCCGATCACATTTTCGTAACACAGAATTATTTCAAACATACGGAGATTTTCATATCATATGAAAGCTCGTATTTTTCTTATCATCATACTGAAATTTGACGGCCTAAATCGGTATAATTACGGAGAAATCGATGAAATAACGTCGAATTACCGCGAATGGTGGTAACCACCGATATAGTTTGTGTACTACACAATGGGTACAGTTCACAGCATCTTGTGCGTCTAAAATAAGAACCATTAGAGCTATGCAACTCAAACTTTGGAACACAACTTTTTTAAGGATGACCTTTCATGTAGAATAGAAAACTTCAAGTTGAAAAATTGGAACATCTACCTTTAAGTGTATTAACTTAAAGATGATGTTAGTCGTTCAATCTCTGTAAATTTTGTTTTTTCTGAGGGTTCCCTATTGTAAAAGTGGTAATTTTTGCATGATTTAATTTTCCCGCTTTGCAGATTTTCAACTGTTTTGCGTGTTTTTGAATTAATGATTTGTAGCTTCATCATATAGACCTATATGCAAAAGAAATAATTTGTGTGTTACTATTTTTGTGGTAGCTGGTTGGAGCGCAATAAGTACAAAAATAAAGGTAGCGCAAAAATATCCACCTTTACAATATTCAAGATGAAAGGAACAAACCACAGATAGTCAAAACCATTTGACTATCTGTGAACAAACACAGCTACATGTTAGGTGTAGGAAGTTTATCTTATTTATAGACTCATATCACAGTAAGTGACAAAAGCAATTTGGAAATTGTACATAGTCACAACTCCAAATTATCGATAGTTATTTGTTACTTAAAGATGTAAAGGGGGCTACGTTTGGTATTACCAGTAAAATATTAAGTGGTACCCACTTTACGTTCAATAATATTAAATTCAATTTGCAAATACAACACACCATATCCAAAAAAACCAGCTTGGGCATGGCAGAAGTTTTTTATTTTATCAAAGCATCCAGGGTTCAATGAACTAGGGCAGTCGAGAGGCACACCTGTGTTGCTAGGCAACTCAGATTCCCTTGCAAGTATTGAGCAGACAAGAGCTATGTAAAAACACACCTTGTCTTTTGTTTTGTCTGCTAGGGCAGCCTAGGAGGCAACATACATTCCAAGGCCCATCCAGGTGCCTGATGTGCCAGACTATAGATATCAATTACTCAACATCTCAGTTTAGTTGTATTTCGGGATGGGTGATTTTCCAGGGAGTGGCAGGTTTTGGGAAGGGAGAGGGACTTTGAGCGTGCTTCTACTGGGGCACTGGAAAGTTAACTTAACGGTAATTACCGCTAACTTTTTATCCCCCCCCCCCCCCGTTTCTACTCGCGGAAAGGTACCACTAAGTTTATAAAGCATCCTAATCGATTAGCCACAACATTTGACTGTTTGTTTTACCATCAATGCCGCCCCACCCAAAAAAGACTGCCTTTGTAATTCCTTGTCCTAATATTGCATGTTAACAACAAAAACATGTGTTTACTTCCGGGTCACAAGAACTTATATTCGCATTAAGATTTAACGGGTGGCTGTTTCTACTGGGCAAGTTAGCGTTAATTACCGTTAACAAACCTGGTTTGTTAAGGTTTTTGCGGTTACAAAACTTAGCGTTAATTAGCATTACCTGGCTGTTTCTACTAGGAGTAGAAACACACTCATAGTTCTCAACCTTATTTATGGAATTAGGATGGGGTTCCTTCCTGACAATTATTACAGAAAATAATAATGTAAGAATTATGAAAATTATGAAACAAGAAGATAAAATACTATTGTTGAAAACATTGGGAAAAGTCTTCTCTTTGTTCTCTTTGGGAAATTGGTACACACAAATTGACTGAAACTCACCAGGATTTTTTTTTGATTAACTGAAAATATTTTTGTGTACAAGTAAACAATATATTTGTAGGATGCTCCGGGTTGTATTTATGTTGCAAATATTATCATTTTGGGGGGAAAAAAGACAAACCTCCTTTGGCCCCAGGCATGCACCAATAACATTAAAAGGTTTGATTTGTGTCAATGATTTCGACTATGCCCCATTATGAATACTACAGGGTGCAAACTGCACAGGGTGAGTCAAAAGTGTTTATGTCAATACAAATTTGACATAATATAGCTATAATCAAAGTTTTCAATTCATTTCACTCCAAATGCCATAGGGGGGTCTGGTTTTAAGCCCTCGATATTAGAATAATGCGCCTGTCCACCATTATAAAAAAAGAGGAAGGGCAGGGTTTATGTGTGCTGTTAAAAGATGCCATTTATCAATTTTTGTGATGAAATACTTTTCATATTAAAATGTCATTTTGGAAAATAAATCTTTCCAGAGGTTGCTACATTCTTACCATCTCCATAGAAGAATATCATGCCTAAAACCATGAGCATAGGATGTAGATTGAATTCATGGTGTGAGCCATCCCATGCAAATCCACCAAGTATATGGCCAGTCCAGAAACCACACAGAACTATTGCAGAAACCACTAGGATCTGAGAGATGGCCAGTAAAGGGTAGAAGAAGTTTTCCATTTTGTGTGAAATAAAGGATGAACTGGTTGGATGACTTATGACTGATGAGCTAAGTGTTGATTAGGATTTACTGTAAGATAAAAAAGAGAAATATAAACAATTCAAGTGTGAATTAAGAGATTGAAGGCATTATAGCATATATGATCAAGGGAGAAGGTCTTGAAGATGGGGCCAGGCCATGTTTCTTTTGTTCCTATCTTAGCGAAATGTTAACCCCAAACGCTAACCCTAAACCTATTGCTACATGTCCAACTCTAATCCTTACACGTGTGACAATTCCTCGCTGGGTTGCAAACGAATTGTGCGGCCAGGTCTGTGACACAAAGGACATTGGGCATAGGCTAACTAACTCATTTTGGTTCATGAATTGGAGGCATAGGGACAGTCAGGGAAGTCCTCTTTCCCTTTAGTTACAACCCTGAATTAAAATGAGTGTCATTTTCCTGTTGGATAATTGTGAAATAAAAATAACAAATAAAAAGTACATTTTAATAAAATGTGATGGCAATGTTGACAATTTTATCCCCCGAATGCCATTTTTTGACATGAAAATAATGATTGTGATGAAATATTGATCAGTTCATTATACTGCCCACAGTGATCAAATCTGAAGAAGAAGAAGAAAACACACCCACACAAAAAAGTGGAAAAAACAAACAACAAAACAAATCCCAACAACATCCACAACCAGGTTATTGAGGAAACTTGAAACAAGATACACAGTTATTTTTAACCACAATTGTACACTGCAAATGTGTTGGTCATTATCTTTGACACATTCGGTTGGGCAAAGCATTTATCTAATTTGTTGGTCAAGATTTACCCAACAAAACCGTTATCATCACATCAGTTGGGTAAACCTTTGTTTGCCCATTTATTTTGACTAAAACTCGCAACACTCTGGTCAAAACGGTTGAACTTTTAATAAATCAAAATTGTTGGTCAAATTTGTTGGGCAAAGACGACCGATCATGCGCACTGCAAACTAGAACTGCCCAACAGTTGGGCATCATTCCCACCGTTTGCTTGCGAATTCATCATTCATCATCAGAACGGCAAACGTGGAAGTCATGTCGGTATCGCGTCTGCTGGGGTCTTGGGGCCCTCCACCGTAAATAATAGACACTTTCAAAGGTAAGTCACAATTATTATGCTATATACATGATATAATTTCATCAAGAACGAGTTCAAGAATTCTGTGAATAATTTTCTAATTGCAGGCTTGAAAAATGTTCATTTTCTACGGTCATGACGGTAAGCTTACCAATGTTATAGTAAGCTTACTGTCAATACCGTAGGAAATGTACCGGGTTTTTTGTAGGTATGCAATTAGCCTAAATTATTCACGGAATACTTGAACTCGTTCTTGGTGGAATCATATCATGTATTATAATTGTGACTTCCAACAGAAGAGGGTGAAAAGGGGGGGTCTCCAGGGCGGCACATACCTATACCTTTTCCAATGTCAGTGCTCCCCCGGGAAATCCTAACCCTAACCATACGCAATATTTTGACCAACTGTTGGCATTAAGTAAAAGAGTGCCCAATATATGGTTAAATAATTTCATTACATTGACCAACAAATGTTTTACAGAAAACCAACAGTTGGTCAATTATACCCAACTGTTTAATCATTATCTTTGCCCAACAATTGGTGAAACATTTAGCCCAACAGTGTTGGTTAATTTCTAACCATTTGTTGGTTAAAACTTTTATCAAAAGCAGTTGGTCAAAATTTTGACCAACAAATTAGATTGTTCATATAAGACTAAACGTTGGTCAAAATGTTGGTCAATTTTTGACCAACCACATTTGCAGTGTACTATGAAGATGCATATCTATATTTCCCTATGTAAATTTGCTTTACAAACGCATAAGATATAGTTCAAACAACCATATTATTTAACCTTCACCTTATCGGTCCATCAAGCAACATAGAATTACGTTGTCACTATGGCAACATCAATGATGAAAATCAATGATCTCATATCCTCTCTAATATCAAAATAATAAAGCTAAAAAACCAGAGTGATTGGTCGGGCAACCAAGTAAGTAGTATAAACCAGGCTTATTTTGAAAGATTAAGCAAAATAGCTAATAAAATATAAAGCAAATAAAATGAAAGGCAAACCCTTTTTGTTCTTCATATTTTGATAAGTATCTTATAAAAAATAAAAAAAATCTCTAATTAAAAGATTGCTTAGCAAAATACCTAATAAAATATAAAGCAAATAAAAAGAAATGCACACCCTCTTTTCTTCATATTTGGATACAAGATGTACCTTTTGATGGGATGCGTCACATATATGCTCCATAATGGATCAGAACATTGTTTACTTTAACATAATGAATAGTTCAGTATGGTACATCGTCATTCATAGACTAGCAGTTCCATCATTCATTCATATACAAAGGTTATGTATCTTTATGGTACTAATGTGATCAATTATGGATGTCACAACCTTGTTAGTACTCACATATTCATCCAACATACAAACCATATCCATTATAAATTCAGAGCATAGTAACAAATAGTGCTATCGCTGAATATAGCATTCAGAGTCAAGACTTGAGAGAATGTATGTACAGATATAATGTTATCTACTGAAGATAGCAGTGAATCAATTAATGATCTCATATTCATCATGACATGCTGAAATATATATTGCTTGGGTAATCATGAAATGTATATCTACTCTATAATAGTTAAAAACATTGTTTGCTATAAAATAAATTGATGAATATTTTAGTATGATGTATCATCACTCATACACTAGTCATTCAGCTAAATATAGCAGTTAGAGCCAAGAATGTACATACAGATATAATGCTATCTACTGAAGATAGCAGTGAATCAATTAATGATCTCATATCATCATGACTTTAAAGGTAGATGTTCCGATTTTCAACTTGAAGTTTTCCATTCTACATGAAAGGTCATCCTTAAAAAATTGTATTCCAAAGTTTGAGTTGCATAGCTTTAATGGTTCTTATTTTATACGCACAAGATGCCTTGAAATGTGTCCATTGAGTAGTACACAATCAATTTGGTGGTTAACCAACTTTCGCGGTAATTCAATGTTATTTCACCGATTTCTCCATAATCATACCAATTTGGACCGTCAAATTTCAGTATGTTAATCAGAAAAATATGATCTTCCATATGATATGAAAATCTCCATATGTTTGAGGAAAATCTGTGTTATGAAAATGTGATCGGAACATATACCTTTAGGAAAGATTGCTGAAGTCATTGCTTAGGTAACTATAAAATGCACATCTGCTTTATAATTGTTGAAAACATTATTTACTTTAAAATTAATAATTTAGTATGGTGTATCATCATTCATAAGTCTAGGTACTCCATCATTCATCTAGATACAAAGGTTATATCTCATTATGGTACTAATGTGATCAATTATGGATATCGTAACCTTGTATGTACTCACTTATTCATCCCACGTACGTTGACACACTTTACAAATTCAAAGCATGGTAACAAAATTGATATAGTGTGTATTTCATTTATCAGCTATTTTATTGGGAAAAATAAGATGAACATCAGTAAGAAGTGACAAGTAAATATTGAATTACAAATATGGCATCAAATCACATCAATATTCATTATTTACGGTAAAAGAGCCCGGGGGGGGGGTACTCGGATTTGGTTTGGTCGGGGGTGTGCCGCTGGAGATTCAATACCCATACCCATTTTTAGGGGTGATTTTGGAAAAATCGGTACCCATTTTTAGGGGTTTTGCTTCATTTTAGACCAAATTTTCGCAAATTTTCGGGAAAATAGACCTAATTTTGGCAAATTTTCGCGAAAATAGACCTAATTTTGGCAAATTTTCGCGAAAATAGACAACAATTTCGCGAAAATAGACCCATTTGTAAAAAGTTACCCCATCATTAGGGATTTCCAGCACAAAATCATACCCCATGTTTAGGGATTTTGTGCCCAAAAAGCTACCCATTAGAGCGGCACATCCCCGTATACCGTCTTAGGCGAGTACCCCCCCCCCCCCCCCCCCCCCCCCCCCCCCCGGGTAAAAGAGGTATCAATGACCTGTGTGTTATGAAGGTTTTGTGTTATATTTAGCATGTTTAAGAAATGAACACTAAGTTAAAATTGGGTGGGAAATGAAAAAGGTCTACTATATCTCATCATGACCAAACTACTTCGTTCATATTGAATTACAAATATAGCATTATACATCACATCAATATTTATGGTAAAAGAGGTATCAATGATCTGTGTTTGTGAAGGAGTGTGCTTTATTTAGTATGTTTAGGAAATGAACACGTTTGGTATAAAATTGGATGGGAAATGAAAAAGGTCTATATCATATGACCAAACTTGGATCATACTCTTGTCAAAGAATAGAGACAATTTTAATTGTAAAAGCAAAATTTCCATGGCTCTTCATACTCAAGATACATTTTGTACATTCTATTTTTGTGTAATGTAATGATGCACAAGAATCTCTTTTACATTATTGTTTTAACACTTTTCACACGGCTATTAGTTTTACCAAATAGGCCTACAAACCGATTTTTCAGAAATCTTTCTCAAATTTAAAAGTCTATCTCAAGGATTACTGAACCAATACTAGGCATGTTTGTACTTATTTTAATGCATTTCTCATGGTGATTCTAAATATGGTGATGAAATTAAACAATTTTGAATTTTTCTAAACACTTTGTGAAGTTTTGGAACTGTCGTTTGCAGCTGACTGGCGCTTGGAAAGTGTAAAGCCAGTTTTTATGGGAGTATCTTCCATCAAATTAGGAACTATATTATTTCACTCCAAGAAGAACAATTTTGAAAACTCTAAGAGTAATTTTGTCATGGTTCATTATGAGATGCATTTTGCTTAGTCCTGACTAACAAAACCTTTTAACTTATTTACATTGTTCTGAGCCTGCTGCCCTGATGCAAATACTATGTTTGGTTGTTGTCCTTCAAACATGTTTTCAAGGAGTAAGTAATTTTTGACTGAGAAAGTAACTCACACAGGATGTCGATATAGAAAAGGTTCCAATTTGTTTTACTTTTGCTCCTATTAATAAATGAAAAATGAACCCTTTAAAAGCTCAATTACACTGCAAAAGATATCTTCAAATTTAGTAAAATATTAAAAATCTGAAATAAAGAAATAATCCCTAGTTTTAAATATAAGAAGCCCAGTGTGACCAACAACAAACATATTTTGTTCTTTTCCTGCCTTGTATTGCCAAGTGTATTCTGCCTGCCAATATTGGCTAAAGATGCTGTTTTACACCCTCCTAACAACGCTGGCTGAGTAGAATAAATGGCACAAAGTCAATACAATTTCTTGATTAAGGGAGGAAGAAAGATGAATAAAGTCCTTATCTTGGCGAGCCAGAATTCAAGCTTGGTCAGTCTGTTGTTTAATTTTTTTTAATTAATTTTTATTTTAATTGTCTATTGCATTTTCTAATAACAAATTTTAAATAAACATTTGCCACCTGGCGCTGAAAAGTGATTGACACAGGACCAAAATTTAAACATTTTCAAACGTTTTTAAATGTTTTCAATTTCAAATTTGCAAGTTATAGGAAACTTGGGCCCGTGGAACAGTTTTTTTCTTTGCGGCAAGGAAATCTCACGGCACGTCCACTGTGTAATCATACTGTGTGTTTTCAGACATTTATTACTTTGTAAGAAGCCCATTTCACTGATTAGTATGCAGTAAGAATTATCTTATTTTAACGGCAGAGTCATGATCAACACTCTCAAATCTCATCTGAACATTGCTTTCATTTTGTATCAAGATTACCCTTCATGCCCTTGTATAAACTATATTAAATTGCAAGGAAATAGAAATAAGAATAAGAATCTATTTTATCTTTATAAGATTAATCATTATCTATCTGAGGACCTAAAATGAAAGGCCATGATTAATATAATATTACATTAAGATTATAAAAGATTATTTTTTGAACAACAGCTATCTTCCGAATTTCTTTTTAGTCAGGTCATGAGATACTGTACAAGCCAATATTTTTGCGCATTTTGATATCATAAACATTTCGTGAATTGTTTTTTCGAAGACGACCTTCTGGATGCACTTTATGAATGTTGAAAACTAATTGCGAAAATAAAACCACTTTGAAAATTTCAGCTTTTACAGTACTACATAGGTTGCTTAATTAATACTACAGATGGCAGTTTTAGAGTTGAAGCTTGAAACATAGTTTTAAAATCAAAGCTAAGTATACTGCTCAGGCAGTGATACTGCTATCAATTTTACTCAGACTTAAATACTGTACGGTACATAGGCAGTGATATCCAATGAAGAGGATAAAGAATAACGGTCAAAAAATAACCAGCTAACACAGATATAGTGCTATCAATTAAAGATAGCGGCCTTAGAGTCTACGCTTAAAATACTGCACATCAAGCTGTAATGCTAGCTATGTCACTAAATAGCAAATATAAATTTAGGCTTGAAATAATTTGATCTATAGTAATTTTATACTGAAGAAAATTTACAAAATGCGTATGAAGCTATATTGCTATCTACTGAAGATAGTGGGTTGGCTCAAAACGGCACATGTGGAGTTATGATTTTATCTAATGAAGATACACTGAAAACATTACTTTGTCATTTGACAAAAATACAATTGTCATGCAGACTGTCTTATATGACAAATTAAATATTTGTCTCTACGACTAAATAATTTGTCATGCATGCACAAAATTACAAATTATTATTTGTCATGAAAAAGTGTCTTATTCACCAAAAAAATAAATTATAATGTAACAAAATTAATTTGTATTGCAACAAAATTTATTTGTATTGCAAGAAAATTAGTTTGTCATGATAGCAGTGTCATGTAACAAACATTAATTTGTCACATTATTTACATCGTATTGTAACTGATTATTGTAATTTTTCTTGTATGTGAGTGCATGAAAGATGAATCATTCAGGGCGCCCGGCTGAGATGATTTATGTTACAAGGCTGTATGTGTGGTGTGCTGTACCTTGTCTGCTGAGATAGTCTGCAATGTAGTGGTGTAAGCAGTGGCGTGCGCAGGATATTGTGAGTGGGGGGGCCACCTGGCCATAAATGAAATTCCCCCGACTATTTTAGTAAAGAACTGCGCGCGTAATATAGCGCGCGATTTTTTTTGAATTTACCCCTTTTTTTGCCCGATTGAGGTACATTTTGGCTCTAAACAAGCTTGTACCAAAGAATATTGCATTTTGGGACGACATATGCGCGCGTATCGTGCGAAAATTTTTCATCTGTGTTTTTGACTATCATAATTCCATGATGCCACTGACCTAGCCTCCTACTCAATACCCCCGACTGGCCTAAGTTTCCCCCGACTGACTCAATAGTGGGGGGGCCGCGGCCCCCCCGGCCCCCCCTTTGCGCACGCCACTGGGTGTAAGCGTACCGGGATAAACTACAACTTCAATTCAAGCATACCGGTAAGCTTACACATTGCAGACTATCTCAGCAGACTAGGTAAACAACCAGCTAACAATTACAATGGCGGCCACGAGGAAAGAAACGCGAATCCTGAGAGACATCGCAGGAACCCCGCAAACAGTGGTTGTATTGCAAACTTGTATCTTTTATTCCATTCTAATTTGTTTTGCTTGAATTAAGTTGTCATGCAATTTGTAATGCAAGCATAACCTCGGCACTTCTAGTCTAACTGACGATGTTTATTTGTCAAGTAAGCAATGGTAGGGATGTCAAATCAATCAAATTAGTTTTGCATTGTTTTTAATTTGTATCGCAATTCCAATGATTCGTATCATATCTTGTTTGATTTGTCAGGCCACAGCAACAGAATGTTAACATGATAAGTTTCCTGCATTACAATTTTTATTTTTCCGTTGGACGAATTTTCCTCAGCAAATGACAAAATAATATTTTCAGTGTAGTAGTTTTAGCGTTAGGATTTGAACTGCTTCACATACAATCAGTTATTGTGCTATCTACTGAAGATAGCAGTTGTATAATAACAAATTGAAAAATACATGTATGTAGCTATGGAACTATAATATGATAGCACTTTTAGCATCAGGGTTTGAAATGATGCAAATATGGTTAGTTATATAGTGCCCTCAATATAGAGATTTTAGACTAAGAGCTTGAAAAATAAGCATGTATATAGCTATGGAACTATAATGCTATACTGACGACAAAGAGAGGTGTTTTAAAGTAGGAATTAAATCACTGCAATGTACACACAGATTGGTAATAAACCATGAACCATTTGTGAAATTGTCCCCATTTTTTAAATCAATTTGCCATTCTTGCATACACAGACGCTTCAATAAATCTCTCTGATTGATGTGTACAGATTCATTAAACTGCCACTCACTTGATTTATCAAGTTGTAGATAACCCTAAACACATGATAGATGTGGTTAAAATGAAACACTCACACTTATTTAGGAAGTTAATAAACCAAACCTATTATGTCATTCAAAAAATTGTGAGCTGCTAATGTATTACTAAAGCTTAATTAGAATGACAATGACACAGGTTTGTACTACCTAGGTAGAATTTATTTCTATACAGACGTGTTCAAGAGTAAAATTTAAAAAATACTGCTAGTCACGACTTGCGAATCCCCCTGGCTGGGAGATCAACTAAATGAGGTCAACGGTCATATATGGGTCATGTTCCCCCGGTGTTCATGTTTCTTTTCTCCAAGTTTGAGGTCAATCGGTCAACTTTAACTATTTGACCTCTGGATGACCTTTGACCTCAGATGACCTCTAATTATTTTTTTACATGTTCCCACGGTGTTCATTGCACAAATTAACCCCTTGTTGACCTTTGACCTTGGTTGACCTCTAATGACCGTTGACCTCGGATGACCTCTAATTTATTTTAGACATGTTCCCCAGTGTTCATGTTTCTTGTCTCCAAGTTTGACGTCGATCGGGCAACTTTTACGATTTGACCTCTGGATGACCTTTGACCTCAGATGACCTCTAATTTATTTTAGACATGTTCACCCGGTGTTCATGTTTCTTGTCTCCAAGTTTGACGTCAATCGGGCAACTTTTACGATTTGACCTCTGGATGACCTTTGACCTCAGATGACCTCTAATTTATTTTAGACATGTTCACCCGGTGTTCATGTTTCTTGTCTCCAAATTTGACGTCAATCGGGCAACTTTTAAAATTTGACCTCTGGATGACCTTTGACCTCAGATTACCTTGGATGACCTCTAATTTATTTTAAACATGTTCACCCGGTGTTCATGTTTCTTTTCTCCAAGTTTGAAGTCAATCGGGCAACTTTTACTATTTGACCTCTAAATGACCTTTGACCTCAGATGACCTTTGCAAATTAGACCCTCAAACAAGCAGCTACAGTGTTTGACCATGGCCTACCTATCACTGAAGGTTTGAAGTCAATCCGTCCATCCTTTCAACAGATACAGCATTTGGAAAAAAAGGCTAACCAAAAGGCACATACACCCCTACACACCCCCACCCCTACACACACACGTACGCACCCCCATTAACATGATGACAAAATCCCCTTCTGGTTTTACAAACCAGGGGGATAATGAATCTGTTTTTCGCTTCAATACCAATTGGCCTAGTAAGCTTAGTTGGTAGAGTGTCTCTCTAGAGTTCAGGAGGTCCCGGTTCAACTCCCGAGGGAACGATTAAAGGTATATTATGTGATCTTTTCCAGGGGACGTCCTCAATCCTCGAAAAAAAATTGGAAGCAGATTTGCTTACATATTTACTTTTCTGATCATAAATCATAAATTTATTCCAAGTTACAGAGCGATACGATTCCTAATAACCTCACAATCATAGTTTTAGAGTGAATTTAGAGTAAAATTTGAAAAAATAGATTGTACCGCTCGGTTGGCTCGTACAATCTATTTTCAAACCATGATTTTGAAGTAATTAGGAATCATATCGATCTGTAACTTAGAGGTTCTTTATGATTTATGATCAAAAATGCAAATCTGCAAAAAAATCTACTTTCATAGTAAAAATCAATGATAGAGGGCGCTACTTGGAAAAGATCACATAATATGCCTTTAAAACCAAGTAGCTTTGATTTCAAGCTTGATTCCTTAATCATCCAAAAGTGAGTGAACTGATTCCTGAGATGTTTTTTAAAACATCTCAGGATAATTTTTAGGATACTTCTAAAAAGTGTTAAAACACTTTTTAGAATTACCGATCCCTAAACAATTGTACCAGTTCATATCTTATGTGACTCAATTTAAAAGAGAGCAAATAGTGTACATCACATGAGAGAACTGGACCATCACCTAGCAGCATTGCAAGACGAAGCTAGAAATGGGTTTTTCTCCAGGGTTTTTTATCCTCAAATTAAGTGATTTGATGCCCGGCAAAACAAGCTATCCAAGATATCGTAGATGAAAATATAATATGCTTTTATCTCACGCTAGAGTGAAATCATGATGCGCCAGCACACACTTAAACTTGCTTGACTTAATGCAGCTTGGTTTAGTTTATCCCGAACAGGAGGTGCTACATTAGCTCTCTCTGGGTATTCAAAGGGTAAGTAACACTCAAATTTGGGGGAAATTTGACAATACTGTTTTGTATATCTGATGACAAATTCAAACAGTGTTGTTGTAAGTAGCATAGCATGTAGATTCATATTTTATTCCAATGTTGTTTTGATAAGGAGACAAAATCACCCAAATGATTTCTAAATATTATGTTATGATTTTTACCTAGCTTTTTATTATTATTAATCAGAGCATATTAAAGTTTTCAAAAGGTAGGCTATATTATTATTTTTTGATACCCTGTGTAAAAGCATGAAAATAAGATTGTGTGTCTGAGCAAAAACATGACCTAATATTTAAAAACAAAGACTGAAAATGACAGTAATTTGTGGTATGACTTTTTGCTATTTGACATTTGATTGATTTTCCAATTTCCAATTTTGTGTTTTTTCAACAGCAGCGGTCAAATTGTGTCATGTCTGGTTAATGTATATAATTTTGATATAGACTGACTCAGGTCCCATCTGAGTTGAATGAGGTCATATCATCCATTATTAATCATATCAGGTATGGTGTCGTGATCAATTCTTGTTCTGGATTCGAGAACACACATAAATTTGTTAACTGAGCAACCCATGCCTTGGGACACAGGTCTGAGGAGAGATAGCAGGCTCTGGATAACCCCTTGCTCTTTTTCCAGTCACTAAGACCACCGTCTATGCTAAGACACAGTGTACTGTGCTCAATTTTAAATCTACAAGGGTCATTCAATAAGTTCTACCTCCAACTTTGCTAATATATAAGCAAGTCTTTTAAAATATTACACAATTGTAGCATGTAATCTCAGCTACAAATTCATAGTAATTACATTCGAGTTGATATTATACTGTTTTCAAGCCTACAAAGGTTAATATTGCCTAAAATCTGATTTATACATGATAATACAGTATTATATTCAGAAAACATCCATTGTTTTCTATTTTCAGTATTTAAATCGGGCTGTTATATCTAATCATGTAATACGGAGAGCAAACGAAAAAACATGTATTTATCTTTAGGGTAATTTTCTGTGTCCGTTGTCCTAAATCTCTCTCTGGCTTTGATCGCATCATAACAAAAGTGAAACAGGTATCAATTATCATTTACTATAAATGTGAAGCTATGATTCAGAGCTATAATCATGATAAATGTCATTAAGCTGACATTCATATTAGCGATGTTATGAGTTAGGAGGTAGAACTTATTGAATGACCCTTGTAGAATACAAAATAACATTAAGTAAATCTCCCAAAACACAGGACGAAGGACAAAGATGGGAGGATCTGGTAGAGTTCCTATTCCCAAATGATTCATGATTATGATCTATCGATCTGGTGATTGTGAAAATTTGTTGAGAACAGGCTCACTGTATTGAAGGTTTTTTGAATATTGTATAAGAATTTTGTGCTTAAAATTCTTTTATTCTAAAGATAGCAGAAAAGATCTTACATCGCTGTACATGTCCTATACAAATGTTATCAAATCTGTAAGAGTTACTTTACGGTGATCTATGAATTATGTTCTAGATAAAGTAGGTAACATCAATTTAGATAGTATATTATATAAGATTGCATCATCTGGATGAAACTGACGAGTATGCCAGACAGACAACAAGGGTAACACCAGAATGGGTCACACCATAAGGCGACAGATCCATTTTCTTAGATAATCGGTGAAAAAAAATGTTTGTATGGAAATATGATACAGACCAACAAATTATGTTTTGCTTGGCAAAAGACGGCAAATTGATAACAGATTTTTTCGAATTTGTACAGATTTTGTGGGATTTTTACATTTATTTTCAAGAGAAAAAAACACACATGACCGACCCACCCGACCTAAGAGGTCCGTTTGCCCGCACAACAGGGTTTCTTGTTTTCCGTTGCCTATGGCAACAAAATATCCAAATAAAACAACAAAAAACTGTTCTACAGATTTCCGGACCTCTCAAGTAGGTTGGTCAGTTGGTCAATTTGTTTGTGTGTGTAAACAATTTGGTAAATAAAATGTAAAAATCTACAATTTTTGAATAACTCCATTTTTTCTTTTTAAATTAGAGTAACTCCACTGAAGAAATTTAACAAAGTGGAACAAATGTAAGACTTTTTTTAAATGTGTCTTTAAGTATTATTGTTAACATCATGGGACAAAATGAGGTCCCACACCTTTACAGCTACTTTCCACATTGGCCTACATTTATGATCTTGCACTGCTGTCTGGAAGAATGTACTATTTGTATAGCTGCCAGGTGTCATCAGGGCTATAGTGACAATCCATTCTAACCACATAAGTGACGTGTTCTACCGAAACCAGAAGGAATTGGGCAGAGCTCCAAACTGAAAAATAGCCCAAAACCTAATTGGGGGTGATTTTTTGGGAATTTGAGTTTCTTGTAAATAATTAATCCTCAGAGTGTATATAACATTATTGTGAACGTTTCAGATTAAAAAATGAAGAAAAAAAAAGAAAAGAAAAGAAAAAAGAAAAAAAATCAATTTTTATTTTCTATTTTTTTAAAGTACATTGTAAGTACATTTTTAAAGGACGATATCTCAGTTTGAAGTTTTCATAAGATGAACTTGAAAATGATTTAACTCCGCTTTGGGAAGTCCAATTAAAAAAAGAAGTACCATTGTAAAGCTGAAGATCTCTACTTTAATAATCAATTACTAACTCAATTTTGATATCTTGCCCAATTGTGTCTGGTTCCGGTAGAACACGTCACATATTATACAGAGCAGCCATCTCTCATATAGAGCCCTTACGGCACTATCGCCAGAAAATGTAGGTCACATTATGCAATTATGTAAGTCTTTATCCATTCAATCATGGGTTCATAAATAATTCTGATTTCTTTATCTATTCTTAATTTGTTTGGATAAAACAAAGTCCTATTTATGGAAAATCTCACATCCAACGTCAATATATGATGCCAGATAGCATTGTGCAATAATGAACTAAGCCCAGTCCTGCAGTAGTTGCTTGGATACAGGCGCTCGCTAAGTGGCGTAGCTAGGTTTTTCGTATTGGAGGGGCAAGAAAAAAGGGGACTGACAAGTAGTGCACAAAAATGTGTGCTTTTACACCTATATTGAGGTACAACTTGGATCTATTTGGCTCCAAACAAGCACGAAAAATTGCTATCTTTGTACCCAGGATATATAATTCCTCTTGACAAATGAACCGACAGTGCCAATCTCAACCGACATACTCTAAATATTGGTGGGACGATCACCCCTCCCCTCTGGCTATGCCACTGCAGGTGCAGCTATTGTTAATGATTATTATTTGCGTTGGATTGTAATTTTGAATTTCTTTACTGTCTGCAATTGATAATATCTCCTCTTTCCATCAAACAATACCTATATTACTTTAAACAGGTTCAAATGTTTTCATCATGAGAATAAAATGGCTATACAAAACAAAACAAAAACTTTTATGTACAACGTTTTAGAATGAAATGGCCCAAAAAAAGATTGTATTGTAAAAACAATTTTTGATATTTTCTATTTCTATTTTAAATATCATATATTGGTTATAATTAATAGCAAAATGTGTTCTATTTAGGCCAATTTTTTGTTGTTGTTATGTTGTCCTCGACCGCCCGCTCGTCATTTTAGGGCCGCTCCGATTTTTTTTTTTTTAATCGTATTTTTTTAATAAAAAAAACGGGTTTTTTTAAAAACAGTTTAAATGGCATTAATATTAAATTAAGTGTTTATTACATATATGTGCGGCTCTTAGAGTGATTTTAACTTCTTGTTGGCTGAATTTTGAGCTTCTGCTGGTAAAAGAAAATTTAAAAAAAAATTTTAAAAAAAAATCCGCCCGCCCGCCCCTCCTCTCTGAAAGCTGTCGAGGACAACATAACAATTTTTTTTTGTGCCTTATTGTCAATTACTCACTTATTTGTTAAATATTAAAAGCTAAAATCTGTGTTCTTGTGTAGTGTCTGTTTGGATATCTAAAAAAAATCTTTAAAAAAAAAATCGACCAACCAACCCACTGGTTGGCACTTAAAAAGGACAAGTCAACCTTTTTTTGTTTGGCCTGACCGCAATCGATTTTCAAACTACTCTTACAAAGAGTGATGCATTATGGGATCATAAGACATCTTGAGCATGTTGAGGCAGGGAAATATGACCACATAATCGTAAATGATATTCAAACTCCTGTTATACAAAGAGCCATGCTCTTGGCTATAACAAGAAGCTATGCTGTATTACAACACCGTCTGGAGTGGTTAAATATTGAGTGGGATAAGTACTTTGCCACGGTGTGTAATTAAACTTGATTTAACCGATATACTTTGTAAGATTAATCGTCTTATTTCATCGATGAAAATATTATGTAGGGTAGACAATATTCTGTGAATTGTGGTGGAAATGGTATTATTAATATTACTCTAGAATGCACAGTAAAATGACAAATTAAAGCAACAATGTTAATGTAATCATCATATATAATTATGCATAAAGTACACCCAGACATAGAAATGTAAAAACCTATATTAGGCAAAAATACACAACTAAATTATGAAACTACGCTTTTGGGCCTCAGGAATCTGAGACACACACCTTTCCCTTTCTTTTTATGTATTACTTGCTCCCACAAGATCAGGTGCTATCTTTAGTAGATAGCAGATCACTGAAATCGTCCCTTAAAATGTCGATATTATCAAGTTTTCAATGGTACTGGAAATGATTGGTTCACATCATGTTTGAATGATTAATGGTGCATTGGAGAGTACTGATGCTTGACAGAGAGGGTGGGGAGTACTGAATGAAAAAAGGCTATAGCTATAATGTACTACTAATCAATTTCCGGCATAATTCTGTTATACCCTACACGCCTATATTGGAATAAGCGTCGTTCTTAAAAATCATGCACTATGAATACCTCTGTGAAGGGTATAACAGAATTACTCCCAATTTCCCATTTCCCCCCTCAAATTAAATGTTTGATTATGTGTCAAAATTAAGGACAAAATGTTGTCTCTCATGTTGTGGCTGTTTGAGTCTCATTTTCATTTGTGGAAAACCCCTGGTCTGCTGGCAATATATTTGTTGAACATAACCCAAATGTAAGAATGATAATCAGTAAAACATTACCCCTATTGTATTAAAGGTATATTATGTGATCTTTTCCAGGGACGCCCTCAATCCTCAAAAAAAATTGGAAGCAGATTTTATTGCAGATTTACTTTTCTGATCATAAATCATAAATATATTCCAAGTTACAGAGCGATACGATTCCTAATAACCTCAAAATCATGATTTTAGAGTGAATTTAGAGTGAAATTTGAAAATAGATTGTACCGCTCGGTACAATCTTTTTTCAAACCATGATTTTGAAGTAATTAGGAATCGTATTGATCTGTAACTTAGAAGATCTTTATGATTATGATCAAAATTGCAAATCTGCAATAAAATCTGCTTTCATATTAAAAATCAATGATAGAGGGCGCTACTTGGAAAAGATCACATAATATGCCTTTAACTTAGCTTCACCAACTCATGACACTATTGCAGTTTATGAATCACAAATATAAGTACTGACACGAATTACCAAATTATGTCATATTTATGTAAACAACTGCAAAAAAACCACAATTCCTTAAGAGGGTGGGCACTCAATTTCTTTTGGTAGGTGTGCAGTCCTGTTTCTTAAAAAGTTAAAGCTTAATAACTGATTTTTGGACACAAAATGAGGCCTTCAAATGCACCCTTAACCTAATTCCCGGGCCTGTTTTTGGAATAAACTATTTTGGGAGGAAAACGGGTCAAATATTTTGGGGGAAATTGGGCTACGTCAGCGCTACAAGATAGACCAGGGAAGCGTGTGCTAAGAGCACCTTGTAGTGTGTTGTAGTGATGAGGATGGTTAGGGTTAATGGAGAAGTGAAAAAGCCCTTGGGACATTGAGGCTGTAATATACCTATCCCACATTGATTGTCAGTTCCGCCCTTGCTGGAGCAGGCTACAATAAAACTTTATAAACGTATATGGTAATGATGTGAATCCTCATTCTCTGTTTAGAGCAAAATATAATAGTCCTGACTATATCTTGATAAGAAACAAATTTACCATGATGCAATTGGGGGTGGGGGTGAATCTCCACAAGTCATACATACAGGGTGAGTCAAAAAACATTGTGCACGATTTGAAATGGCCATTTGACCTTGCATTGAACCGTACATTTATTGTTGTCAGTATAAAGCGGTGTTAATCTAGTTTATCCTCCCAAAAAATGAAAGTAATCGACTGAAGAATAAGCAAACTGTGGCAAGTTTTGTAAACTGACAGTGTTTATCGCCATTCCTATGGGATTTACACAGTTAAGACATGAATATTACGATGGTATTATGATGGTATGGAGTGAGAGTGAGAAAGCACCATCATCCTAAACAAAGGAGGATGTGGCATCCTAAGTGCTCTGTAACCATGGTAACAGGTGATGCTTGTATTCAGATTTGCCTTTTCATTTGACAACTCGGTATCAGATGATTAACTACTTATCCCAGAGTGAAAGAATGAATTGACAGAAACATTTTGACAATCAACATGATTAATGTGAGTGATAATGACCATTTAGCAAAACCAATGTGTAAATCCCATAGGAATGGCGAAAAACGCGGTCAGTTTACAAAACTTGCCACAGTTTGCGTTTTCGGCAGTCGATTACTTTCATTTTTTGGGAGAATAAACTAGATTAACACCGCTTTAAACTGAAAACAAAAATTTCATGGTTCAATGCACGCATCAAGGTCAAATGGTCGTTTCAAATCGTGCACAATGTTTTTTGACTCACCCTGTAGACAAGTGTGAAACTCTGTGTAGTCTGAATGAAGCTAAATTGGAATAAATTTAAGTGCTAGATGTGCTCCTGGGATGTGCCGTAGGTTAATCATTTTGTAACCTCATTACATCACCGTGTTCACGGACATGGACCTGATTAATCTAGGTGTCAATGGCTGTGCAATAGATGCTATCCTCTACATTACATCAAGAACAAGTAGCTAATGATACTCATCTCACATATCGTCTCTGTACTGTTAAAACCTTGTATGTTTTTCTTGCCACTCAGCGTGAATAAAGTAAAGTTGCCCAATAGATATGTATAGTAAGTGTTGCTTTATACATGTTCAGGGGCTAGAGCACTTACAAGGTTTTGATGAATTTTGTTGTTGGCACTTGAACATGTTTAGAACAGACTGCCCAAAGGTTATACATAGGAAGTATTACTTTATACATGCTGAAGGGCCAGATGGAGATACAAGGTTTTGACAGAACAGCAACAACCATCCTCCTGTTAAAGACACGGACAGCTCCAAGGCAATCTATCCTAACTTGTCATTTTGCTGAACATTTTGTGTCAAATTTCTATCAAGTGGTTTGGGATTTGATATTAGGGGGTGCGTTTCCGACAAAAGTGAATGTCAATTCATGTCTATCAATACAAATGGAAATCTGAAAGTAACCTATTACGATGACAATTTTATCGTAGATTGTCCAGGGTTTAAATACTGTGGAAGAAGGCGGCATTACGAAATGTTCTATAAGGAAGTATGGGATTTAGAAACACCGCCCCCGGAGCGACGAAGTGCACGGTGCAATACGTGTTCACTCACTGCCTGTTTTGACTCTTATTTTGTGTATTTCGTATTTCCAAATGAAAAGAGTGTTTTTGGTATTTTTGGCAAGACAAGTCAAAATCCAAAACCAGCTAAATGTAAAGAAAAGACATAAAAGTAACCATCTAAAGTATAAAAAATATAACAATATTGGAATAATGCATGTTTTATGCCCGAGACATTCCAGAGTAATTTTATATTATTTCAGATAAGCCGAAAAAAGTTTCAAATTCAAACGAAAAATTGGTCGATGATCAACTAAGGGATTTTCTTTATTTTAACATATATTGATCAATCAACTCTCTATTACCAAATATCAAATTTACCAGTTTATTCACACAGGATTACTGCTCGACTCGCGCATATGAAATCCATTGAAAATACACGCAACAAAGTGCTCTCGTCGGCTGCGTGCACATGAATGACAAATGGAACACCTTGGATACGCGCTTCGCTCCGGGGATGTGTGGGACTTAGATAGATCTTCTTCCGACAGAAGGGCATGTCGAGCCATTTCTATAACCTTCAAACGAAAATCGCTCAAAATTCTATACCAAACACAATCTTATAAACACATGCTGATATTGCTAGAGGGAGAATGCTTCTGACTATTTTTGTAGTCAATTTGGGATTTGGTAGTGACACACTTCCAACAAAACTAAATTTTGATCCATGCTTTAAGCTCTATGGAAATATCACATAACCCTAAATCCATGTCTGTCTTTTCAAAGGAAACTCCCTTGGAAACCTATCCCAATGTGAATTTCATTTCTGCTCAATGTCCAGGGTTTAAACAATGCTGGAGGGAGGGCAGTATTACAAAATGTCATTATATAGTGGATGTTGATCCATGTCTATTACCTCAAAGAATAATCCCACACTAGTATTGTCACCAATGACAATTTCATCGCATCATATCCAGGGTTAAAACTGCTGGAGGGAGACACAATTACTATATTGGAAAATTGTGTGATAAATTGTCTGTCTGTTCCCTGCCCAGAATCCTAGTACATCTACTCCTAAGTCACTTGTAAATCTATCAAAACATCAAGCTGACTATTCTATGGGTACATTATCACCTAGATGGCTATGCACTTTAGGCAACAAAATAGAATTATAGGTCAATAAATGCTATTGCTTGAAGTATCATGTATATAACTTTAATATTAAAAGTCAATGATCAAATAATTTTTATGAGGCTGCTGCAGAAAGTGTCCGTTTCAAGACTCGCCCAGTATACCATATTTGTAGTGAGTGGAGAGAGAGCAAATGGAGTCATAATGATGCCGGCAATACGGTCCAATATTATGTGACAAAATATGCCATGGGACAGATAAAGGTATATGGTCCAATATAAATGTGTATGTGTTGTTTCGAAAGAAGTTTGACAAATCAATGCACTCACACTGATTTTGATGTGTGAATAATGGCACGACCCCACAGGTGGAGCATATCAACATTTGCTTAAGTGCATTGATTTTTCTAATTTTTTGAGAAACAATACATGCGCGTGAATTGACTTTTAATTCACACACGACACTATACAAATCAAAATTCACAATTTAAGCATAATTTTGATCAATGTAAAAACGAATAAAAACATGTTAGCAAGTTTGCTAACACCCGCAGTGAAAATTGGTGAATCCGCGATTCCTGAACAACAAATCAAAACAAAGCACACAGTGCATGCATTGAATGGCGCACATAGGGGAGAGCGGGGCGAGTCCGCCCTCGGGGCGAGTCTGCCCACCACGTGTTTCTCATCACGTGACTGTTGAAAAAATATCAGACTGGTGTAATTTGGTTGCACCGGTCCTAGCAAAGTAACTATTAAAACTTCAGACCCGGATACAGCTCCCCTAAGGATTTATATTGAATAATTGTTTTTGAATAATTAAAGTAAAATTATCTGCCATTAAAAACGTTGCATTAATCTAAAGACATCACAGCGATGGTACTAACTTTTATAGTCATTCAAAAGGTATAAGGGCTTTGCCTAACATATTATGCAGTTAAAAACTTCCCATTCCGTGTTTAGTAGGTATACCATGAGATTGAAAAACAAATTAGCTCTGGGGTGAATTCGCCCCCATACCGCTGGGGCGAGTCCGCCCATGTCCTATTACATGCTAAGAAGGGGGCGGACTCGCCCCAACATAATAAATGGACACATGATGTGTCCATTTCATATGTTGGGGCCACATGGCCTTATTTGTCATAGTTGTGTCTAGTTGACTTTTGATCAATCTTTACATGGAATAACTGATAGTTTCTGCAATATTTAACTTGCCTATGAAGCCGGACGAGCTTGCACATCATGAGGGCGAACTCGCCCCGGCGTGAGTAGTATGGGGTAAGTCCGCCCTGTTGGTTATTTTCCTTACTCCTGCACTAACTAAAAGTTATAGAGTGCTGAAAATATGGGGGTATGTAGCTAAGAAACGTAGCTTTCATTTGGATAGTAGGATAATTTTCTAACTTGTAAAATGAGTCCAATAGGCAAGCCTGAAAATTAGAGGGCGGACTCGCCCCGCTCTCCCCTAACTCATCACAAATTCAACGGCTGACTGATGATGTCGTTGTCATGTTTAGTTATTGTTGGTAAGCTGATAAAAGTTTTTCCAATTAAGGACCCCAGATTTTTACAAATGTTTAATATCATACTTTCACAATTACTTCCCACCACCTGGTCATACGGTCCTATCAGCAATCAGTGGTGAGAGAATGGATATTAAATGCCAGTAAACCAGTAAAAGCAAATTATATTCAAAATCCAATTTACTTTTAGGTAAAAATGTTGCATTCAGCACTTGGTAGGTAAAATATGTCAAAAGAAATTTGACTGCAATCTCACATCATAGCCTAACTTTTGTCAGTGAAGTGTTAATTATTAGTTCCCTTTAACTAATAAATCCTATTGATCACTGACTATGTATCTTTTTCACTATCATACTAGAATCCTAAAAGGTTAATTCACATTTGTGAAAGTTACAAAAACAGAAGAATACCAATACCCCAACCCCTTGAGAAAAATCCCAATTCCTATTGTAACTGTATATAATGTTGTTCCTGTACTTTTGAATGTCTTATTCTTGGAAAATATTTGCCAGTCAAGGAGATGCCAAACATTACACAATTTATTTTACTCAACACATTCTATTTGCATCAATTCACTAGAGGACTTTGTTACATCTTACTTAAATAAGCCTGGCATATCCTTTAAAAGCTTGCACTTTGGAAAAGGATTGCCAGCGATAAAACCTATTCAGATATTATTGTTACCAATTTTGATTCAGATTGTTTCTGTTTTGGGAGGACTTTGTGTTACATCTAACTTAAACAAGCCTGACATATCCTTTAAAGACTTGCACTTTGGAAAAGGATGGCCAGCTATAAAACCTATTAAGATATTATTGTTACCAATTTTGATTCAGATTGTTTCTGTTTTGGGAGGACTTTGTGTTACATCTAACTTAAACAAGCCTGACATATCCTTTAAAGACTTGCACTTTGGAAAAGGATGGCCAGCTATAAAACCTATTAAGATATTATTGTTACCAATTTTGATTCAGATTGTTTCTATATAAGGACTACTGTAAAACAACTTAATTATATGCAGGATTTAATTTTGCGAATGATGATGATTCAAGAAATTAAATACCCGCAAATCTGACTATTTTGCATTGAAATTAACAGTGTAATTTCCAGATACGCAAAACTAAATGCCCGCTAGAATAGCTGTAATTTTAATTTTATGAAATCCACAAATCCTTTCAAGGCTTGCACATTAAAAAAGGATTGCCAGCTATAAAACCTAATGAGATATTATTGTTACAAATTTTGATTCAGATTGTTTCTGTTTTAGGAGGACTTTGTTACATCTTACTTAAGCCTGACATATCCTATACAGACTTGCACATTAGAAAAGGATTGCCAGCTATAAAACCTATTAAGATATTATTGTTACCAATTTTGATTCAGATTGTTTCTGTTTGAAGAGGACATTGTTACATCTAACTTAACCAAGCCTGATAATATTATTATTATATCCTTTAAAATCTTGCATTTTGAGGAAAGGATTGCCACCTATAAAGGCAATCCAGATAATAATGTTATCGCTTTTGATTGTGTCCAATGCTTTCTCAAATAGTCTTAGATGGAAAATCATAATGCTCTTTTGAGTGTCTAGGTACAAATAAATTGTGTTATGTCTTTGAGAAAGAAATCCTTATTAAAAGGTTGAAATTCCTGCAAACCATGGAAAATACCATAAAATCAATTATTTTTGAAAAACTATCTGCATCATTGCTTTCCCTTCAGAGCAAACATCTCATTTCCCTAGACTCTATCTATCCACAGGAATGTTGGAGCAGACCTATTTCATCGCCAGGCCTGGAAAAAATGTGGAAATCAGAATGTTTCTTCACTGTAAATTTGGGTATTTAGAGGGAAATTTTGCTTTCCAAATAAAGAAATATGCAAGAAATGGAGGGAAATAAATATTTTTTCCAGCCCTGTTCATTGCATCTACTTTCTTGAACTACAGGGCCATGTTCTTTCCACATCTATTGAATATACCAGAAAGGAAACAGCTTTCATCAAATGTTCATATCCTGAATGCAGTGATTTTTGTATTGGTGCAATTCATTATTAACCCTAACCCTACCCAAATACATGTACCACAAAATACCACGCCAGCGCATGCCTGGACGGTTTTGATAATGTAACCAACCGAGACAAAGTGAATGTGGTATACTGCGCAAACGTGAAGCTGATATTCATGGATTGCCTGTGCGTCCATGGGTGGAGGGTCCCGGATCAATTCCTGGTCGGGGAACAACAATTTCTGCACTTTTTATAGGTTCTAATGATCATCGGAAATCCAGACTTTTTCTGTTCCAGTGATCACTAGAAATCCAAACAATATCTATCCTACATAAACTCTCCCTATCGCTATCGAGGGGTTCGAAAATCCAGATTTGAACTGGAAATCCAGATTCTTTTAAAAAATGCTCTCGGAATTACGGGAATTTTCAGACATTAAAATTACTCCTCTATTGGGGTGTACACATATTATCTGGAATAGCCCATTGGGATGCTTTAAGACAGTTATATCGACTGGCATATAATCAATAAGCTTGGTAAAATGATTGTAAAATTGATGAAATGGTGTACTTATATTGGAGTTAGCATTCTAATTCTAATATAATGTTTTTAGGATGGAATGGTTAGGTTTCAATACAAAATGTCACTAAATTTGAGAATATTTGATGGAAATCAACAATCATGCTTATAAACCAAAATGAATTCCAATTTCAGGAAATTTGTGTCATCCGTCGTTACCACAGCAATACACCCACAAGATCTTCAATTAGTGGTTGGAAATCATCTTTGGCAAATCCACACACTCATAGGCATGTTAAATGTCAGGCTAGATAGAGAACATGACATTGGAGATGAATTATTGATTCATGCAGATTATATTAAGCGCTAATGAATGTCATGCGAGGACATGGCTAAGAGGAGTCGTATGTTAGCAGATGTGCCCTGAAAACATGAAAATAAGCCTATCTTTGGCATATTTTACCTATTCAACCCCCTGAAATTCCGGTTTATCCTTGGTGTAAGACTGCACAAAATGAGCCTAGTACAAAATCTTTTGTTAAAGGATTAAAATGAGCAGCTTTATTCATTCCATAATAGAGTATTTACACTAGTCTAATTCATAAATATCTTACACCAAGGATACATCAAAATTCTTTACTATAGTTTCTGTTTAGTTTAAGGAATTCTGAATCTGACTACATTACTAGATGTTCTAAAGATTGGAATCTTATGACTGTAGCTAAGGCCCCCAACTTTTGTTGTTGTTGTTGCTGTTGTTGTATTGCCCTCAGCGACCGACCCTTAAATCTAAAAAACAGGGTCAGAATTATTTTTTTTAAGATTTAAATTTTACCCAATTTGTCAAAATATTACTATTTTCTGCTTGAAATGAATAAGTTTGCTTCAATAGATTGCTTTTAAACTATTATCATGCAAGAAAAATTAGTCAAACTGACATTTACCAATTTTGTCTTGTCATGAACCACGGTCTGTCAGTAATATTTATATTTGTCAGCAAAAAAGAAAAAGGAACAAAAAGAAAAGGAAAATCGACTGACCAACCTGACATTAAGAATTTTGGCACTAGAGGGCAACACATACAAAAAAAATGTTGGACCTAATAGAGATGATCACTGTGTCATAGAAACATTTGTGTTAAGGATATAAACAGACATGGTATCAGATCTAAATATTTCTCTTTTTTCACAATATCTTTCATATTGCCATTCTTACACTATTTTTTCACAAGGTGACAAGTTTATCAATAATAACTATTGGATGATAGATAACATTTTTGGATATAAAACTGGATGCTATCTTTGATTTGTCTTAAATTGTTCAACAGCATGACTGTAATTTGAGGGTAGTTTGTTCAAAATGAATGGTGCGGTGCATAAAAAATATTGGTAGCTAAGATCCAATGGGTGGACAATTAAGACGCAGTTAAAAAGAAGAGCACAGTTATTGGTTAGGTTTGTGAAGAATCAAAGGATGAATAAGCTGGTGCAAGTCCATGAATAGCTAAGAAAGTAACTAGAGCCGTTTTATATTGGATTCGCTCACTTATCGTAAGCCAATGCAGCTGTTGTAAGTAAGATAGGTTGCATGTGAACATGACCCTGAACACGGCTAAAAAGTCTGGCAACAATATATTGCATGCATTGTTTTCAGAACAAATCAAGATGCTATCTTCAGTAGATAGCAAATTTATTATTCACATCTATTGAGTGTTACAGAATTTTAAGAACAATTAAATGCCTTCTTCTGTAAATAATATGTTTATATAAACAACTCTATGTAACATGGTAAAAACAAAACTAAATGCTATCTTCAGTAGATAAAAAAAAGAAAATTTAGTGTTACACCATGCGGTACTCTTTCAAATAGTCTAAAAAATATCTTCAGTAGATAACAAGTATTACAGTCAACTAAATCATACAGAATATGAATGCCAGCCATTGTACAGAATAGGCAAGTTTCATGGATGAACACATGTGTTGTAACCTTGAGCAGATGAATATGGCCATTTGAGCAAAGAGTTAATTTATTTGCAGATAATTATTCACACTTTGGGGATGTTGAATTGTTTTGTATGTTAAGACATTAACACAGTAGAAAAACTTCCACACATTTTGATTTTCATGCCAGTTGCTTAAACACCACGTACAGCACTATCCACTTAATAAGTAACATGCCACAAGCATAATCTCATTATTGCATTTTACAAACCAAACAGGCGTAGTGAGATGTATCTAAGAAGAAGACGATGGATGGACGGACGGACAGACGAGTGGGCGGGTTCTGTTGACATTACGATACAGCCATTTTATTATAATAGTATTATGGATGCATTAATGTAATCACTTCATATTGTAGCGCAAATCAATTTATAGTCACATGGGCTTTGTGCTTGTGCCCAGGGGGTGGGGTACTCAAACAATTGTGATGGGAGTGTGCAACCAGTGGCGTACCGACCGTGGGGGCAGGGGGGGGCAACTTGCCCCCCCTGGCTCCAAATACCGGGACGCTAAAATCGTAATACCGGGACGCTAAATTCTCATAAGGAAAAAAATATGAATACCTAGGCCGAAAAGACTAAGGATTGGGCATTATTTGTTGACTGTATTTTGTTTTTGACTGCGAAATTTTGCGACCGTGCGAAATTTTGTGACCGTGCGAAATTTTGTGACCGTGCGAAAATTTGTGACCGTGCGATTTTTTTTGCCATTACCCCCCCCCCCCCCCCCCCCCACTTACGTGAAATTCACGAGGTGACTGACTGGATTTTTTTCTCACAATTTTTGTTGTTGCAATTTTGGATCCATGTTTAAGGTTTCCAGCATAAATCATACCCCATGTGTTAGGGATTCTTTTGGGGAAAAAACAACCCATTAGATTGGCACATACCTGGTTACCATAGGGAAGTACCCCCTTCCCCGGGTACTAGTGGTACAAACCATTGTGTACTGCTCACAATTGCCTGACATGGTGGTAAATGAAAAATATGGTGGATTGAAATCAAACAAACCTCTGCAATTTCTAATACAAAAACATGGAGAAGGTTTGTCCTCAGCTTCCCACGCACATAGCCTTTAGAATTGCATTGTTTCAAAATAGAGCTTTTAACAAATATCTTCTGTAAAAGTCAGAGAAGAGAAACAACTCACTTCTAAGAGCCTGACCAACCAATTGTCTTCAAAAAGAAAATTATAACAATATAGCTTTATGAAAAATCATTTATTATTTAATCTTTCAAAAATTATTTTTAAATGGCTTTTAATTTTAGATTATTTTCTTAAATCAAGATTTTGAAAAACACATGTTTTTGAATGACACATTTGATATAGTTCCCTTTTTCAAACCACATGTAAGGCAACAAAAACTTGAAATGCATAGCAAATTTAATCAATTAGGTAGCCTTTTATCAGATTTTATCATGTAGTGGAATTATGTCAATTCAGTTAAAGAAAATGATGGAAAGGATGTTGAATAAATCACTTCAAGGAAAAAACTTTTTCTATGGGCCCGACCGACCCATATTTTTGAGTTCGAGTAATACGAGGGTCGTTCAATAAATAATGAAAGTGAGCGTGGTATGGGATGCATGAGTGATTCTATTGAGAGATAATATGATCAATACAAAGTATGAACCTTTGTCTTTCAAACAATACAGTTTTGGATTTCTAAGTGTGAACTATGACGTCATAGTATTGTCTCAAAGTAAGTACACTTGGGACACTGTTAAATCAGTTATTTGGCGGTAAATTTGAATTGTTTGTATGAAACATGTGGTAAGAAGATTGTATAACATGACACCAGAAGCAGGTTAATCCCGATTTTTTTTCGCGTAAGTATGATAAAAAGACCATAACTTTAATCCCTGTGTAATTTGATATATGTAATATAAGAGGGAAAAGTAAGGAGAGGCAATTGAATCAAAAGTATTCAAATATCAGTTTTTCAAATAGCCAATTTCGTTGAAAAATGCCCAGTAAGTGAATCACTAATATTGCGGAAAATCAAACAATTTAGGGAAAATCCAAGCAATTAACCAGTTTGAGAGATTCCATATGATAGCTAACTAATTATCTGAACTTATTCGCATGAAACCTGCAGAAAATATGCGCATGCGCAGACGGCAGATCATTATGAACTGGGCCAAAAATTGCTAAAATCATGAAATTTACCAGATAAAAGCTTACTGTGCCTTCAAATTTTAATCAGAAAAAATGAAAAATGCTTAAATCAATGTGTATATATATTGTGATAGTCAAAATGAAGATATACATGAATGTATCAATCAAATATGGCTGCCACAACCTCTCGTATTACTATTATCTTTAGAGCTACTAGATATGTATTGTTAAAGTAATCGTCACATAATTTCAATGGTTTGAGGAAATTTTATGAACAGCTCCTCTTGATATCCTCACTATTATTGCTTTACATTCCACAACAATTTACTAAATTATAATTCCTCCATTGTTCGTTATCCTTTGTTGTTTTCTAAGGTATATTATTGCGGATTTTGCTAAATAAAAGCGTATTTGAGATGGTCCCTTCTTGTTTGTATTAAGGAATTCAGATCTAAAAAAGAGTGTCAAACAGAGATAAGTGTGTGTTCTAACTATGTGCCAAGAGTTATCTGTTTTTATGCTTGCATTGCAGAGATATACGCAAATGTATCAATCAACCCATATTCAACATATTACATATCCAGCCAAATAATTGACAGATTTCAGTCAGTGTCTGAAACCTATTGTGTTTATGCTAATGACGTTACATAACCAAAGGTATCTATCAAATCAAAAGTGTATTGTTTGAAAGACAAAGGCTCATACTTGGTATTGACCACATTATCCCTAAATAGAATCACTCATGCATCCCATACCATGGTCACTTTCATTATTTACTGAATGACCCTCGTATGCATTTCTGTAACATTTATCCAACAAAACACAATAAGGGATAAAAATTGACTTTTGACTTTTAGTGACTAAATTAAAACATCGAATTGTTTTGTAAAGAAATGACTTAGGTACCGTAGGGATACATTCAGTAGTCATATGACGTTCGAAATTAAAAATATGGCTCAGCAAAGTTTTCCTTGCTGAACGACCAGATTGTACCGTCTGGCAGAACCACTGAACTGTTTGCAAAGCAAACAACGTGGGAAAAACAATTAAGTTACAGAAGAGGAACCACATCGGATACCAAACCCATTGTCATGTAGCCATGGTTACGAGACAGTATAAATGCGTCACACAATATTATGTAATATGTGATCTTAAACACAAGACAGAAAGTTGATTTATTTTGTTCTGAGCACATGTCTGTCAAAAATTAACTTATGTTCTGAGCCTGAATCTGTCAAAAATCAACAAATTATAAATCTGATTTTGATGTCTCTGATTTATATCATGGGTGAATTTAAAAGCAAGCAAATTAACTTTGAGTCCAGACTTCTATCTTCCTTTGTAAAATCTTCTTCAAATATTATTTTCATTTTTTTAAAAGTATCTTGTCCTATAACTCAAATTATTCCGAATCAAACCTAACAAGTGGATGGTATAAAATGTAGTACTACAGTTTGATCAATTCCAAATTGGCGAAGCCTCCTTACAGCAGCGAATGAATACAGAACGTCACGGGTGCAAATAAAGGCAACTAGCACACTGTGCATCATATGCATGAATGACTTGTGCGTGTGACCAAAACCATGTGCATGTGGCCATAATCTTACCAGTACATTTGGATTACTTTACGCGCGGAGAAATAAAAAACTGAATATTTCTCGCCTATTTGGAACTGAATAACCCTAACTCTACTAGACCATACAGCAACTGTGCGAAAAAAAAGTTTTTATAACCCGGCGTGCAGGTTTTCGGGCTACAAAACGGACCCAGGCTATATAACGAGGCGAATATACTCGCCGAGTGTCGACTGGAAGCTGTGGTGTAGTGGCTAGGATCTGGGCCCTGGTGCTAGAGGTCCGTGGTTTAAATCCGGGGGGGGGGGGGAGGGTCGGGTGACCTTTCTGGTGAATTTTGGGGGTCGGAAAAGAAATCTGTTGCCGTGTGGTGATCTAGAGTTAGAGTTAAACTAGTTTAAATCTGTGCCTGCATGATACATCTACAATGGTTCAAGTAACAATGTATGCTGCATGAGCTACAAGTCAACGCTACAAATTGTATTATAGCGGTTGGGGCTTGATGGTGAAAAATTCTCTTCACGGATGGTGCAAAACTATTGTGTTATAGGGAAACAGCAATGTAGACAAAAATACTAATTATGTGTCAACCTACAATCATGGAAAAAAATAGTTGGAACACTTGAAGTAATACAACCATATCATGTGCTCGCAATCAAGATCAGACTTGGGACACAGCACTGTTTTATAGAAAGCAGAAGTCTCCCCTTTCTTATATCATCAATCAAAGTTGGGGGAACTGCCAAGGCATCTGATCACATGACTCGGATCCATATTGCTTTGGGGGAGAGGGGAGCTTTTTTCCTTAATTCGGACAAAGTGTATCAACCTTTCTTTCCTTGATTGTAGTCTGAGAGCCAGGATCACATACATGACCATATCAAAAGGGGGCTTTTGTCTGCAGAGTACTTTGACGATATTGAAGAAGTAAAGCATGAATAAACAAAAGAAATATAAAGGAATTTCTACCTAACATAAAAACTGAATGCATTGGCCAAATGTCAGGGGTACAAAATACACTTTGGATGAAAATAAATCCAATTTTTATTTTGAATGATAAAGGCCCCGTTTTGAAGTGACTGGCCACAAATAGACTGCTTGAGGTGTCCTTGCTCCACATCTAGTTAGTCTGCTGTCACTTCTCAAAATGAAGTGCTTTATTTTGTTTGAAATGTTCACTAGGCCCCATGGCCTCAAATGGGCCCTAAATTTCAAAATCTAAGCAGGAAGGAATAGCCTCTTAGAGCATCTAAACTTTGTATATTATTTACAGAAATGACTGACAGGTTCATAGAATACCAATATTAACAGGGAATGGCCTCAACAGAGAGCACTTGGTACCCATCTACAGAGCAATGACATACATAACCAGTGCATATTTTACATAAATGAATGAACTTATAAGGACACCCGTGCAACACTGAGTATCTGGATATAACAGTCTGATTTCAAACATCAACAAAAAACTTGATTTCAATATAGCCTGTGATAATGGACAATTAATACAAAGCATTATCATTTCTATGTCAAATAACACACAAGATGACCTGTTAATATCCGTTGGCTACAAACAATAACAGGATATTTTGTCTAACCGTGTTTTCAATTACGCCTAAAATAAAAATATAAAACTGTTGTTTCTTTTTGTGAAGTCTCTCAAAAAAGATTACTAACCCAACATTTTAATTTTGTTGACAACAAAAAAGTACCTGACCAACTGTAATTTTCCCCTTGTAAACAATCTTTTTATGACCTGAATATTGCTATTTTAAGTTTGAAATGTTAAATTGGCAGACAACATTCAGCGTGTTTTTATTAAGCAAACCGGCTTTTACCCGTCTTATAAAAAGCAGGATAAAAGCCGGTTGCTCGTGTGAGAGACGTGTTTTTATTGCAGTATGATAAACAAACTTGCGGGCTGCCGCTGACCTCATTATAATAAATGCCAGTGAAAGGTCGTAAGCAGGTCACTCGCGATGCATTGTGGTATTGACAGTAGCAAAATGGCGTCTGCCGTACGACATTTACAGTGCGCTAGTCTGATGTCACATGACTATACCCATTTCCGCTTACCATCGGCAAACGCGCTGAGCTGGAACCGTGCGTGTTTATACTGACGAAGACTGCTTTTCCTAACCGGTTTCAACCGCTATTATCCTTGGTTTCGAAGGATAAAAGGCATCTAAAATCCAGGAGAAAAAACCGGTATGAGCGGGCAAATGCCGGTGGTGGTGTGTTTTTACTGGGGGATTTTAATCTGTTAGCAGTCATATGCCTGCTTTTTTTCTTCAGTAAAAACACGCTGATTGACAAGGTAATGGAAATGAAAAGGGAAAAATCAACTGACCCAACTTTTTTGCCTGATACACAAAACGTTTGTTTCGCCTTGGACATTATATCTAGTATAACTAGCATACACTAAATTGCATGTTTGCAAAACCTAACAACCTGATACGACAACCAAACTCATTCGACACATTCAGGTTAATTGAATGGACTACTACGAAATGGACAGAACAAACAGCATGGAGTTAGTCAAAATAAACTTTTTGTTGGTTTGAAAAACATGGCTAGAACTGTGATGAAAAGATTCATCAGGATTGGAAATGTACATGAGAGAAAGGTTCTGTGTATCTATCCAAGGGGCAGATACACATAACCTTTTTCGAATGGCTAGAACTTTCTCAAATTTGGGATGTAACCTCTTCTGAATGTTGAAGAGAATGGTTAAAATGAATTTATTATCTAGTTAGTATATCTGACAATATTGAGAGTATAATGATACAAACTCACACCCCAAAAACAAATTTGTTAGGGCTTTATTTACTTCTGACAACCAACATCTTTAAAATAAAAACCACTAAGTGATATGTGATGTGTTCATGCAAAATGAGTCGCACATTTTGGCAGTTTTCTATTTTGATAGTGTCCTTTATTTTAAAAGCAGGTGGTTAATGCTATACATTTGGCTCCAAACCACACTAAAATTGCGTTTCTAATCTTTAAATAACAAACAATTTACCCACTGAGAGAACCAAGGGAAAACATAAGAATTTGTCACTTCTTTTTACCTATAATTCAAAATCAATATTCCAGACATCCGACTCATTCCGCTTGATTGCGTCACATATTGTATCAAACAGAAACATTATAAAAGAAAGGTAGGGGGATTATTCCAGGGCCCTTTATTCACCTCAACTGACATTCACAATGCATGCAAGTTTGACGGAATCTTAGGAAATAATGACATGCATCAGTGTCTGTGGCAGTGTTTCAGTGGTGGAAGCCTCAACAACACTCAAGTCCCAAACTATGTAATAAGAGAGTTTTCAAACACAACTGACAATTGCCTCCAGTCTCACTCCTTCCACAGTTGGCATACATGTAGCGTCACAATCACATATCGTTCTAACATACTCCTATATTGGAAGAGTCGTCAAATACAACCGACAAAAAAATGCCTCCAGTTTTACTCCTTCTGGTATTTACGACTAGATACCCGGGGGGGGGGGGGGGGGGGGGGGGGGGGGTACTCACCCAAGACGGTATACGGGGGTGTGCCGCTCTAATGGGTAGCTTTTTGGGCACAAAATCCCTAAACCATGGGGTATGATTTTGTGCTGGAAATCCCTAATAATGGGGTCACTTTTTACAAATGGGTATATTTTCGCGAAATTTTCGTCTATTTTCGCGAAAATTTGCAAACATTTTCCCGATAGTTTGGTCTAAAATGAAGCAAAACCCCTAGAAATGGGTACCGATTTTTCCAAAATCACCCCTAAAAATGGGTATGGGTTTTGAATCTCCAGCGGCACACCCCCGACCAAACCAAATCCGAGTACCCCCCCCCCCCCAGGACTAGATAGCATGCATAGTCGGATTGCTTTCCAAAATACTCGCATGTCAAATCACATTCACAAGTGATAAATGTCACTTTATGGTAGAGTGGTAGAATTAGAACATGCGGTGCCACAGAACACCATCAAATTGTTAGCTGAGAGCTCGATGAGATTTTATAGCGGTTTCGCTAATTATTCACTAATTTGTCACGCTTTATCACTTCCATCCTCCTATCCCAGGGTCCTGCACATACATTTTTTTGTGGCAAGATATATTCACAAATTCAAGCGAAAAGGGATACACGATAATACTAATTTCTTTCCATATGTTACAAGATTATGAAATACTGGTATGTCCATTTCACATATTTGTGCAAAATATAACCTTTGTGAAAATAACCATACAGTGGCAGTTTGAATATGTGGACATAATTATTAGCTGATTCTTAAAGAGTATTCAAATTTCTAACATGTGATTCAACCCCCCCCCCCCCCTCCCCCCATCCATAATGGAATAAGGGCATCTTCACACTATAGCTGTTTAGTACCAGGACGTGGAATCGATGCTATGTCAAAGCCTAGGGCCTAAAAAAAGGTTTGATTGGCGTAACCCGACCGACCCTATTTTTACCCCCGACCCTAAACATTTCTTTTTTTAACATTTTTGATTTTTGTTTTTTTTGTTTTGTGTGTGTGAGAAAAAGAAGAAAAAAACAGGGAAATTGTGTATTTGTGCCATTTGTTTATGTCTGTATGGTATATGTGTGCTGGGATATAACATTTCATAGACGTTTTACAGATTTAAAAAAAAGTCAATAAAAAAATCTCCGACCTACCTGTTACGCCAATCAAACTTTTTTTATAGGCCTAATGGGAACGCGAAATACGGGGTCTCGATGCTACATTCTGGATGATGTAGTCTCGATGCTACGACGTGGTACAAAATGCCTAATGAGAACGCAATTTGTATGTTGACTCGGACACATAGCTATTATTTTCTATAGTGGGTACACGGCCTGAGTTTTACAGAAATCCACAACATGTATTCAGTTCACGTTCACGATTTTATTCAGTGGTGTAAACATTTGATCACACAGCAAAATGGATATTGGTGATTCATAATCAATACCACCTTACCACAACATTATTACAAGGCTTAGAATAGTAAAAATACGATCAAAAGTTTCTCATCTAATTGTTATTTGCAACAATACCAAGTATAACTCATTTGAAGAGATATTTAGTTATTATTGAGATCTAAAAGCTACTGTGCATCCCTCAGTGTTATAGTGTTTTTAGCAGAGGCCTTCATAACCACTTAACCACTTCACTTTCATATATTATATTGTTTCCCAGAAGCAAGCTCGTAGCAATGTTCATGTCCCTACCCAAAATCTATATGGCCAGTGTTGTCATGGCCTGAAAAAATGTGTTTTTTCCCGGCAAGCGATTCCAAATTTCCCTCCAAAATGGAATGCATTTCTTAATGAAAGAGTAACATTTCCCTCCAAATGCCAAAATTTCCCTCCAAATGCTCAAATTTCCCTGCAAGTAGCTTTCCGTATTGCCTACTTTTTCAGCCTGTGAGTGTTGTGCCCAAGTAATTTCAGCTAAACACAAGTCGCAAGCCAAGTCACATACAAATGCAACAACAGTCAATTCAAGTTAAGTGAAGTCTCAAATTACTACTGATTTTGCTCAAGTCACACCATATTAACACATGAAATGATTTCATGACATGTGCAGATATTGGTTATGTATCGATATGATTTGAACATGAGTGCAAATCATTTATTATTTTAAGTAATATTTTATTTTAAAGAACAGTAATATAGACATAAATATACAGTGAGATATTATACTAATAATAACTGGATTTGTAAAGCGTTATTTCATTTAGATCTCCGCACTAAGCCATGTATGATTATGCTGCCATCATTTCGCTTCATCTATATAGCCGCAGGCACTCTACCATATCAGCACTTAGATAGCAATCAAGTCACGTCTAGTTGAGAATAAGACTAAAGTCCAGTCAGGTCAAATCTTTAAGATATAAAGGGACTTAAAACATTAGACACTTGTGTCACCCTTTTTCACAGATAGTGCCTTTTTATATTTCCATTCTACAGATTGCTACAGGTTGTTGCTTTCATATTTACACACAGTAATTATGACAGACGTGGCCATAGGACAGACATGAAAGTCACGTCCCTTTGGGTTGACAACTGTCTTCTAAACACTCGCTACTGTAGAATGGATTTGTTCACGCTATATTGATTTTCACAAATTTTGCATGCCATAACATTTGAATAAAATAAATTGTCAATATGTTTCTTTAAAAGTGTATAGTTTTAAATCAAAGAACACTATCACACATTTATCAACATGTAAAATTGTTGAAATTTGGGAGAATGCAAATAAATTATGCACACGAAAATGGCCAGTTTACCGGTTATCCATCATCATAAAGACATACACACACCCTCATAGGTCAGGTGTTATCACATTTTGTTCTTAGATACACTTTCTATTTCTTATGGGTTGATAAGAATAAATGTCTAATTTTCTGTTCGGATGTCTGCATTCACCTCAAAGCACCACACCCAGGCCGTGCTGTGCCTGCCTGTTTGGTGCAGTCAATACCCGCGCTCGAAAGCACCGTACCACGAAGAAAAGAAGTCTGGATTCGTTTATTTTAAAGATGGTTAAGATTGCTGACACTTTACATAAAAAATAATTTCTATTTTGGATGCCGGTTGTTTTGGTTGGCATCGTAGTGGATGCCGGCTGTGCCGACACCCACAACTCATAATATGGACAAACCCAATTATTGTCACACAATAGTCCGGCAACCAAAACAAAATGTCCATCTTTTATTTCTAAGTATAAGATCAGAATTGTAATCAAGGCTTTATAAGTCAATTTATCCAAGATAAGGTAATTTGCATTTGCAAATAATACATTTTCTTGCCAAAGGAATATAAAGCATGAGAACATGTTGAGGGTTTAGTTTATCTACAATAGCTGCCAGATGTTATCATGTGTGGTAGTCTATAATAGCAGACCCCTTGATATAATTAAAAGTAACACAGGGCAGCTATATATTATCACTTACATCTCAGTTATGTGATGAGGCAATATCTACAATAACTGCCATGTGATATTGAAAGATATGCCCTTTTGATATCACAATCTTACAAATGGCAGCCATTGCAGATAAGACTTTGTTGCTCTAAACCCCCGATGTGTGAGTTGTACATAATACATAGGCATATAGTATAAGACAAACATATCACAATGTGGAAATCATTACAAATTCTGTAAAACAAAACATCACCAGATGGATGTAATAATGTCAGACAAGACATCGCAATATGTAAATTATATACAAATAAAAGTGAGACAAACTACACCCATCAAAATATGTAAGTTCCCCCCTAGCATATACTAGGATATTTCCAAAATATTTGATGGATTTAAATAATTTTCAGCTAGAAAGATGCACCCAATTGTTAGGCACATTTTGATACCAAATTTGTTGGCCATTGACCAATTTTATACAGAAAAAAAAGTGGCACTAAATCTCACTGGCTATGGCTGGTTTTGTCCTTGGTGGATTTTCGTGCACAGACATGGGGAATCAACTAAACAATTATGTGTGGCATCATTTCAAGAAAATTAATAAGCAGATCATAATTATGTGTGGCAAGTTCGTCTGATTATGAATGACGTGGCAATTTGGTCCGATTATTATGAGTGACATGGCAATTTGGTCTGATTATGTGCGACATGGCAAAATGGTCTGATTATGTGTGACATGGCAATCTGGTCCGAGTATGAGTGACATGGCAATTCTGGCAAAATGGTCTGATTATGTGTGACCAAATTGTCATGTCGCACATAATCAGACCAAATTGCCATGTCACTCATAATCGAACCAAATTGCCATGTCACTCATAATCGGACCATATTGCCATGTCACTCATAATCAGACGAACTTGCCACAACATAATTATGATCTGCTTATTGATTTTTTTTTAAATGATGCCACACATAATTGATTGGTAGATTCCCATGTCTGTGCACGAAAATCCACCAAGAAAATGTATGTTCATTTATGGACAAAACCAGCCATAGACAGTGAGATTTAGTGCCACTTTTTTTCTGTATAAAAATTGGTAAATGGCATAATTTCTTATCGTTGCATTGTCTTAAGGCCAACAAATTTGGTATCAAAATGTGCCTAACAATTGGGTGCATCTTTCTAGCTAACATTTATTTAAATCCATCAAATATTTTTGGAAATATTCTAGTATATGCTAGGGGGGAACTTACATATTTTGATGGGTGTATATCACTATGTGTATATTCTACAGCAATGACTGATTTAGATGGGCAGACTAGGCCTATATGTGATGCGATCTGTGAAAACCCGTTGGATGTCGCAAAATGTGAACTAGGGATTACGGGCAAAATGTGAACTAGGGATTATGGGTAAAATGTAAATCAAAACTATTTTTTTAATTTTTTAATTTTTTTTAATTTTAAAAGATTTGTTTAGAAAATTAATGTCCAATACTTTTTGTCATCATCTTTTATGAAATTTCACCTTCAAAAACTAACTTAGGTCACTTTTCTTATTAACCTTATAATGTTATTATATTGAACTATGTATCTTTTTTGGCCTGTTTTCATGATTTCTTGTTTTGTAGCTTTTTATGACATCACAATCATCTTTCACTCAACTTTTTTTTGTTGAAGTGATCATAGAAAAATGATCGAAACAGTTCTGTAATCAGCACAGTTTCAGCTTTCTACTATAAGTATCTCCAATATGGAAAATCTCACCATGTGGCGGATTTTCACAGATCGCATCACATAATGTTTCATGGTTGACAATATAATATATAGCTATTACGTATATACACTGAAACCCGAGGAACTTATGGCAAGAAAACACCTGTTATAGCAATTTTTTCAGGAACTAATTTACGAATGTAATTTAACTTAATAGCTGTCAATACCATTTGTAACACCAACTTTGTTCTGAAATACCAAATAATGTCCAGTTAATTATTAATTTAGGCTTAAGTTATACTTGTGTAATGAAAAATAGGACTCTGAGTCTTAGGACCTTAAATCTGTGTAAAATAAAATCATTAATTCCAGCAACTTCCATTGCTTGCTTTTAAGATAGCCAGCCAGGTGTTTCGGTCTCTCATGCTGTCCTCAGTTTCACAAGTGATTTTTAACACTTTCCACGCGGCAGGCAGCTGCAGATGACATTCCAAAATCTCACAAAATGTTCAAAAAATGTCAAGATTATCGAATTTCATTACCATATTTGGAATCACCATGAGAAATGCATCAAATTAAGTACAAACATGCCTGGTATTGGTTCAGTAATCCTATAGAAACTTGAAAAGTTGGGAAAGGTTTCTGAAAAATTTGTTTTGTATGTGGTAAAACTAATAGCTGCGTGGAAAGTGTTAAGAAGGCCAGTGTCCTATGCCCATCTCTATATTAGCCATCATGATATTCTTTGGCCTATGGTTGGTCCCAAATATACTATGGTAGCTTACAAATTATGTTTTTCCCTTATGTGTAATATAAAATATCTTAATCATCATACAATAGGTTTCATCCGATCTATTTGTGTTGTTTTCCAATAAATCTGTGAAGCCCATCAAAGAATCTAGCACAAGACAGCAATTGTAGAAAAGGGCCTTGCAGCTCTAAACAACTCGACACGTGCCAATCTGCCTGAATTACAAATTCTACATCAAATGGGTGCTTGTCCCTTTCCAACCTAAAAACCTAAATTTCCATACTAAAAGCAAAATCTGAATCTTCACTTTTTGCCTTTAGCACTGTATAAAGAGATTACATATTCACGACGAGCTTTACCATCTTGAATTACTCGCTGTAAGGTCGTAACAGAATAACCTACTAGAATCTATTACTACCATATAAACCCTTTAACAAATGGCGTAGCCTACAACAGCCCTCCGTTTTCAATATGTTATGTTGTATTAAACTGCAGATATGAGAATGAATTTTGGGTGAAAAGTATAAATGTGAAACAACCATAAGTAAAAAGTAGTGAAATGCAGATCGAGTTAGGATAGTTTTCAAGAAAATTATCATGCCTTAATAATACATTGTTGATACATTGTTGATACATATTTTGCAATAAAAGGGAACATCAGTGAGATTGCCTATACAGGGTGAGTCAGAAAGAACGGGCACTTTTTTCAAAAAATAATTTCTGGAATTTAAAGCGTGCATGCTCAAAATGAATGGTTATGCTGGAAAGATACATTAATTCGCTTTAATTCAAAAAAAGATTGTTTGAAATCGACTATTGCGTTAAAATGTTACATCAGTTTTAGTAGAGCCCACTTTTTAAGGCAAATCCACAGGATGTCAACAACACATACAACTTTTGCACCAGCTGGCCTATTTAAGAAAGCGCGCTACACTTGAAAGAATGTAGAATGGCATTGTAGTCACAGTAACATTTGAATATCATGGTTGAATACGAAAACTACACAGCTCTGAATATGGTTGAAGCAGAGGGTATATTCTACCGGACCTCCTCCAAGTCTGCAAGTGCTGCAACAACGTATAATTAACTCTCGCACAAGGAGAGCAATTCAGAGTATGAGAGACAGAGTAGCCAATTGCATTAAACTTCAAGGTTTTCAGGTGGAAGGAAGAGCGGCGGATTGATTTTGAACACTGGGTAACTGTAAACAAAGGATTCTCATGTGCCAGCTAATTAAACTATCATTTTACAGGTGTATTGTTTTTCATTGAACTGTTTGCGAGCTTTATGAAATAAACCAGCCGTAATCATGGTAATAGTATTATGCATTATTGACATCCTGTGGATTTGCCTTAAAAAAGTGGGCTCTACTAAAAATGATGTAACATTTTAACGCAATAGTCGATTTCAAAAAATCTTTTTTTGAATTAAAGCGAATTAATGTATCTTTCCAGCATAGCCATTCATTTTGAGCATGCACGCTTTAAATTCCAGAATTTTCTTTTTGAAAAAAGTGCCCGTTCTTTCTGACTCACCCTGTATGTGACGCGATCAAGAGGAATGAGTCGGATGTCGTGGAATCCCAAATTGAGATATGGCCAATTTAGTGTGAGGGGTAGCCATAAGTTTTGATGGAAATTTGTGAACTTCATTTGACATAACTTTATAACAAAAAGTCGTATAGACATGGGGTTTTCAGTTTCTGAAAGCTCTGAGTGTCCTCTTTAAGATGGGATAAAAACTCATTTTCGACCAGGGTCGACATCCGACTCGTTCCTCTTGATCGTGTCACATATGGTCAAATCCTTCAACAGTGAACTCCCATAGTTTGGTTTGCGTGCTCCGTCTTTCTGCATCATGCTCGGATTGCTCGCATATCCTGTCTTTGGCCTTGTCTCTTGTTGTTTGCCATGTTCCTGCCCAGTAAGTTGGCTATTTGTGTATTGAATTGTTTATATGTATTCCTTGCTTTCTTGTACAATGTAATTCGGCCTTCGGGTCGCGATTTTGTGCCAATAAAATCATATCATTTCATATCATACTAGGTCTAAGTGCATCTTTTTAAGAAGGAAGGAGGGCAAAATGCAAAATGGATTGGGCAAGTGAATTTTGATTTTAAAATGGGAACAACAGCCATAAGCAGCAGATTGTGCCCGGGGGGGGGGGGGGGGGGGGGGGGGGGCACTGACATTGGAAAAGGGTATAGGTATGTGCCACGCTGAAGACCCCTTTTTCACCCTCTATTGCTAGCTCTTATGACCCTCCTTTTGAGCCTGCATCAGTTCTTAAGACCCCAATTTTATTGAAAATTCAAAAATCGTGAAATTTTGCGTTCCAAAGCCCCAATTCTTCGAAAATTTTGCGTTCTAAAACCAAAAACAATTGCGTTCTTGCTAATCAAAATTGAACTATAGGCCAGTTCTCAATTCAAGACCTACTTTTTTGAAAAAATCAGTTCCTAAGACCCTATTTTTTGTCATAAAATCCACTTGTGCCCCCCCCCCCCGGATTGTGCACCATAAAGTTTCAAAGATAACAATACATAAATTCAATACTTTATTATTCTGTTAAACTGAATGGATATTCCCACCCATTAATCTGTGCCACAGCAGCCTAAGCGTTTATCCCATAATAGTTGTATAATGAAAATATCATGATGATGATGGTAGACCTATGGGTTAATGATTAAAATAAAGCGACAATCGGTTTACAACAGATTAATCTTGTTTGTTTTATGCAAATCGCGAGGCACAATCAAGCATAAGTGTTTATTGAATAGCACCAAGAAAACAAAGTGTATTATTTTTATTTAAATTATCAATGTTGCGACACAAAGGTATCCATTTGAAAAGGGCATACATAGTCAGTTTCACGAAATTTAAGAGTGAGTCTCATCAGTGGCGGGGGTGGAATCAGAATTGAAGAGGAGGATCAGGAACGATAAATCAGTGTTTGTACCACATTAACTAAAGTCATAGTCATAAATAGAAATTGTTCATAGGACACCAGCTTCATGTGGGTGCTGTTCAATCTCTAATTGCTTCAGTATATTTGAATGCAAAATATTGCAAGTTGTACGGTTTCTTCCATGTTTAAAATGGTTACAGGCCGAAATACTATGCGATACGGGAAGATGATCGAGGCTGCAGTGAATCTGTGCTGTCAACGTGTCTGCTGCAGTTCAAAGCCTCCATTATTTCTATAATGGTATGAGCCAATTGAATCAACCTCATTCTTTACCACGTTTACCACTTCAAAATCAATTAACTCTCAATCTGTCAATCAAGCATGGTTTCTGTTCTTAGGCAACAGTTGCATGGATGCATGAAACAGGATACCTGCATTGCCGTGCACAGCCCGCCTGATTCATGTTTGTAGCAAATACAAGCCAAGTGTTGAATGTCAATCAAACAAAAAAGGGGTTTTGAAAATGTGAATTGTGGCATACATCAATACAATGTACATGATTTGCCTTACTCTGTCCACCCTCATTTAAACCTATCTTGTCACCTTATAATGAGCACCCCTCCAGTGGTGTAACTAGAGGAGGGAGGGGAAATTGTCCCCTGTGAGAAATTGTGCCCCCCCCCCTCCCGAACTTGTGCTTTGCGCTTTTCTGCCCATACAACAATAATCAGTGAAAGCTTTGAAATTTGGTTATGATATATAATTATAGAATGAAGTGTCATTTCAAAATCCACAAAAAAATGCATGCAATTCATACAAATATGGCACATATGTCTAAATTGCACAAATCAACCATGATATATGCTCCCCCCAAACAAACAAAAATGTCCATGTCCCCTTTCCCCCTGCGCAGAAAAAGCTAGATATGCCACTGCGTCCCACAAGAATGTCTGATGCGTTGTAAGCCAGTCCTCGTAATTTCCTGTGTCCCATAGCACCACAAATATTTCCATTATGATCGATTTTTAAAGTCCGGTGCAAAATTATGATACAGGTTCTTTACAGCTCATATTATTGCCGAATGAAAATTACATCCTATGATAGGAAATTGCACCTCAAAATGAAAAGTGAGGCATAATTTTGCACCTCAAGTGAAACAAACAAAGATGGCCACTTGAAAATATCTCTCCATGAAAATAGAGTCTCATTTGGTTTTTAATTTCCATGGATAAAAATAATTATCGGATGCATGGACGACACGACGTGGGCGATTTACACCTCTCAAGTCATAATATGCGTTGACTCTCATGAATAGTTTATATTGATTGAACCTGAATGCCTGCTGTGCCCTATTATATATTCAAAACATTGATACGGAAAATAATAACCACAGCGGTGATTAAGCGGCTTTATGCTTAGATGAGACAATTTGGTAATAAGAGAAAATGAATTTGTAAACAGTGATCTATAAATGCGTCATGATTTCCCCACAGGATGCAGTAATAGCTGAATTATATCTATTGGTAAGAGGTATTAATAAGATTAATTTACCGTGTTTACAGCAATAAGCAATAAATAAAATTGCAACCCTGATAGCACACTGAAGTCGGCCCGACGTCGCGATATAGTCGGCAGTTGAAGTCGGCCGGACGTTGGCTCTACAGTCGGCTGCTCACGCGGCCTACGTCGGGCCGACGACGTCCAATGGAGGTTGTGCCGACCTCGGGCCGACTTCCAGCTGACGCTGACCTGCCGACTGTAATGCACCGTCGGCCCGACCATATATAAGCAACGTCAGGCCGCGGTCCGTTGGACGTACCTCCGACTAATTGCCGACTTCGGGCCGACTATTTTCCTACGGTTTTAAGCTACGCTAGCGCTAAGCCGCGGTCCGTTGGACGTACTTCCGACTTATTGCCGACTTCGGGCCGACTTGTTTCCTACAGTTATTTTGACACAAAAGAAAATGTACATCTATAAATCGACACTACAAATATACTAATAAAAAATCATATTTCCCCATTTTTTTATTCGGAACAAATCTGGAAAAACGACATACTGTCGTCTGCAGTCGTCTTCCGCGTGGAAAGTATGAACAACTATCACAAAACTATCACAATATGAGTAACGTAAAATCTCGTTTTTGAACAAACTACCTTGACTCTTTCCACGCAAATTAATGATGGATATTTTTGAAAAATTGGCCCGACCATTTTCCGACTAATTGCCGACTTTCGGCCGACTTAAGCTATGGTCAGTTGAACCATTCTCCGACTAATTGCCGACTTTAGCTATGGTCAGTTGAACCATCTCCGACTAATTGCCGACCGTTCTGCCGACTTTAGCTATAGTTATTTTTAATGAAAAAGAAAACGTACCATACCGTAACAAATCTCATCTCTTTTAATTATTCCCAGCTATTCAGAATCTATTTTGATGCAAAACGTACCGAAACAAATCTTATCTCCTTGGATGATTCTCAGCTATTCCTCACGATTCATTATCTGATGACTTGCAATTCAATTCCAATAACATCTGTGACCATGCAGTGTCGGCGTATGCTGAAAAATCACGATGTACAAGACATATCCGCGATTTCTGATAGAATATAACACACCGGAAATCGCGGGTATCCCATGCAACATCGGAAAATGCACTTCATATGTTGAATATATTGCGATGCTGCATTATTTCCCCATCAAAATCTACCATCAAATACCATCATCTTCGCTGAATTGACATATAATTCCTTCAATTCATTTGAGAACAACACGAAGTATCGCTAACGTGTGCTACAAAATGGCGACCAACTGCACGTGGTAAAGTGAGTGTATGATTTGATACGCGTATTTCGTTAATTTTAATATTTATTCAATCATCAATTTGAACTTAAAATTGTTGCAGATGAAAACATCTATATCTAAATCATCAGTAATTTATTTATTACAATTATATCTTTCTCAATTATGTAGGTGACAACATTATTACAATTTTGAATTATTGAATATTTGTCTTTATAAAAAAAATACGTATAGCAAGTTAACCTATCGTTGGACGTAGTTCCGACGTCGGCAAAACGTCAGTACCCCGACGAGACTTTCAGTGTATTTTTGCAACGTGGCGACCAACTGCACGTGGTAAAGTGAGTGTATGATTTGATACGCGTAATTCGTTAATTTTGATATTTATTCAATCATCAAATTGATCTTAAAATTGTTGCAGATGAAAACATCTATATCTAAATCATCAGTAATTTATTTATTACAATTATATCTTTCTCAATTATGTAGGTGACAACATTATTACAATTTTGAATAATTGAATATTTGTCTGTATAAAAAATAATACGTATAGCAAGTTAACCTATCGTTGGAGGTAGTTCCGACGTCGGCAAAACGTCAGTACCCCGACGAGACTTTCAGTGTATTTTTGCAACGTCGGCTCAACGTCCATATGACGTCTTAATGTGGACGTCCTTTTCAAACAGTCCACCCGACGTCCAGCCGACTTCAACATAAGGACGCCGACCTTTCCCCGACTTCGACTACCATTCCCCGACGTCGGGCCGACTTCAGTGTGCTATCAGGGAATATGCTCACATGGGTTGATGATTTGTTTGAGACTTCAGTTTCTTAACCCTACCTCACCGGGCATATTTTGGGGAATCAAACTATCAGGGGAGAAAACAGGTCCACATTTGGAGGGGGGGGGGGGGGGGAGAATCAGGCTGTGCCAGCAACGGGGATCGAACCCGTGCTGCCCGCGTGGAAGTCAAACACCTTACTGATTGGTTGCGCCACAGGGTCAGCTTGAAAAACTTGAAATGTTTTTCTTCGCCATTTGATACCCGTCTGATCATGCCACGAGATATCAGCAGCTACAGGGTGACCCAGAAAATGTTGAACCCAAAAATCAGAAACTTAAAAAAAATAATTAAAAGTGAAAATAAATAAATATGGCATTTTGTTTTCAACAGTTATGTAAACAATTAATACAGCTTTCTGGAGAACTTTAGATCATGTAAATTGGCCTTACCAAACTAATGATACACTTGATTGTGTGACAGGGGGTGTTTTTGCCCTTTTGTAAAAGTGAAAAAATTGTAACTTGGTTCAGATATGAAACTTAATTCTGTTCTAAGTACGTTCTTTTGATCTGTATTTATCAAATTAACATTTTCAAATGAAGTCAAGGGGACTTCAGTTTTTGTTTTCAAAGTCTCTTATATAATAATAATATTGATTTACATAATAAATGAACATTGATGAGATACTGTGCAGAAATGGTTTCAAACAGGCACTTGTTATGCTCATGTAGCATGAAACCATTTTTTGCACTTCACTTACACTACAAAACAACACTTCTTACAAAAATTACACGTATTTTAAGTTTCGTGTGGCCTATTTTTATGATCTCAAATGATTCAGAAAGTTAAATGTATGGTGCACATAGCTGGTGAACGAGTTATGCAATATTTTGTTATTTTAATAGTAAAAAAAAAAATTGAATTTTGTGATATTTGGGTTCAACATTTTCTGGGTCACCCTGTACCAGTATAGTGATTTGTAGTGCTAAGGAAGGTTAGGGTTTTTAAAAAATTAAAACAATTTGAATGCAAAAACACTATCAAATCCTCAAAATTCCTTTCAAGGAGTGCAAACCTGGATCAATAAATTAGGCTAATATTTAATATACGTCTAGATATTTGATTGCTTCTTTCCATGCCCAAACACATGTAGCTACTTGTAAATTGTCATTTTAACCCTATTGGTATAATTACATCAAATCTGAATCAAATCTTCTTGCTTTGATTCAAAGTTAATTACTTAATAAAATGACAGTTGAAAACTGTTTTCACCAATTTCTAACAGGATAATCACAACCATTTGTTCAAAATGTGTAGAGATAAAAGGAAGTGAAGGCTTTCTTTATGGTGTGTGGGGGGGGGGGGGATTAGGGCAAGATAAGTGTAACACAAGCAGGAGGTGCAAACATGGATGAATATTAGTAAGATACACTTTGAGGGCTCGGAACCACAAGGCCTCATCTCCATTTTTTTTAAACTAAGATTTTGGTATCAAAATGTTCAGAAAAAAATTCTCTTTCCATTAGGCCAAAAAAAGTTGACTTGCCCTTTCAGGGTCAAAGTCAGGCCCTTTCAGGGTCAAAGTCAGGGTCGGGTTTTTTTTGGTTTTTTTGGAAAAAACAAAATAAAACAAAATAGCGACCCTAGATTTCCGAAAATTTGGGTCGGTCGGAAAAAGCAAGTCAACTCTTTTTTTATTTTTTGCCTTACACACAGCCTTATTTCCATAACACAACCCCTTTCAAAGTTATGGCCAGTATCACAAGGCCTCATCTCCATCTCCCCAATGTGTTAACAAATCTTCAATAGTCTTTTTCTTAAAATGGTCAAAATGGAGATAAGGCCTTGTGTTTCTGAGCCCTCGATTTGGAGATGTACTGTGGCAAATATAAGTATTTTAATGGCAAAATCAGTTACCAAATTAGCAAAAACATGTCTAGTCCTAATACCTCAGACTGTAATGTGTGTGTATAGATAGATTACAGTACATAAAGTCAATGATGGGTTGATTTACGATTTACTGACGTGTAATGGCCGCCCGCGGTCAAATATTTGTAAGCAAGCTTAATTGCTGTATATGTACCATGGTCAGTCCCTAGTGAGCATTTCTGTTAACAATAATGGACTTTAACTGTACATTAATCGCAGTAGCGTAGCCAGGGTCACTTGTCAGGGGTGGCAAAGAGTATTTTTTTCCCGGTGAACACCAGTTCGACCCGGTGGCGTAGCCAGGTTTTTCATGTAACTTTTTGCTTTGCCGTCGAGGGGTGGGGGGGGGGGGGGGTAGAAGCGTTGTGTCCCCATACCGGCGTGAAAAACTGCAATTTCCAACTAATTTCCCTGTCTTCCTTTCTCCTTTCTGTCCGTTTCCTTTCCCTTTTCTTCCCCTTTTGTCTCCTCTTCTCCCTTTCTTTCCCTTTCCCTGGCTACGCTACTGATTAATCGCGTATTGGAGGCTCTAGTAATGCCATATTTGAGTTCTAGACATCTGATTTTTCACTCTATTGTTTCAAACATAACCAATACACTTTCAGTCAAAAATAACAATGTTTAATTTTTATAATGCCTTACAGCGACAAACCTAATTATGAGCTTTTGTTTATCTTTCTTCAGGCAGTCTGTGCCAAGTGTATTACAGTATTTGCTGTGTGCTTCACTTAAGATCCAAAAAGCAATTAGTATTGTACTGTTAACACCTTCCACATGGCTGTTGGTTTTACCAAATACAAAACAGATTTTTCAGAAACCTTTCTCAAATGTCAAGGTCTATCTGAAGGATTACTGAACCAATACTAGGCATGTTTGTTCTTATTGTAATGCATTTCTCATGATGATTCCAAATATGGTAATGAAATTCAATAATTTTGACATATTTGAAACATTTTTGAATGTCGGCTGCAGCTGCCTGCCGCGTGGAAAGTGTTAACCTCCATTAGTGGATCAATAATAACAAAAAGTATAAACTGTATGCCTGGCATAATTGATGTACAAACAAACTCATTATTATGAGTAATTATATTCCTCTAGCTATTAGACTGCAATTAAGAGTAATGCCCCGTGTAATCATATTGCATGGGATGTCAACGTTTGACAGGTTGAAATTATGACATATTCAGGGTAATCCAAAATGCCTTGGGAACATTTCTAAATGAAATATCAATATGCAATAACTAAATGGTGCAGAACTGTCAATTTAACGTTTATGACAAAATGTGCACTTATTAATCTAAATATTTAGAACACGATGTCGTGTTTTGCTATCTACTGAAGAAAGCAAGTGTTACATATCATTTTCACAATTTGTGAGTGCTATCTTCTGTAGATAGCACCATTTACTATCTGTCATTTGATTCTGTGACAAATTATCTAATATTTGAGAGAGAAAAACACCTTTTGTTGTGATTTACTGTGATCTACTGAACATGCAGGTGCCACACATTGTTTTCAAAACATATATGTGACATAGTGTCAAGATAGCACTGTTCTCAATACATATATGGCTCTTGATCACAATCGTTTTAATATTTTTACTTTGGGGTAAAACCAAATCAAAATCTTATATTTTAAGATGTCAACAATAATATAACATTCCTGGAATTGGAGATGCCTTGGTTGCAATTCTAAATAAAATGTCAATAAGCTATTATCTATTAAGCTATTATCTATTAATCAAAATTATGTATAACTGTTACCTTAAACTTCATATGGCAACCTTTGTATACTATGATGTGGTGTTTTGCTATCTACTGAAGATAGCAAAAACTACAAAGTGTTTTTAAATCATCTTTACTATCTTTTAAAGGCAGCACTCTTCCCCATTTTTCACTTACTAAATAAAAACAAAATGTCACAAGCTATTTCTCTTATTAACATGTTTACTTTTGTGTATTAATGTCATACTAAAATTCATGTGACAATGTGGGATCCTGGTTTATCTAAATAATTAAAATATTATGCTTTGTTCTTGGTGTATATTTTTCATTTTAAAAGCATATTTATTTCATTATCTAATCTTAATAACTAAAACCTGTTGTTGCATTGTGTTTTGCTATCTACTGAAGATGGCAAGTGTGTTACATAATTTTCAAAAAAGCATATCAATGTATGTAAATATCTTCTGGCGATACCACTGATCTGTGTACAAGCCTATTGGTTTCAGGGAAATGTTGTCTTTAACATTTCAAAATCCTCTGACATATGTAGATGTTAATAAGGCCAAAAAAAAAGGTTTGTTTGCCAAAACAAGGAAAAATAGTGGGTCAGTCGGTCAATTACCTTTTTTCTTCTTTCTATTTTGTTGTTGCTATAGACACTTTGGAGTTCCATTCTAAAGCTTACCCAGCACATATAGAGAAGGAAAAGACTACAATATTGTTTTCAATTACTTTAATATTCTTATACGTTTGGTTTTTAATAGCGCCATGCAATATGAATAGTCTAAAATCTGAATGAAAGCATGTGCATTGAATGCAAGGGTGACGGGCAGCCCATAGTACCATCCCTCAGACCATGTTTGATGTCCTGTTTTTGCTAGAATCATGAAAATTCACCTCCTTGGTGTTTACAAGGGAGGATATGGGTATATTAAAAGTCTAGGACACTTTGTTGATATATTTGGCAACTTCAAATACAAATATCATTCAAAATATACATTATTCACCATAACAAATATCTTTCAAAAAAAGAGAGGAAAAAGGCCGTTTTTTTAAAGATTTTATCGGTCGGTCGTGGTTGGGCAAACAAACCCTTTTTTATTCGGTGCCTAATATGACATGTTTTGTGGGATTGAAAGCACCTTGGGTGCAATTCTAAATGAAATTATCAATATGCAATAAACTATGGCTCCAATTGTATTGTATTACTGCCATATCAAAATTCATATGACAAGTTTTATATCAAATGGTGACACTAACCTGATGTATAATACATGGCTGCTGGCAATGGCTGGTGGTAATGTTTTATTTTTGAAGGTGAATAAATTTGAAATGTAATTTTGGGTGGATTTGTTGCAGATTTTTGTTGTGTGCCGTGCTAGTAATTTGATATTCATACACAAATGCCGCTGAATGCAATCAGGAGGGTCTTCTTATACATTCTGCAAATAAAAATATCTTGTAATGGTATGTAGTGTTAGCAGAAACCATACTACAGTAAGGCACCAATCAATTAATATGATGTATTTGCATCATACAGGGGAACTTACATGCATCAATCTCCTCGTGTTATCAGAACATATTAATAAAACAATGTTCAATATATTAATTTTTGTATAACTTTAGGAATATAAATAAAAAAATGAATATAGGGGCCTAATTGAAATAAATAAAAAGCACATCCATATTTTGCATTTAGATTTTAGATTTGCTATACAAACAAACTCCTTTTTTGTTCAATCCATATTCCATTTTCCCTCTTTTTTATTAGTTACATGACTTGAATAATACTCCTTGCGTGAATTTTCAACACCACCGAATTTAATAGTGTATATTTTACCATCTAGTATTCCTTTTATGATCAAAAGTTGATTGGCTTTCTACACCTGGTCAGGGATATTATCTATCCCCACACGGTGGATGAACACTAAGATTCCATTTTCTGCTCTATTTAACTAATGCATCCAAGTCCCATTGCAATTTGTTTCATTATGAGAAACGGTGTTAATGTTTTGATAATGCTGAGCAACGTCTACATCCATCATCCCACAGTCACCCCAGATCTGGGGACACTCCACTCATGCTGAAAGTTAATACAGGGATATGTAGTGCTCCCATTTTATGATTTTTGTTTGTTTTTTAAGTCTGTTGTATTTTTTTATTTCACTTACTGCTCTGATCTTCATTAAATCCCATTTGAAAACAATGCTGGCAGCATGTGTCGCCTCAGTCTATCTCGCCGGGCACTCATGGCAGGTAATAAATGTCCATTGAATTGTTAATTATGGTCGCGTGACCCCTGGCCGCGTGGATTAAGACAATGTATTCCATGCTGGAGGACCCGGGTTCGAATACTGTCACTGGCAAGTCCAGTTTTCCCCGCTAAGTTTTGCCCATTTCCACTCCCTGATAGTTTTTTCAGCATTTCCGTCCTAAAAGTGTTAAGGTTAATAAAACATCTTCCATATTTCAGTTTACAAAATGTGAATTTAAACTGTTTTGTGTCTCTTCTTCATTTCCTTTTGGGTACCATTTAATACCCCGGCCATAAACTGTAACCCCATTTAAGCTTAACACTGTAATTGCCATTTTTCTTATACATTTCAACTTTAATTCTGAGTCAAATTTAGTGTGTATCAACTGCGTTTCCTTAAAAATGCTCTCATACGACCCATGTACAAAAGTGCTCTCAAGACCTTTCTTGAATAATAAAAAAATATGGTTTGGTAGGATACTCTGCACTTGGATATTCTATTGTCAAAGGTGGATACAAATTTGTTTAATTTCACCTTGATAACAACTACTTTCATATTTTAGGTATTTACTATCAAATTTAATATTGAAGAGTTGTGCTATCTACTGAAGATAGCATTAGCAAGAAAGACAATATTAGTCAGTGGTGTAACCACACAATGCTCAGTCCAAGCAAAGCTGCAGACTATGACTCAACCAGGTCAGTGGCGTGTCCGAACAGGAGACCAGGGGGGCCGCCCCACCTCTGACTATCATTTGGTTAATTGCAAGCATTCGCTTAAATTCGAGGACATATAATTGGTTTTATGATCCATTTCTATCCACTTTCAGGACGTCATTCAGGGAAATTGAAACCAAATTAGTATAAAAAAAGCACATTTTTGCGCCCTATGTCCAGGAATATTATTTTAAAGCCCGTTTAAAACCAAAATACACCTTAATTAAGGCCAAATTCATGTAAATAGTACTAAACAATTTTGCAAGCTCCATGCACATGTTTTCAAGGAACAAATAATTGGGAAAACGATGCGAGGTCATTGGTGTGAATGAAGGTCCTGACTCCCACTAGATAAACCCAGGACACGCCACTGCCAGGGGTTCCAGACACAACCTTTAAGACATTTTATGATTGAGATGACACTTTCAATGATTCCAGATAGGCTGTAGAGGTTCACTAATGGAATGGAAAATTTAAAACACAAGCAAAACCATGAATTACTGGCAACATTCATAAATTAATGTTAAAACACAATATAAATGTATCATATTGTAAAATATCAAAAACCACACAAATATAGCACAGTGATTACAATTTTCCATATAGTATTAATTGCAACCTATATCATAATACGCTTAAAACCGTCATTAAGGCGACAGAGAATAATGCGTTTTATTCTGTCTTTTGTTCGTTAGGGCGAAATCTAGTGTTTAAAATTACGAATTTCTTTTCTGAAGAAGTTCGCCTTATTCCACTATTAAGATGATAATAAACGCTCCAATGATTATAATATTCATAATATAACAAATGAGGTGTAACAAACCGGAATTAGTCATTGATTGAATTGAATTTGTCGCTAATTTGTCACCGAGTCTGGTTTAATTGTATGAACTCATTTTGTATCATCAACATGATTAAATGAATCACAATCCATGTGATCAATGCTTTTATGTGACATTTTAACCTCTGTTCTGCAGGTAGAAACACCTATCAAGCAAGGTTGGTGTTTTTAATAGTTCTTGAACATTTTTTGGGGAAAAGAAAAAATTCAACCGTTTGAAAAAAATTGATAAAAGAAAATCTGTCAAAACCATTCAATCATTTTACAATAAAAAGAATATACAATTTAGAAATTGAGGCTAGTTAGGCACACAGAACATATTTTAATATACAAAACAAGTGGATTGAGAGTCTCATTAAATTAAAATATCATGGCAATTTCAAAATAAGGTAAACAAGGTGATTGAGATTACTTACATTATTTGATTACCACATCTAGAAAAGCACTTGCAATCGGTCAATACTCAAGGAATATCACAGTTTGTGCAATAAATCATAGATCCTCGATAAATACCAGCCCAAACTATGTTCAATAATGCTCAAACAACAATGTCTATATCTATTTCCCAATGGAGCATATTGCATTCTAAGGTGTGTGTAAATTATGCTCATAAGAAATGTGTAAATGTGTATGTGTGTGCCCCTAAATTGTTTGGGCTATCAAAAAGCAAAACTTAGAAAAAAGTATGTTTTGATCATTGAAAGAAAATGCAATTGACAATAGAAAATAAATGTTTTCTTAGAATGTTACTAGTATAATTCTCTAAAACAAAACACCACACGATACAAAGCAAAAGAAAAAACCCAAATAAATAAACAAACCAAAACCAACAAACCCCTCCATTTCCAAAACATTTGAGAGAAACTGTTTCTCATAAATAATGCTTTAGAGATGTAACCATTTTTTCCACCTATTAGAATTTCATATTATCCATCGCAATTATTGCTATAGTTTGATGATTAATCTTGAAGCAAACAAATCAGATTTTGGAATAATATAAATTCAATAATATCATGAAACAAATGTTTAGAAAAGAAGAAAAATAGCCTCAAGAATCAGCTCTACTCCAGACGCATCTTTCTGTTGATATAATTTGATAAATAATCAGATCAACTTTACACAATTTGTTAAATTATGTTTAGCATCCAATGTAATTATCAGTCCCAGAACATCTGGTAGCCTCCATCTGGCTTTCTCAAACCATATTGATCACTTACCTGATCAGAAATACCCAGCACCTCTTCGGAAAACCACCGTCCAGGAAGGGGGAAAAGAATCCGGACACGGGGGTGTCACTCACCGGGGGCCTAATAAGAGAGACGGAGAGATGAGAGTGATTGAATACAAGGTGTGAAAATCCACATGTACGATTTGTAGTATGGGTAGCGTCGGTTTGGAACAGATTGAATGGGTTCCGTCCGGTATAGCAGCGTGTACATGCACCGTAGAGCAAGATTCAGTGACAGACAGGCGTATGGCTGGCTATTATTACACACATACACATACAAGGCTTTCATCACTGACTGCTTAATAATAGCACAAATGGAAAGGATGACGTACGAAGCCCATTTTTAATGGTGTGTAATTTTCACAGACTGAAACTAGCACCAAATATTAAAGAATAATGTTCAATCTAGGATTATATATGGATCTAACAAACACAGTGATACTTTTTGGTGATAATTTAATTCAACCGGGTATAAAATACAATTTTATGACAATTTAATAAAAAAGAGAGTACATTTTCATCTAATAAGTCTACACTGAGCTGTGCATAATTTACCTGTCAAGCTGGTTGATTTGACTGAGTGCGCATCTTGTGTGTGTGCTGAGCATGTATCACTGACGGTGAATTAATGAAGTGATAGACTCTGACAAAGTCTGGCAGGGTTTACATGATTGTTTTATTGTAAAACAGGTTTGTGCTACCTTTTGTACAAGAGCAACTTTTTGATTTTGAGAGTTTTTTACATGCCCCATATATTCCTTGCCCCCCCCCCCCCCCCCCCCCAAGACAAAATATTTTGTTTGTGTGAAATTTTGATATTCACATGAACGAGATATTCTTTTTTATATCATTTTTAAACAGTAATTAGATACGCAAAAACAGTGCCTTATTACTCTATTACTTCTAGTTACCAACCATATATGCCTTTTTTTAATTACCGAATAAGATGATAACATATTTTTGGGGAAAGGGTTGAAATTAAAAAAGCTACAATTTTTATTTTGAATTTTGAATGCTTCATAGGCTGCAGGTAAGAATCTGGTTGGCAGTGGGGCAAAACATTATTAGGGAGATGAGAAAATTGTGTTTGATTATGTTGAAACATATTGAGAAAAAATGTGCAAACCGCCTTTTCAGTTTTTGTAACTAAAATGGTATAGAAAGACTTTTCTGAAGCCATCTTGTGTGACAAATTGAGCTTAATCAAGGTTAAATTGATGAAATATTGAAATTGATTCATGCAAAACACACAGAAATTGCCAATATTAACACTAAAATATGGGTCTGTTGCCCACGGAACACAGACTGTACACCTCTGATGCAAGTGTATGCTAGTTGCACTATAGAGGGAGTTTTGTATTTCCATTTATATTTGTGTACAACCATGTTGCAAAACTGAACACAAATCCACATAACACCCAAATATCAAAGAATGGCAACTTAAAATAAAATGGCTATTGATGGCAACATTTAAATAATGGACATGATCCAAAATAGTATGATAAAAGTACAATGAGGTATACATTGTATGCTTTTTAAACCATTAGAAATTCCTATCCAGCGGTGAGGGTTTACCAGCATGATTTCATGGCACTTGCCTGAAATCCACCCCAGTAGAGTTCAAAATTGAGTCACAATTCTCTTGCATTTGTGCATGAGGCGACGGAAAAAACCACCTTGTTGTACAGGCCAGACCGACCCATTTTTTTAGAAATCGGTGAAAAAGTATTTCAAGCGTAAAATAAATATGGACCCAAATTCTTTTTTTGCTTCTCAAAATACGGCAACATCTTTACAGATTATTTGGGACTTTTACAGATTTTTTGGGATTTTTACGGTCATTTCCAAGGATAAATAAAATATCCTGGGGGTCACTCACTTTGTGGTAGAAATGTGCTGCCAGCAAAATGATATTTGACCCTAAAATTCAGTCCAAAGACAAATTGACCACTATAGGGTGCACTACACTAAATGGGGTATCCCCTACCCTTAATGGCGGTGTTTAAAGCTAGAATCGGAAAATATGCATGGCAAAATCCTCAATTAAAAAAACTTGACAGTAATACAATCGCGTAAATGCCTATGATTTTTGATTAATTATGATTAATGGGACATCACCTACATGCACCCTGACTATAAACTGTGAATATAATCTAAATAAATTTTGAGAGATCTTTCAAATTTGTGTTTTTTACTGGAAACATTGACGATTATGGCGGCATTTCCAAGCTCGTCAGAGAGGTAGTCAACTCCATGGGCGTATTTTGAAAAATCGAGCAGGTTCACCTACCTATTTTTTTCACTTTTTGGTGAGAAAATGTGATCATCTTTCAGAAAAAATCACTCTACAAGGTCCAATTTCGCAATTTAGTGGTCTAACACAGAGTTTTACATCAGTGTTTTTGTACATATCCCTATGGAGCTCTATTTAGTAGTGTGACCCCTTAAGGGAATTCGGCCATATTTGACCCTTGACCCCATTATTAAGTAAAATTAGGTCAGATATCAGCTGTTTTGAATTTTATTCAAGACAAATATTGTAAAACAAGGATTTTTCGACCAGAATGAGATTGTTTCGATCCAATTGTTGCCTTAATTTGACCTATTTTGACGTGTTTTGTAAGTAAGCCTATTGGAAACTGTAATTCTATGCTATTCAGAGAGAAAAGGATGATTTTTAAACAAACCGCTGCCTTTCATCTCATCTGACCGGACAATGTCGGATCAAATTCAGCAGTCCTGCACAGTTTTAATAAGGTGCACCACTTGGGTAAAAAATGTCAAGTAAGCACTTTAATGGGGTACATGGGGGGGGGGGGGGGGGGGGTATGGAGCATAAAAGTAACTTACTATGAAGCCTTTAGTAAAATTTGGCCACATTTGAAATATCTATGAAGTAAGCTTTTTTTTTCTTTTTTTAAAAAAAATTATTCCATGCATTGATGATGGATGGAGTAGGCTTAAGCTTATGTTGTGTTACTAAGTTAAGCTCAAGTTGTAAAACTATTTCAATATGTGAGGGTCACGTCTATGAAGGTATTGTGTATAATGCCTGCATTCTGGAGGCAAAACCATTTAACAGGTAAGTTAAATGATAAACAAAGTCTGACCTGATTAAGTGTACATCTACTGTTATTTTGGAGATTAATTCATCAAATTTAAACATTGGTATTCCTTCCTTCATTTTCATCTTGTATATTAGGAATCGACATATTAATAATATAACATTAAGTGCACCCATGGTATTGTCTAAAATTCCAAAAAGTTGCATTTGCTTATCCAAAATTAACCGAATATCAATCTTTTGGTTTACCCAGTTAACAACATCTATCCATAAAGCTAATGTGATTGGGCACTCACAAAAAACATGAACAATTGTTTCCTCTGCGTTTTTGCAGAAAGTACATAAATTTGAATCTTTCCTGCCAATTTTCTCCAAAAAAGAATTTACACCCAAAATTCTATGAGTCAAACGATACTGAAACCATCTTAATTTTGTATCTTGAGTACATTTAAAAGGTATGGTAAAAACAATTGACCATTTGGTATAATCATACCTCGTATTCACCTTAATTTCCCATTTCTCAGTAAATTTTCTTTTTACCTCCCTAGATGAGATCAGGATTTCATACAGCCTTCTAGATCCTTTATCATCAAGTATCACAATATCAAAATTGAAAGGTATAAACGGACGCTGAATACAGATCGTATTGTTCCTCAGAATATGATTACAAGATTTTTTGACACAATTTATCACTGCGCCATATTCTAGAAAGTTGGTCCGAATGTTATACTTTGTCCTGAACACATCCAGGGAGAGAAAATCACCATTTTCATCAATAAGATCATTAACAAGGTTTACACCATTTTTTACCCAGTGACGATAGTATATTGTCTTTTTACCGAGTCTGATGTTGTCATTATACCATATGGAATTCCTCAAAAAATCAGTATTCAACTTAGGCAGATTATTTCTTGCAATCTCACTCCATGCATTGAAAACATCCTTCCAAAAATAATTTATTTTATTCCAGCGTTTTAAAAACTTAATAATATCTGAAGATCCACCTGCAATGTCCAAAATATGATTAATTTGTGTTACTTTGTAAAACATTTTCACCCATTGAAGATCCCCTGCTTTCAAAATTCTTCTGATCCAAGTTGATTTCAAAGCATGTATGTAAGCCTGGATGTCTACCATTCTTACTCCCCCATTACTGTAATCTTGAATCATTTGATTTCTTGAGACCCTATCCATCCCTTTCCATATAAAATTGTGGAGCAACCTGTTAAGATCCTTTATAAATACCTCTGAGGGATTCGGAAGTGTCAAGATTAAAAAAGTAAGTTTTGATAATAAGAGAGACTTAACTACTGTAACTCTACCTAACACGGTAAGATTCCTTCTTGACCAGTTATGTATTAACTTCCGTATTGATTCCAAAACATCATCATAATTTGCCTTTATCATACTCTCTATATTAGTTGAAAAAGCAATACCTAGTGTTTTGAAGGTATCATCTTCATTAACCCATTTTACATTAATATTTTTACAAAGAACATCGTTACTACCTCTTTTTGAACCAATCCACACTGCTTGTGTTTTTTCAATATTAACCTTAAGACCAGATATGTTTGCAAAAACATCCAATGTACGAAATGCAGCATTCATTGAATTTTCTGAACCATCTAGGAAAATTACTGTGTCATCTGCATATTGAGACAGCTTAAATTCTATGTCATCAATTAAAATTCCTTTAATATTTTCATTGCTACGAATCATTAACCCAAGGACTTCGGCGCAAAGAAGAAATAAATACGGACTCAAACCATCGCCTTGTCGACAACCTCTGCCAACCAAGAACGACTCTGACAAAAACCCATTAACAAGAACTGAAGCTGAAGCCTGGTTATAAAACACCTTAACCCATTTTTGGATAGATGGGCCGAAATTAAAGTTATGAAGAACCTTTCTCAGAAATAAATGTGACACAGAATCAAAAGCTTTCTCAAAATCTATTGATAAAAACAATCCAGGTATATTTGTTTCTTCAGTCAAAAAAAGCAAATCGTACATCAAACGAATGTTTTCCCCTATATATCGGCCAGCTACAAACCCCTTCTGATTTTCATGGATTATGTTCAAGAGGTAAGATTTAATTCTCTCTGCGATACAGGCAGATGCAAGTTTATACGAAACATTTAACAAAGAAATAGGCCGCCAATTCTTTAAAAATTGCCTAGGTTTTTCTCCTTTAGGTAACAGGGTAATGATACCGTATTTTTGTGTAACTGATAAAGTGCCATGTTTATAGGCATAATTCAGTGAACGTAACAGGAAACAAGATATGTCTTTAAAGAAGACTTTATAAAATTCGTAACTGAAACCATCTGAACCGGGAGATTTCCCATTTTTGCTCTTTTTCAACGCGTTTTTGAGTTCAACATGTGTTATAGGACCTTCAATCTTGTCTCTTTGAACATCTGAGAGGGTCTGTATATTTTCTGTATCAAATATTGATTCTACATCTACCGATTCATCGATTTCCCGTCTAGAATACAAGTTCTGATAAAAACGTCTTGTTTCTAATAAAATCTCCTTCGAATCTGTAAGTACCGACTCGTCTTCCCCTTTTACAATATTATTGATTGTTTTGTTAACAAACCGTCTTTTTTCCATATTCAAGAAGTACCGAGATGGTTTTTCCCCTTCTTCCATCCATCTTGTCTTGGATCTTACAAGAACTCCCTCCATTTTTGTTTTCCTAATTTCAATTAAGTCATTTTGTTTTGCTTTTAGCACTGGATCCAAAAGGTGCTCCCCTTGGGATACTCTATTAAACAGCATATTAATTTCATCCTCAAGAATGCACTCAATTTGAACAGATTCTTTCTTTTTGTAAGCTGAATAAGAAATGGTTTTACCTCTAATTTCAAGTAAAAGCATTTCAAAAAATAACTGATCGTTAATAACAAATTGAACATCTTTTGGATTAATGTTTTTTAAATTAGACATGTTGTATGGTGTACATGCATATTGTTCTACAACTTTTAAGATGATTTCATTTATAAGATCTACATACTTTTTATCACTTAACACAGAGTTATTCAGTTTCCAATATCCATTTCCTCTTTCAATTTTACTCAAATCTAGTTGAATATCCACCAAGGAGTGATCAGTACGATATCCAGGTTTAATACTACATGCTATAATATTAGAATTTAATTCAGAAGACATAAGAAAAAAATCCAATCTGGCTTGTTTATTTGAATCATACTGTCTCCATGTAAATTTCTTTTTTTCTGGATTTTGTATTCGCCATGGGTCTAATAAATCCAAGTCATTCTTCAAATTTAAAACTCTTTCCCTTGCCTTAGGGTTATTTAACCTAACATAATTATAGCAGTCTAATCTCTCATCTAGCACTAAATTCCAATCACCACATACTATTGTAAGCGGATTATTAAACTCATTAATCACATTTTGAACATCAACATAAAAATCTGGAGTATCACTATTTGGACCATACATATTCACCAGTGATATCCTATTGTCGTTTATCTGAATGTCTAAGGCAAGCAAATTTCCATTTTCATCACATTTTGTATTAAATATTTTGTACTCAAAATCATTATTAAACAATATTGCGACACCACGAGCATTACTTTTAAAGGAACTGAAGAAACAATCTAAACCCCACTCGTCTCTGATAATATTTTCCATATCTTTTTCAAAATGTACATCTTGTAAACAATAAATGGAGTAATTTTTCTTTTGTAAAAAATGCAGAACATCTCTACGTTTTTCAGTAGCGGCAAGCCCTCTACAGTTCATTGAGGCCAATGAAATATGCACCTTTTTCTTAATGTTATTGTTACTTTGCATACCATTAGCCATATCTATTTTTATCCGACAACCGAGTATACATGATTAGACGCTATAAAGTTATGTGTGTACACTTCAAACCAACTTATTCCATTCAATAAAAATGCATTAGTGGAAGGTATCATGCCATATATTACGTAACTCATACGTGGTTTGATGAACTCTGAAAGATGACCAAACGCGTCTAATTGTTGTATCACGGTGGTTGTATCATAGTACCTTGTATGTCGATTAGAGACAAGATTATAATAATCCAATTCAATCGGAATATAAAGACATGAGTATACATGGCATAATTCTTTCTAGTATCAATCAATTTTGAGAATGGGTATATGTGATAAATCATTGTGTGGTACTTTTTGTACATATCAATACACGAGGTTATATTTAAATTCAAAGTGTACTCATAAAAGTACATGTACAAATAGATATAAAAAGGATATTGATGAACATCTGTGACGATGGCTAGTAGTAAAATTAGATTGTCATTGAACATTTCAATAAAAAAAATGTAAAAAAATATTTGAAAAAAAAAAACCACCAACAACAACAAATACAATCTCACTCGACCTGCTGCCGAATCCAAGCCTATATTAAAAAATTATATTTGAAGGGAAATAAATACACATAAAGAGCCTTATAAAACGAGTATTCTTATCGTGAAGGCATCATGTTTTATAAATTAAAACATTCCAAGAAACTTAATTATTTCAGCCGAATTTATTGATTTGAGCATGACATTTGATGCATTTTATGCAGAAAGTATACTGAATTCTTAACGGCAGGTACTTATAGGTTGTTTTTGGTGAAGCATCTATACACTTAGCATATAGGACATGTTATAGTTAAATGTTTCATTTCAAAGTTTTCAATTCAGCCTGTGAATTTTTTCTAATTTATGTTTGATTTCAAAGTTTTCAATTCAGCCTGTGAATTTTTTCCAATCTCCGAATCTTTGCTCCTTTGGTCTATATTCTAACAGAACCTCTACTCCCACTACTCTTATTTTTGTGCTTTGTCCTTCGCGACGTAGTTTCTTCGCCTCCGCGGCCAGTTGTCCCCTTTTTCTTTTCATTTCAGGGGGCAAATCTGTGTAAACCACTGCTGGTTGTCTATCTCTCACAAAGCCCCTCTTTGTTTGCAACTCTAAGACGTAATCTCTGTCCGCCATAAAATTAAATCGGACAATCAGTGGATCTGGCCCTTGCCTAGGTGTTCCACCGGGCGGCACTCTTCTTGGAAGACGGTGGGCGTTTACAATGAATATGGCTTCTGCGTCGTCTCTTAACATACCGAAGTCATCTACCAAGATATCTCTGGCATCTTGAAAAGGTGTTTTTCCCTGTCTTATTGGCACCCCGTAGAATAGGAGGTTCAATTTTCTGTCGTGTATCTCTTTGAGAGTGAGTTTTTTGTCAAAGTCTTTCTTCATGTCATCCAGTTTATTATTAATACTAGTATTTCTACTTTTACTATCATTTAGTTCCTCCATGTTACTGGTGACAGTTTCTATTATATCCATTATTTTGGACTCACTCTGTTTAACAGATAATTCCAAACCTTTAATGTCGGCTTCATTGCTGTCTACTGCGTCACTTATTGTATCAATTCTTGTTTCCAGTTCTGCGAGTTTTTTGTTTACACTGTTTTCCATGCGTAACATGATTGCCTTGAGTTCAGCGTTAGACACGTCGCTATCAGTGTCACTGTTGTTGTCCCGCATGTTGACTGTGTTGTATGAATACGTAGTATGAATTTACAGTTATAATGTCTCGTATTATTACCTTAGTCGTCCGTTTTTTTGTTCTTCAGAAAGTCCAACAACTGTACAAAGTATTAGGAATGTTTTTGGTTGTTATTTTCCCCTCATTCCGTTCTAGTGTCCTTTGAAAAAAACCGGGCTCGGCAGCCGGCAATTTTAGTGACCGTCCATCTTGAATCCAGGAATACCAACAATTCAATTATTTGAGAGAGATGTAACAAAGTACATCGCTATGGAAAAATATATTTTTATCAAGAATGGGCTTACCGATAAATTTACCAAGAAATGGGATGATTTTTCGGTTTTATGTAATACATTATAATTCAGAGGTTTGATACTTAGGGGGTCGGGACGAGTAAGGTTATCTGTGGGAGAAGTTACGAAGGGTGTGTCTTCATGGCGAGACTGCGAGCGGGCGCATGGCTGTCTCTCGAATTGCTGTGGTGAATTGTATATTAATTCGGGTGACCGTGGTGCGTTCGCGAGTGGTTTCGTCATGGTATTTTTCTTTTAAAGAAAATTGTATTGTTTTTGAAGACGCTTTTTGGTTTTTTTTTTCTTCTCAGAGATGCTTTTGGTCCTGACCCCTTGGGAATGTGAACCCAATATGTGATTTTATTATTGTACTTATATCTGTGACGTGACATTTTAAAGCAGGGGTCTGGGGACCATTATTGTATGTTTTCTCTCCTTTCCACCAGACCCTAGTACAGGCAAAGAGAAACAATGAAAAAAAAAAGAAAAGAAAAAAAAAAAAAAAAAAAAAAAAAAAAAAAAAGAAAAAAAAAGAAAAAATTTAAACATTGGTGGGGAAAGTCACCAACGTTATCATTTTGGAATCTATTTTGATTATTTTTGTACAACAACACAGTGCATGTACCCTACCCCTGTCAGTAAAAACACACCTCGACATTCAATACAACAAGAATTTCTTTAAAAAGGATGAACGCTGTCCTGACAAGTATTTCTTTTAAAAAGGATTGTAGCTGTCCTCACAAAATGTAATATTGCTATGTTAATTTTGCTATCTTCAGTAGATAGCAGGTATCCATACATGAAAAATTCCACTCATAAATAATTATAACAACATGGAAATATCATTAAAATGATCACAAAATGTTCAAAAGGATTCAAGGTAACTATTCCAATACATTTTAAGTACATTCAGCACAATATCAATTTCCTTAAGGGTGCACTACACTAAATGGGGTATCCCCTACCCTTAATGGTGGTGTTTAAAGCTAGAATCGGAAAATATGCATGGCAAAATCCTCAATTAAAAAAACTTGACGGTAATACAATCGCGTAAATGCCTATGATTTTTGATTAATTATGATTAATGGGACATCACCTACATGCACCCTGACTATAAACTGTGAATATAATCTAAATAAATTTTGAGAGATCTTTCAAATTTGTGTTTTTTACTGGAAACATTGACGATTACGGCGGCATTTCCAAGCTCGTCAGAGAGGCAGTCAACTCCATGGGCCCCCCCCCCCCCCACCGGCCCCCTGCCAAATGTTCATGAAAATTGGAACAATTGATTTTACAATTTGGCAAACATTTTTTTGGAAAAATAGCTTATCTTTAGAAATTAGACTCATTAATTTATCAAAGATAAGTTTGAAAAGGGGTCCTTCCTTTACTGGACGGCCGGCCAAATGTTCATGAAAATTGGAACAATTGATTTTACAATTTGGCAAACATTTTTTTGGAAAAATAGCTTATCTTTAGAAATTAGACTGATTAATTTATCAAAGATAAGTTTGAAAAGGGGTCCTTCCTTTACTGGACGGGTGAAAAATGGGTTCCTAATTGGCGGCACATCCCCATGATCACATTCTCATGATTGACAGATTGACAATCACTTCACAAATCATGTTTACTTGCACCTGATTGGTCAGCATGCTGTTCCAGTGAATCGGGAAAAGTAACTGTAGAGGTCAATCAAAGACAATTTAAAATGGGTCACAACTCTCTTACTTTTCCATGAATATTATTTTAATTTTCAGTATTCTGTACAGTTTGATTACTAGTATCTCTCACTTTGATAACAAGTTGTCTTTATTTGTTTCACTTTAAATCAGGGGTGGGCAACCTTTTTGAATGAATGGGCCAGCCTAAGGTGTGAAAAATTGACTGGGCCGCACCTAACCAAATTTTCTAGCAAAGACCTGCTGATGATTCAAATCTTTGATTCCTAAGACTTTCAAGTAATTGGTGTGTGTGCTCAATAATCCTATATAATAATACGCTAATCTCCGTCTGTTTGTTTGTCTGTCTGTCTGTGCGCGCTTTTTCGTCACCTTCCCGGGGTCGGGTGGCGTTCAAACTCAGTGGGTGGATGCAGCTCGGTCCCCGCAAGAGCAAGTTCGCATTCGCTAGAGCATACGAGGTCAAAGGTCATCTAGGGGTCAACTTTTTGAAGTTGGTCGGATCGTGCTTAACTCGGTGATCACAATGCTCGATGCGAGGCGAGCGTGGCAAAAATAAAACGGGTTAGCGTTTGTTGGGTCTTCCGGGGTCAAAGGTCGTCTAGGGGTCGAATTTTCAAAGTTTGTCCGATCGGGCTTAAACTCGGTGACGGGAAGCCCGAATACGAGTCGAGCGTGGAAAAAATAAAACGGCTTTGCTTTTCTTGGGTCGTCCGGGGTCAAAGGTCGTCTAAGGGTCGAATTGTCAAAGTTTGTCCGATCGGGCTTAAACTCGGGGACGGGCAGCCCGAATGCGAGTCGAGCGTGGAAAAAATAAAACGCCTTTGCTTTTCTTGGGTCGTCCGGGTCAAAGGTCATCTAAGGGTCGAATTTTTAAAGTTTGTCCGATCGGGCTTAAACTCGGTGATGAGAAACTCGGTGATCTGTTTTTTCGGTCCCTACAAGAGCAAGTTCGCATTCGCTAGAGCATACGAGGTCAAAGGTCATCTAGGGGTCAACTTTTTGAAGTTGGTCGGATCGTGCTTAAACTCAATGATCACAATGCTCGATGCGAGGCGAGCGTGGTAAAAATAAAATGGGTTAGCGTTTGTTGGGTCTTCCGGGGTCAAAGGTCGTCTAGGGGTCGAATTTTCAAAGTTTGTCCGATCTGGCTTAAACTTGGTGACGGGAAGCCCGAATACGAGTTGAGCGTGGAAAAAATAAAACGGCTTTGCTTTTCTTGGGTCGTCCGGGGTCAAAGGTCGTCTAAGGGTCGAATTTTCAAAGTTTTTCCGATCGGGCTTTATGCATGCATTCTACAAACCACCAAACCCGAGAACCGGCAAACCCGGGTGACCGCCTAGTCATTAATAATATATCTTCACAAAAACGTAATCTCAATACAGTACATATGACAATTAATGGGAAAATAGACCTACCTGTCGGCATTCAATGAGATGTCTGGCACTGACGGATTGCAACTAATAAATGCTAAGCAACTAGCTCGTTTTTGTGATGATGTTAAATAGATTGATTTTTGTTTTCTTCTTTTTCTTGAGACATCTCGCGGGCCACAAAAAACCACTAGCGGGCTGCATGTGGCCCGCGTGCTGTAGGTTGCCCACCCCTGCTTTAAATGAATGAAGCAAAAAAGTGTTCCTGGAGAAATGATGGCCTTCCCTTGACAGAACCTGGAATGGCTAAGATGAATTGACATAACGACTCTGACCAGGAGAATATCCACTATCCCCCCCCCTCCCCCGAGTTTGTTATACCAGTGATACCCACCTGTGTTTGACAACCTAGTCATATTTTATGTGGAGTAGATAGGGAGGGTTAAATTCCAATTAAAATGCAAAAGTCACACAGTGTTTAAAGTAAGCATTATGTGTGGGTGTCATCTCATCTGCTAGGACTTGCATTATTTGGTGGTATGAAAACAGTAAATGCCAATCATAAAGAAAAACAATTCTATTCTATGTAGTATAGTCTTGAACCAAATATATCAACTTACTACACTTTCATACACAACAAAAGGCCGTCTTTTAAAGACGGCACCATAAACGTGCTTCCCACTGAAGATAGCAGCTCCCGGGGTGCTCAGTGGTCATTACAAGAGGGGTATCATGCGTGTCCAAGAAATCACGTAATTAGGATAGTTTTTCAAGCTGGGGCACGTTACGTACGTAACGTGAATAGGGTATCAAAACAAGCCAAATTAAGAAAAAGGTTATACTTTTAACATCACTGGCTTTTGTATTAGGGTCCTTATTTGCTCCATGAGGATTATAAATAGCCATGATACATGGGTGAGATATATTTCTCAAATTGTATGCTTCGCAAGTGATCTGATAGATCAGCTCGGCATTTGTTTCATAATACTTTTAGCTTATTAGGCAAGGAAAAGTGTTAGAAATGTGTCAACGTGGTGAGAGGTTTAAACTATACAAATTACTTGCTTAAGGTATCAAAATATTTTGAGTACTTGTTTAGGGTATTCAAAATATTTTGAGTACTTGTTTAGGGTATCAACATATTTTGAGTACTTGTTTAGGGTATTGGAAATACTGATATTACTTGCTTAGGGTATGTAAAATACTGTGCCTAATTGTTTAGGGGTTCTTTTTCACATTAACACAATTACGTATTTAGGGTACTTTTTGAAAGTCCTTGGACGCACATGATACCCCCCTTGTAATGACCACTGAGCACCCAGGGTAGCAGCTGTGCTGCCTACTGAAGATACCTATCAGTAGTGCTGTATATCAGATACAGGGTGTGTCAAAAAAGTGTCCCATGTGAAACATGATTTTTTTTTAGCCATGAAAAATATTAAATGTGAAATAATGATAATTATGTTCAGCAATCTTCAATGCATCATTAGTAATTTTTTATCTAGGTTGGAGCTTTTGATACCAAATTATGGTAAATCTACTCAGGCATGTTAAATTCAGTTTTGGCCACTTTTCTTTTGTAGAGAACTCTGTTACTTAGATGCACCATTCAGCGAGTAATTTAGCATTATAAATAACTTCTATATGGGTATGCAGTAGTGGTTACCCATATGACTATCCACCCGGGGTTGACGATCATGTGTGTCGCAGCACGATTAATAATATTGTATGTACTAATAATAACAGTAGTATAGCTTAATCTCGTAATAATAAGAGCGATTAAAATCATGTCTTGACCAGTTCACCCCTCGCTAGTCTAGTGGTTGACTTACATACTTTACAATGCAAAGCTCCATGGTTCGATTCCCACTAAGACCCCTTTTTCAACTGATTTATTTCTTTTTGTAAAAATTGGGTTAGAACATAGACGGTAACCGTTTATGGTTAGAAATATTTTAAGTCCACTAAGTGTGTAGTTCCTAGTCAACCCCGGGTGGAAAATCATGTGGGTATTTCCATCGCTGCATATTGATATATCTATCGAATGTTGATAGTTAGTTCCATTTAAAATAGAAAAACATATTTTCATCCATATTATCACTTAAGGCCTCCCCATACTCCACCAACGCTGCAACGCTGAGCGCAAGTGTTGTCACGCTACGCTTGTCACAAAATGTACCAACGCTCTGCCGCTCATCGGGAATCTACGCCAAAGGCTAGCGTTGGTCAACGCTCGACCAAATCAGCAAATGCGTCAACGCTGTGGGCGGGGCCTATGGTGTTCTGGAGAACAGACGACCAAACTACCTCACAAAACGCCGTAAATTTGTATTTCTAGCACATCACAGGCATCAACATCGCAACAAACTTGCTTAGGCCTACTGTATAAACATACCTTGACATACACAATATCATTCCATCAGCAAAAATAGCCTGATTTGCCTGGGATTTGCATATTTCGGCTGTATTTTCATGAATGGGAACTCAAGAAAAAATATGTGACGTCAAAAGTCCGGCAAAGTGTCCTGCTTGCTGATTGGTCCGTGGACAGCGTCAACGCTACAAAGTTGACCTGAATTCAACTTCAGCGTTGGCCCGAGCGTTCGCCGCTTTCACCCAAGCGTAGGCTGATCGAATTATCGGAAAACGCTTTCCCGATCGAGCGTTGTTTTGGTTTTGTAATGGGCACTAATACGCATGTGTCAGAGCGCAAGTGTTGCAGCGTTGGTGGAGTATGGTCAGGCCTTAACAAATAAGAAAAACATGTGAATATTAGACATATTTTAAAACAATACATTGATGTATCCTACAAATCATCTTTGGAATTGCAAATGCATTTTTTGGGATAAAGTGTACTTGTTAGAGAACTAACAGGGCTTACCAACTGTCTATCTTTTTTAAAAACATGGGATGTAATTTTAATTATTTATGTCCTTCATTGGACACTTTTTTGACACACCCTGTAGAAACACAAATACGAATCTACCTAAAATAACAGCACACATTTGCTCTCCACTGAAGAAGGCAGTACAAATGTGATACTGTAAAAATGTTAATTTTCGCGCGTGTTAATTTTCGCGCTTTGCAGATTTTGAATAATTTTGCTTGTTTTTATTTTCGTGATTTTGAGCATCCTTTAATACATAGACCTACATATAAAATTAATATATTCGCACATTTTTTATTTTCGCGCGTAAATAAATGTAGCGCAAAAGTTTCTTCTTTTACAGTATTTACTGAAAGTAGCAGTACAAATGTGCTGTCTACTGAAGATAGAATAGAAGCACACATATTATTTCTACTTAAAGATAACAGCAAAATGTGCTGTCTACCAACGATAGCAGCATGAATGTGCTATATAATGAAGATAACATCATTAATTTGCTGTTTACTAAAGATAGCATCATATAAATATACTGTCTACTAAAGATAGCATCATATTGATCCACTGTCTACTGAAGATAGCAGCTTTTCATCACAGGTAGCAACACAGATATGGTGTTTATTGATGGTAGCAGCAAAAATAGGCCGGTCATTGATGACAGCAGCATAAATTTGTTGTCTTCTGAATATAGAAGCATAAATTTGTTGTCTTCTGAAGATAGCAGCATAAATGTATTGTCTTCTGAAGATTTAAGCATACATTTGTTTTCTTCTGAATATTGTAGCATTGATGTTGTGGTCTTCTGAATATAGCAGCATACATTTGTTGTCTTCTGAAGATAGCAGCATAAATTTGTTGTCTTCTGAAGATAGCAGCATAAATGTATTGTCTTCTGAAGATTTAAGCATACATTTGTTTTCTTCTGAATATTGTAGCATTGATGTTGTGGTCTTCTGAATATAGCAGCATACATTTGTTGTCTTCTGAAGATAGCAGCATAAATTTGTTGTCTTCTGAAGATAGCAGCATACATTTGTTGTCTTCTGAAGAAAGCAGCATAAATTTGTTGTCTTCTGAAGATAGCAGCATACATTTGTTGTCCTCTGAATATAGAAGCATACATTTGTTGTCTTCTGAAGATAGCAGCATACATTTGTTGTCTTCTGAAGATAGCAGCATAAATTTGTTGTCTTCTGAAGATAGCAGCATAAATTTGTTGTCTTCTGAATATAGCAGCATAAATTTGTTGTCTTCTGAAGATAGCAGCATACATTTGTTGTCTTCTGAAGATAGCAGCATACATTTGTTGTCTTCTGAAGATAGCAGCATAAATTTGTTGTCTTCTGAATATAGCAGCATACATTTGTTGTCTTCTGAAGATAGCAGCATACATTTGTTGTCTTCTGAAGATAGCAGCATACATTTGTTGTCTTCTGAAGATAGCAGCATAAATTTGTTGTCTTCTGAATATAGCAGCATACATTTGTTGTCTTCTGAAGATAGCAGCATACATTTGTTGTCTTCTGAAGATAGCAGCATACATTTGTTGTCTTCTGAAGATAGCAGCATAAATTTGTTGTCTTCTGAAGATAGCAGCATACATTTGTTGTCTTCTGAATATAGCAGCATACATTTGTTGTCTTCTGAAGATAGCAGCATACATTTGTTGTCTTCTGAAGATAGCAGCATACATTTGTTGTCTTCTGAAGATAGCAGCATACATTTGTTGTCTTCTGAAGATAACAGCATACATTTGTTGTCTTCTGAAGATAGCAGCATAAATTTGTTGTCTTCTGAAGATAGCAGCATAAATTTGTTGTCTTCTGAAGATAGCAGCATACATTTGTTGTCTTCTGAAGATAGCAGCATACATTTGTTGTCTTCTGAAGATAGCAGCATAAATGTGTTGTCTTCTGAAGATAGCAGCATACATTTGTTGTCTTCTGAATATAGCAGCATACATTTGTTGTCTTCTGAAGATAGCAGCATAAATTTGTTGTCTTCTGAAGATAGCAGCATACATTTGTTGTCTTCTGAAGATAGCAGCATAAATGTGTTGTCTTCTGAAGATAGCAGCATACATTTGTTGTCTTCTGAATATAGCAGCATACATTTGTTGTCTTCTGAAGATAGCAGCATAAATTTGTTGTCTTCTGAAGATAGCAGCATAAATTTGTTGTCTTCTGAATATAGCAGCATAAATTTGTTGTCTTCTGAAGATAGCAGCATAAATTTGTTGTCTTCTGAAGATAGCAGCATACATTTGTTGTCTTCTGAAGATAGCAGCATAAATTTGTTGTCTTCTGAATATAGCAGCATACATTTGTTGTCTTCTGAAGATAGCAGCATAAATTTGTTGTCTTCTGAAGATAGCAGCATACATTTGTTGTCTTCTGAAGATAGCAGCATAAATTTGTTGTCTTCTGAAGATAGCAGCATACATTTGTTGTCTTCTGAATATAGCAGCATACATTTGTTGTCTTCTGAAGATAGCAGCATACATTTGTTGTCTCCTGAAGATAGCAGCATAAATTTGTTGTCTTCTGAAGATAGCAGCATACATTTGTTGTCTTCTGAAGATAGCAGCATACATTTGTTGTCTTCTGAAGATAGCAGCATAAATTTGTTGTCTTCTGAAGATAGCAGCTTACATTTGTTGTCTTCTGAAGATAGCAGCATAAATTTGTTGTCTTCTGAAGATAGCAGCATAAATTTGTTGTCTTCTGAAGATAGCAGCATACATTTGTTGTCTTCTGAATATAGCAGCATACATTTGTTGTCTTCTGAAGATAGCAGCATAAATTTGTTGTCTTCTGAAGATAGCAGCATACATTTGTTGTCTTCTGAAGATAGCAGCATAAATTTGTTGTCTTCTGAATATAGCAGCATACTTTTGTTGTCTTCTGAAGATAGCAGCATAAATTTGTTGTCTTCTGAAGATAGCAGCATACATTTGTTGTCTTCTGAAGATAGCAGCATAAATTTGTTGTCTTCTGAAGATAGCAGCATACATTTGTTGTCTTCTGAAGATAGCAGCATAAATGTGTTGTCTTCTGAAGATAGCAGCATACATTTGTTGTCTTCTGAAGATAGCAGCATAAATTTGTTGTCTTCTGAAGATAGCAGCATACATTTGTTGTCTTCTGAAGATAGCAGCATACATTTGTTGTCTTCTGAAGATAGCAGCATACATTTGGTGTCTTCTGAAGATAGCAGCATACATTTGTTGTCTTCTGAAGATAGCAGCATAAATTTGTTGTCTTCTGAAGATAGCAGCATACATTTGTTGTCTTCTGAAGATAGCAGTATAAATTTGTTGTCTTCTGAAGATAGCAGCATACATTTGTTGTCTTCTGAAGATAGCAGCATACATTTGTTGTCTTCTGAAGATAGCAGCATACATTTGTTGTCTTCTGAAGATAGCAGCATACATTTGTTGTCTTCTGAAGATAGCAGCATACATTTGTTGTCTTCTGAAGATAGCAGCATAAATTTGTTGTCTTCTGAAGATAACAGCATACATTTGTTGTCTTCTGAAGATAGCAGCATAAATTTGTTGTCTTCTGAAGATAGCAGCATACATTTGTTGTCTTCTGAAGATAGCAGCATACATTTGTTGTCTTCTGAAGATAGCAGCATACATTTGTTGTCTTCTGAATATAACAGCATACATTTGTGGTCTTCTGAAGATAGCAGCATAAATTTGTTGTCGTCTGAAGATAGCAGCATAAATGTGTTGTCTCCTGAATATAACAGCATACATTTGTTGTCCTCTGAATATAGCAGCATAAATTTGTTGTCTTCTGAAAATAGCAGCATACATTTGTTGTCTTCTGAAGATAGCAGCATACATTTGTTGTCTTCTGAATATAGCAGCATACATTTGTTGTCCTCTGAATATAGAAGCATACATTTGTTGTCTTCTGAAGATAGCAGCATACATTTGTTGTCTTCTGAAGATAGCAGCATAAATTTGTTGTCTTCTGAAGATAGCAGCATAAATGTGTTGTCTTCTGAATATAGCAGCATACATTTGTTGTCCTCTGAATATAGAAGCATACATTTGTTGTCTTCTGAAGATAGCAGCATACATTTGTTGTCTTCTGAAGATAGCAGCATACATTTGTTGTCTTCTGAAGATAGCAGCATACTTTTGTTGTCTTCTGAAGATAGCAGCATAAATTTGTTGTCTTCTGAAGATAGCAGCATACATTTGTTGTCTTCTGAAGATAGCAGCATACATTTGTTGTCTTCTGAAGATAGCAGCATACATTTGTTGTCTTCTGAATATAGCAGCATACATTTGTTGTCTTCTGAAGATAGCAGCATACATTTGTTGTCCTCTGAATATAGCAGCCTAAATTTGTTGTCTTCTGAAGATAGCAGCATAAATTTGTTGTCTTCTGAAGATAGCAGCATAAATTTGTTGTCTTCTGAAGATAGCAGCATAAATTTGTTGTCTTCTGAATATAGCAGCATACATTTGTTGTCTTCTGAAGATAGCAGCCTAAATTTGTTGTCTTCTGAAGATAGCAGCATACATTTGTTGTCTTCTGAAGATAGCAGCATACATTTGTTGTCTTCTGAAGATAGCAGCATAAATTTGTTGTCTTCTGAAGATAGCAGCATAAATTTGTTGTCTTCTGAATATAGCAGCATACATTTGTTGTCTTCTGAAGATAGCAGCATACATTTGTTGTCTTCTGAAGATAGCAGCATACATTTGTTGTCCTCTGAATATAGCAGCCTAAATTTGTTGTCTTCTGAAGAAAGCAGCATACAAATGTTGTCTTCTGAATATAGCAGCTGAAATGTGCTGTCTATAAAGATACCAAATACAAATGTGCTGTCTAATGAAGATAGTAGCAAAATTGTGATAATATAAAATGAGTGGATGTAGTTGGTGAGGTTGAAGATGTCTTATTTAATGATTAACTAACACATGAAAAAAATGTAAAAAGATGAATCTAACAGACACAGGAACAAAACATACCAAGGATCAGAAAACTGATACAAGAGGATATCTCGATAATGTTAAATGCAAAGAATAAAAGCAAGATATCCCAACTAGGTGTGGGAAACAAGCAATAACAAGGGATAATAATTAAGCGATAAAACGGTGAAAAGTACTAAGGCAAGTAATGGGAATTGTTGTGCACTAAAACAAATAACAATAAAACATGGATATGCACTGGGACAAGCAATACAAATTGCTTCTTTGCATATAACACATGATCAATTAAAAAAGTCAGTTACATAACTATATAACTTTTCATGCATGTGCCGTAACATAACCTTTAGGCACTTGCCTTTCTTTATTTTTTATCAATCAAATAACAACTTAATTTCAAAGTGTTCAACATTACCATCATGTATAACATGAGTTTATAGAAAATATATATTGTATTTATAAACCAATTGTTAAGCTCATGTTAAGACCAAGGAAACAATCCCTTGTTTTACGGGTCCCACTAATCCATTTAAAAAAAGAAATATTTGAGAAGGATTTTGGAAATACTTTTATTTTTTTTAATTTCTTTAATTTATTTTTGAAAATTCACACAAATTGTCACAAACAAATTTGACCCCTCAAAAACATCCAACCAACCGATCCTACCTGAGAGGTCAGAAAATTTATAGAAAAGGGTTTTTCATCGCCTAATCTACATATAAAGAGTCCAATCTGATGTGCCTGTCTAAATGCCCTTGGCGATAGATTTGTTGCTTCACAAGTTAATACATTTACATTGTAACGAGGCCTGCTTATTTGGTTCCAAACACACTCTAAAGTAAGACATTCAGAGTTGAGTACTCGGAATCTTACAACAGCGAAACTGAACGCTTTTTAATGGCTAGATTCCTTGTGCACTGGCGTCATAGTTTTATATAATACAATGTAACCAATATATCCATATAATGTTGTCATGGGATTCTCTTCAAGTTTGAGAAGAGCATGGAGAGGCCATCTTTATCAGAGCCAACCAGTCATTACACAACAGTATGAGATCAATTATGATGAACGGTCTATGAAGCGATTCTTACACCGTTGCTAGTCACAAAACATCATATTGAGCGGCAAATTTGCTGAAGGTTGGTATAACTTCATTTGCACGTTTTATCATAACCTACCACTTCATTGCTGAAATACCACATGCGCAAAGGTACAATATCACAAGGAAAATCTGGCAACAACAACAATCCCTTGCAGGAGAACCAGTTTTTATGTGAGGCTTCTCACTAAATGTATAATTGAATAATTGACTTGAATTTCACTTTGTAGTTACAGATTGAAAATAACAAATCACACGCAAAACAGTTGTTTGGTATTATTATCGATTTCAGATTGGAAATGGTTACCAATTTCTTTGTTGATCATTAATGAATGCCTTTGCCAACTGGGAGCTATCCAAGTTGATTAAAAGAGCCGGAAAAATAGAGATAGATCTCAAAATGTACCGCCTAATTTTGGACAAATTTCAGGGAAATAGGTAACCTTTGTTTAACCAAATATTGTCAAATCACAATTGAAAATGGTTCTATTTTTAACCGTAAAGATGACATTGGAAGCCCAGATGAAGTAGATTGACATCCCAATGTAGTACCTTTGTACTATGTGTAGAAGTTACTATTTGGCTTCTTCTTTTTGCCTTTGTTCTTCTTCTTCTTCTTGGGTCCTGGCCCTGTAAATGATACACAAGTCAACTATTGTAATTAAAATAGAACTGATACATTTTAGTAGTATCTATTTTTTTATTATTTATATATTTAGTAGTATATATATATGAGTACACACCACCAAATCATATTTTGCATTCTGATATTACACGGCAGTGTTTGAAATTAAGATTGACCCCACCATAAGTCTAAATTTAACATCCCAGAAAAGGTAATAAATGCTGTAAATGTACCTAAATGTTTCATAATTTTGCATTTGTAGGTCATTTCCCCCACATCAGGCCCAAAATATCTAGATTTTTCTTGAATGGTATCATTTTAAACGATTTCACTGTTTCCACCAATTTAGAGCTAGAATCTCTGATCTTAAGATGAAGGCAGTCTGTCGTACCTAAGATAGATATCATTGGTCCGTAGCGGGAAAAAATGCTGGTTACCCCCACAAAAGTGATTGTTTTGAAGCAGAAGACATCTAGATCTTCAATCAAAACAATGATTTGAATGAACCAGTTTGTTCTAAAGGTGAAAAAAATTAACACAAACTTGACCTCTTAACCACACAAAGCAATAGGGAACTGATTTGGTGGTGTGGGGCCATATGTAGCCAGCTGGGCTGGTGATACGGCCACGCCCCAACAGGTGACAACAGGCAGCAACCTGGTAGATTTAGTTCCCAAGTTTGTTGTGTAGGTTCTCTTGATACCCATCAGACCTCCAGATATTATTATTTTTCTTTAATTTATATTTTGATGTGGTTCTCTATGTTTGGGCTTTTATCTTATTTTTATGTCACTTTCATTGGCTTTTTATCCTCTGCCCATTTGTGTTTCTTGTTTTATGCATATTTTCTGAGTTGCAGTGAACCAATTGATTGGCCTTTTAGAGCTCTCTTTCGAGAGTTACCAGTTTGATTTTTAATCACGCTGGTCTTTAACCTTGTTAATAGGCATAGCACAATGCACACACACAGAGTCTGCCGCTGGGAGCATTACACCAGTGAACAACAACATAAGAAGAGCTGTGTTGCATAAAGGCCTACATCCACTTCTACCTGTTACTCATTTTGCATTATTGAATGGATGGCTATTCACGATGTGGAATGTGGTTTGTATTGTTGCCTCAATTGGCGTGCATGGATGCACTATTCCAAGTCATGAAGACAGCCATACAATATTTGGATTAATTAATCATGCAAAATGAGTAACATGTAGGAGTGGTCTGTAAGCCCTTATGCAAAACAATCTTTTCATATAATGTATACAGCTCCACTTTGAAAAACACCCCTATATAAAATTAATTATCCTCACATTGGGCACTCCCTGTAGGGCAGTGAGCTTGCCATATATGGTAGTCATGACCTTGGACTATATAACCTTGATCCAGGTATAAATACTTATCATCAGGTTTTTTAGTTATGACTGTTTTTACAAATTTTCGAAATTTGCTCTGAACTTGAATATATTGGGCCGATTTAAATAAACCTAACCTGAGATATTGTACTAAACACTTCAATCCATTTAGTGATATGCTCAGATTTTGCATCCTTTGTGTGAACAATATGAGGAATGGGTATTTAAGAAATGGAAAAGCTTGTTTAATTTCTAAATCCATCAATATTTGTCAATCAAATTGGGTATACATGTTATATATCTATTACCGATCACTCTTATTATGGGAAAAAATTTGTCGGACATTGCTCATTTGCATATTAATGACTTGAATAGATAATTAGTTAATTTGCATATTTAATGAGCTTATAAAACTAAATTATAGTTTAAAAGATTGGGTATCGAACAGTTAGCCATAATACCAAGTTTGATTGCAATACACCATTCACATCTGGATTTATAACATTTACGCATATTAATTAGCTGGACTTAGTCACTTTTTTGATTGCGGTCAGTAAAACTGGTCAAAATGACCAATTTCACTAGATATAATAATGTTTTATATCATATATATAATATAATATAAAGCAGTTTACCAACCCACGGTGTTTACAATAGACAATATAACAAACAAATAATAACAACCACCGGCGAATGTCCCAACGAAAAATAAGCAAGGACATTCACCGGCGGGGATTTGAACCCCGGTCTCCCGATCTCTAGACGGGCGCCTTAACCACTAGGCCACCGATAACTTGCTGATAAACGGCAATTTGAATCAGTGCTAAGTGAATTTCACTAGGTTATTTTAGCTTAATGCAATATAATTTTACCATATTTTTTAATTTAACATGGTATATAGATATTCAATTGTTAAAGAAATATGTGTAAATGGTGTTTTGAATGTTACATTATTAACAAATTGAGCTCTCTAAATCCTGAAAAATTATATTTGTGGGCATTGTTACTGTTTTTGGCAGGTTTTCGGCCATTTTCTGAGTATCTCAAAACACCATACCACAAGAATGCATTGACCGATTGTCATAATTCTTTTTGGAAAATAAATCTTTCATTGCAATCTTATGTCTCAATCATATGAATGTATGTGTGCTATGCCTATTGTTAATGTCTGTTAGGCTATTGTTCACATTTGCGCTTTATATACACCAAAAAAATGGGCACATCTATGTAAAATACACAAAATTAAATGGGGCACCTGTGGCACAGTTCGTACAGCAATGCATCGTCATGGAGAGCAGCATAACATTACGAAAATTACGAAATTAATGTAAAGCGAAAATGTCCATGTTTACAGTACTAACCATGTGGCCTGTTTTTCATTCCTGTCGGCAACGGAGGAAATGTCAGTGGTATCGTTCCGTCTTTCAAGTGTTTACAAAGTGGTTGTTTAGGATCCAACGGTAACCATGGCAATGTAGCTGGTGGACTAGATTGGAGTGGTGTTGCAGAGTGGGCTGCATGAAGGTCGTATGTCACCCTGACACAAAACAATAATATACCAGTTTGGAAAGTGGGTTAGTTTAAAATCAGGACATAATATTATAATAAAGTTAATTTAACCCTAACTCTATGAGACTATACACGATCATTTGACCAGCAATAACTGACGGTGCATGCACACAAGATCTATCCACTGCCGCAAACCAGCTACACATCCACTAAATAAAGAACCACAAGTTAGACTAAGGCAAATAATTATTTTTTTTAAACTTGTTCTACTTGCAGATCTCTCAGGTAGGGTCAGTCGGTAAGGCTGTTTTTGTTTGTTTGGGGCAGTTGTCTTTTCTTTAAAAAAAAGAATTAAAAAAAGAATTAAAATATAAATTTAAAAAAACACCCCAATTATATTTTTATTTCCAAAAATGTCAAAACATTTGTTTAAAAAAATAACATTCAAACAAACTGGGTCGGTCAGGCCTGTAAAACATGTTTTTCCCCCTTCCACTAACGGTTCAAGCTCTTGTGGCGAGATGACTGGCTTGCTTGCAGACATGCCATCCGAGCCACCAACGACAAATCCCTCGAGGCCATATTTTGAGTCCCTATTTTTACACCGCTTTAAAAGTTTGTTATTCTATCACAACTCATTGATCGCTGGAGTTACAGTTAATCAAATCAGCAATAATTTATGGAATATCGATAATATTATCAACCAAAACCCAGCCAAATACCACGCATGCACTATGCTTGAGCACAGTCTTCTACGTCTATCTCATTGCATAATCATGGAAAGGTATAAATGGTGATGAAAACAATAAGTCCTGGGTTCAAGTCCGGTGCTGCCAAGTTTGATTTTCTTTGTCACATATTTCCCTGATTGCTTCCTTCATATGGTTTTGGATGTAAATCAACCCCGGAAGTGTCATGGTTGATAAGAAAATCTGCCTTGATATGTGACAAAATGCCCTAATTATGCTCGGAAGTCACATGACAGATATTCAATGCAATCAATAAGTTCAAGAATACAGTCCAACTTTTGAATATTCTTCCCATATATTTGTGCTGTATAGATCATTTCAAATCCCAAAATATACGATCGGTTCCGAATGCTTCCGATTAGCCGAGTGATTTGACGCTCGGTTACATGACCTGTCAGCTCCCAGGTCATGGCCATGTGCCGGAGAAAAACAAACGTGTTTTTCACCCGTCTGCCCGTGTGATAGATTGCGCTGGTGTTGGTGATAGATTGTATCCCTCACAAAGTTGATGTTGCGGCATTTCAGTAACAAAAAACGGTGAGATGAAAGAGATTTGGGGTAATATTTTCACTTTTTACCGTCTGCTCGATACATTTGGCATTTGCCAGTCAATGCCTTTGTTGATAAAAAACCCAAAATGTATGTAAACATAGTAAATCACTGGGCAGACAACCGACTAGGACAATGCTGTGAATGCGATCAACTGTTGCGAAGAACGCACCTACTCCACGTGACCTGTTTTTCCGAAGATTTCCGATCTCAATTTGAAATGGTCTATAGCTGTACCTTTTCTTTGTTCCCTGTTCTAGAGCAAGATGGACGCTAGCATGTGTGTCACCAGGATTGTGTGATAAGAGGTACTTTCCTTCTGGCAGACTACAAAAAGATAAAATATGTAGAATGTAAGTTCCTCTATAAATAAGTGGTGTGTAAAGACAAAAATAAAAACATATTTGAACAAATCAAATGGACAAATTAGAAAAACATGTGGCATAAAGATTGGTAAAAATATCTTCATGGAGAAAAGGGACGTTTATGAAAAATGGAGGGACACTATCTATTTGAAAAGCTGTCTTTCAAACTGAATTATATAGCTCACACAAATATACTAGTTATCTGATTAGTCAATTGATGTGCATTATGCAACATCTTATTGGTGTCAGTACAGACAAGTACCTCTACTTTTATGTTGGTGCATTTTTATTTTCCATTGTACTGCACGGATTTTGATATTTAGGACATACATGTAGTGTTCAGCTATTCATGCTTCAATGCCTCAGTGTTGGAGTAACAACAAGCATTAACGCAGCTGTGGGAACAATGACAATGAACTCACGCTATTTGTGGATGGGGTGGTATTTTTTGAAATAATCAAATGCTAGAGATTTCTGGCTTCTTTGATTGTCCCGATAAATTCATTAATAACTTAACATGTAACAAAAACATATCAGTTAAAAATACTTCCATTTGCAGAGAAAGAACATTCATATTTGGTGGAACAAAATGTAGATTTAAGCATAGCTTTGTTAAATTGAAAAATCCATATTAATTTCATAAAAATATTCATACTATTGTACCCATAAACTTTCAAGATTTGTATACCGATGGCCAAAATTCAAGGGCAGTCAAACATATGACCACTAACATAACCACTATTTCATGTTTCTATAACGGAACCACTTCCTTCGTGTTTCTATAACCCTAACCATGCCAAATCCAACCCCCACCCGCTATCTCATTCTCATTACCCCCAAACACTTGCATGATAACAAAAATAGGAAATCGGGTAACCAGAAATGTGCGGAAGGTTTCATACCATGAAAGGTCATTTAAAATTTTAAAACTCAGTCTTCCACTGGAAGTGACCTTTCATGAAGGAAAATGGAGACAATATGACTGAAAATGGAAGTAGATCAGCCCAACATAATTTAAGAGAGGGAGCAATGACCGAGTCATAAACAGCGGGCACTGCGCTGATTGGCTCAAGAAAATACTCGCTAAACCACGCTAACGAATTTGACATATCGCTCCGCCACGGACACACATGAAGGGCGCGACCTTAAGCGAACAGCCAAAATAGCGAATGGCCTGATGAGAATCGGGCGCAAAATGGGCGTGGCGGGAGCGTAAAAACTGGCAACAACTGCTGGGGGTAAACCCGAGTTTGTTTTAGACTTCGTCCAAACAAATAGTTATTGTGCAACCACTGGAAGGAATATATTGTCTCTGAAAAATTGCGTATTTGGGAGCGTGACCTATGTAGCATGAAGCACAATTGTTAAAAAAAAAATTGTTTGATTATCCATAGATCACTTTTAGGTCGGTCGGGAAAGTGTTTCTTTTTTTTCTTCTAACTTGCCCTTTTTTTCAGATACCAAAAGTAAAATGAGATGTACTTGTTGTGGTAACCAAAACGATAAAACAATTTTTTTAATATTTTGATGAGAATTTTTATTTCCTCAACACATATTCTCCTAATATTTGTAAAAAAATGTAGACAAATGAAAAAGAAGAAAAAAATATTTTATTCATTTTATCTTTTTTTTAATTTTCAAAAAAAGATAAAAAAGATTTTTTTTTTTTGCATCGGAATGATTAAGAGGGTCTGGCGGACGAGGACAATCAAACAACTCTTTTTTTGTTGGCCTTGTCAGGACTCCAACAGCTGCATCCCAGGGTTTGAACTCAGAGGTGGCGGACGCAATTTTATCGGTCATTATTTGCTCCATGATTTCCCCTGATAGTTGGATTCCTACCAACCACCCTGAGGGGTAAGGTATAATGATTACTTACCCTTGTAGTTTATCAAACATAGTGTGCATCATTTTCATACTTCTTGCTGGACTGGAAAAAAATATAAATACAAAATTATATTTTCAAATAGTTGAGCTTACACAATAAATGAAGACTAATTTGAGTTGCGTATGCTGTGGATGTCTATGATATGGTGACTAAAACATAAGGGGACACATAGCGAGGGTTGAGCGCCAGAAGGCCGTAACTTAACTTTTGGGCAAATTGATATTTTGGTACAAACATAATCCATATAACCTAGATTTTCAGAACCATAAAGAGATAACTCATAAACACTCTGAATTTGACTAAAATTAGAGTTATAAGTTGGGTGCTACAGTGTATTGTAATGAGTCCCAAATATTTGAAAGTCGATTTTCTCAAAATAGCATTTCTTGAGTAACGGCCTTCTGGCGCTCAACCCTCGATATATGAGAATCAGTATCATACCCATTTCACAGGAAAGGAGATGGCAAGACAAAAAATACCCTGTTCTACGCACCCAACCAACCCATTTTTTTATTATAGAAATAGGTGAAACCAATTTCAGGTGCAAATGAATACTGACCCAAAAATTGTTGGGCTTGTCAAAAAACGGCAACATTTTAACAGATTTTGGGTGGTGTTTTTTTACCATACAGGTAAAAAAAAAGCCTGACCGACCGTCCCAACCTGAGAGGTCCATTTGTCTGTAGAACAAGGTGTTTTTTTCCTAATGCATAATTTGTTTCTGAATAAATTTAAACCACCTAATGATCTGCCTCTATGATGTCAGAGCATTTCCAGTGATTGCACCGTGGTATATGATTACAGGTATGATATTCATATCAGGTGGAAAATTTGAAATTCCTTAAAATATTAAAAAACAGCAGACTATTGCGCAAAATTGTCTACATTTTGGCTAAATAAAGGCAAATTTAGGCAAAAATATATAATTTTGATCTACAAAATATCATGCCTGGATTATAATGCACTGGCATAGGCAACCAGGCAATACATCCCAAGATATCATGCGTCCATTCATGAATTTAAACTACCCAAGCAAATAGAGCAGGGGTGGGCAACCTACGGCCCGCCAGTGGGTTTTTTTGTGGCCCGCGAGATGTCTCAAGAAAAAGAAAAAAATGGATCTATTTTACATCATCATAAAAAACATATAAATGAGGATTAAATTAGAAAACAAATCAATTAAGACAACGGTACGAGAGAACTTTGTCACTAAATAAATACCCTTTTATTATTATTATTATTACTATATATTCTGGATATGAACTACCTACGATGTGATTCAAGACACAGGGAAGCATAGAACCATATGATGTGTCAATGATCAGATTAAGATTTCAAATCACTGCCTCCCCCTCAATTGGAAGATATTACCTATACTGAAATGGTCACTGGCCAAAGTCTGTGAATCTACTATAAAACATGAGCCCAAAGAATCAATATGTGGCGAATGTTAATGGCAACCACCATTGCAGTAAAGATGCGAGGAGATATTGGAGATACTTGGTTTGCGCATTCTCAACAGATACTGAAAAAGTGGAAATGTTTGCGCTAAATAAAAAAACCTGAAAATAAAAAAGCGAAAATAAAAACCTGTGAATATATTCATTTTGTATGTAGGGCTATGCAAGGAAGCTCAAAATAAAAACAAGCAAAATTGTTCAAAATGTGCAAATCAAGAAAAATTTACAAGTGCAGAAATGTCCACTTTTAAAGTAGTCGACGTGTACTGCACTTACTTCACAGGATAGTTAACCCATAGTGGGCTACTCAAGTCCAAACACTCCAACTTCAGCAGTTCAGATGTCAGGGCATTGATGCGACCCCGGACGACCTTTGACCCTGGTCTGGCAAATAGATTTGCCCATATTCTGCAGAGTTCCTGGACTCCTTCTTGCTCATACCCAAAATGGGCTTGGTACTCCATTTTGGGGAGAACAGTGACTGGAAATTTCTGCAATAAATACAATTCTGTTATGTCAAGTACTAATAAATGTATGAACATGAACTTTCTTTAGTTTATTTACTAGCAAATAGGATCAAATTTATAAGCCTTGTCTTAATTTTCCTGCAAATGGAATCCAGCCAGGTGTGTGCATCCATAAATAACTAAAACTTGTGCATCATACTTATCAAATACAAATATCCATTTCATAAGTGGTGAGCTTTTCTTGACACTAACATTTAAAACTGATATTTGGTGGTACAGGATACTCACTCATTGAGTCTTCAATAATATGTTATTTTTAAGCTGTTTATTTTGTGTAAATGATTAAGAAAATAAAAGCATGAGTGCTCCATGCACTGTGGAAACGTATTTTTTTTAATTTTTAAACCATTTAAAATTAATTAGAAATGATTTGCACATTCATGAGGCTTGCCCATTTTGTTCAGAGCATTTGTATTGTCTTTTCGATGGTGAATGACCTCATGTTTCAGTTTTGTGCTTGTGAAGTCTGAGGGGTTTTGGCGGTGGATGCATCAGAATGCACGGGTGACAGGGACATATTTAATATGCATGGGGAGTTTGGCAAATATTTAGGGTAGTTAAATTTAGGTGACATGTAAGATAACCCAAAGCTGCGGTTTTGCTCATCTGGTATTGATCAGTTGGTAAATACCTAAATGAATCTATGCCACATACCTGTTGATTGTTGTCTACTACCACTCCATCATCTCTAGTCCTGATAAGGATGTTCATTTTTCCTAGCTTCCAGAGGCGATAGGACACATTGCCATTTTTTGGAGCCTGGTAGTCTGCCGGGTTCTCTTGGATCACATTCAACTGCTGTAGAAGTTGCCATTGTGATAAAAGGTTGTCGGGGTGATCAAGAGAAAAAGATGTCATGAACAAAACAATTTATTATTATAGCTTTAAAAAAAAAGGAACCTGAAAATTATAAGGTTTTTATAAATTAATATATCTACATTGCATTCTTAAACTGATTTGAGTAAGGGGTGTTAGAAAAATGAAGGGAAAACAGATAAAAAAAATTGACAAAATCAGAGCAGAGAGAACAGCAAAATGTTCATATTTCTCTTGGTAAAATTATAAAAAGTGCTTCAAGTGAAAAGGAGGGGGCAGTTTGAATTTACAACATCACAAATTGTTCAGGGCAATTGTCAACAACATCTTCATAGGCCTCTAAGAGAGTGCTCTCTAAAATGGGTCATGTTGCCTGGTGCCAGATTTCAATACGAAAATGCAATGTCCATATCATAAAGCATTGAGAGAGATAATTTTGAAATTAAATCAAGGTGCCTGTAGATCATAGAATGTCTTAAAAAAGTACTGGGAACTTGATTTTATTTTTTAAGTATATTTTTTTATGATTGTTTCTAAATGTTTTATTACTTGCCTGGTTTTGATCCACTTTGCTCTCCGTGTTCCTTCCCTGCGTTGGTTCACTCGGTCCACGCTGTCTCCTTCGAGTATGTAGGGCTTCCTGCAGCTTCATAATCGTGTCAATGGTAGATGACATCGGTCCAGCTTTGGTACCTCTCTGTGGTTGAGTCTTGGAGATATTCTTAGTTCTTGTTTTCTTCAGTATTGGATTTGACTTGATTTGACCATCAGATGCAGATGGTGAAGTTCTTTTCAGTGCAACAGGTTTACCAGAATCCAAGGCGGTTTCAGAGATGAGTGATGGTTGCGTTTCCATAGATTCTAGTGGTGAAGGGTTGTTACTGCCAGTATCCTCTTTAGTATCTTTTACACCACTATCCTCCATACCAGATAGGGTTTTTTCTATGCAAGTTTCTGTATCAGTTTTCTTTACATCTCCAACAGTTCCTGCCAGATTCTTACAACTTGCTTCCACTGTATCTAGTTTCTTTTGTCTTTTTATCGGGCTAGGATGTTGTTCAGAGTCATCGGCCTTTCTTAGGCGGGCGCTACGTCGTCTGGTCACCATACCATCACTATCATCTTCGCTATTCATTGATGCGTCAAGTGGTTTGGACCTATTTTCTGCTGATGATGTTGCTGTATTTGCTTTGCTTACTGGACTATTGTCTGATACAATTCGCAAATTATCGCTGTCTGTATCAAAACCTGATGCAATTACAAGGTCCCCTTCATTTTCACTTGAGCTGTTATTATACATCAATGACACATTCGACTTGTCAGGGTCACCATTAAATGCCGATTCAAGCTTTTGCTTATTCTCCTGAATCATTACTTGTTTCTTTGTGTGTGCTTTACCTTTGTCTCTAAGTATGCTGCTTTTTATGATTGAATGTGTGGTACTTGTCGAAGTTTCTGCTACACTAGTCGCAAGTGATTGCACATCATTCTCACACGTAACCATTTGCCTTACATCATTCTCATGTGTAATGGTCTCATTATTGAAAGCCGATTTTGGGTTGGGACTTGATGGTGAGTCGCTGACGGCATCTGCTTGAGTCTCACTGTGATCCAGGGATGCAATACTTGAAGCATGATTTAGATCAGGACTCAATGGTGAGTTTCTAATAGCATCTGCTTGAGTCTCTTTGGAGCCAGGATTTTGATCAGGGCTCAATGGTGAATCTCTAATGGTATCATCTTGAGAGTCTTTTGAGGCAGAATTTTGATCAGGACTTAATGGTGAATCTCTAATGGTATCATCTTGCGTCTCTTTGGAGCCAGGATTTTGATCAGGACTCATTGGTGAATCTCTAATGAAATCACTTTGAGTCTCTTTGGAGTCATGATTTTGATCAGGACTCATTGGTGAATCTCTAATGGTATCATCTTGAGTCTCTTTGGAGTCATGATTTTGATCAGGACTCAATGGTGAATCTCTAATGGAATTACTTTGATGATGATTTTGATCAGGACTCATTGGTGAATCTCTAATGGTATCATCTTGAGTCTCTTTGGAGTCATGATTTTGTTCAGGACTCAGTGGTGAGTCTCTGATAGTATCATCTTGTGTTTCTTTGGATGACAAGGAAGCATCTCCAGTATGAGGAAGTTTACCTTGAGTAATTGGATTGTTAGGACTAGATGACAAAGTTTGTTTGCCTTTACATTGAGTGTCAGTTGGTGATTTGACAGTCATACCCCTGATGTAAGTTGGCTCAGGATCGGGCGAGGCTGGCGATTCTTGGATATCATCAACTTCAGATGGTTTGGAAGACAAGCATGCATTGCCTTTAATGATATTTTCAGCTTCAGTCTCTAGGCAAGGATTATCATCAGTTTGAAATGTATTTTGTGATATTATAGTACCATCCCCTTCATTAGGATTAGTTACAGTGTCTAGACCAGGAGATAATGGAGAATCTGTTGTTTCAGGAGTATCAACTTGAATACTTTCCGCCTTAGCTGATACTTCTACTGATGGTGGGGCATCTTGTGTACTTTTACCTCTCGTTTGATGCGCATACAACCGTGCCTTGTTAGTTAAACCACTCAGTTCTTCAGGATAGGATTCCAATGATGACTTATCTTCACATTGCTTTATCCGTTTTGGCAGTGGAAACATTAATCCACTACCGAACGTTTCCAGATCCATCAGAGCATCTGCATCAGACACAGCTCCAAACGTCAAAGATTCAAGTTTGCCTTCACTCGGGGCACTGCTAGAAAAGTCAACGCCGCCTTGCAGATAGTTTTCCACAATGTTGTCTCTGGAGTCTACTGTAATAGGAGACTTACAATCGATGGACAGCATCTGTTTTAAGGCCGCTTTGTGGAACACTGCATTGGCTTCATGCGGGAAGATGACCTTCTGCTTTAGAGGATTGTCAATATAAATGGTTTTCACTGGAGCAGATTGTCCATTACCTAAAGTAGAGTACCAAAATATAATTGTATTTAAGTGTTAAGGAATTTGTAAGAACATAACCTTGTCAGATATAAGACTAAAGTTGCCAGTAAATAGTTTTAAGTTTAATTAGAGCAAAATATAATTTGATAAAACAAGATCTTATGTGAAAACATGACCTCTAAAATGTCACCCTGCCTATAATTAATATCCCTACCTCTATGCAGTGGTATCAGTGCATATTCTTGTGATAGCCTGGAGTTCAGATTTGTGACAACAGTTTTTCAACAAACAGTCCTTTTATGATCAAAATAAAACCTTAAAACTTAACCCTTTAAACCTAAGCGGTCCCAGTCTGTTTGTACCCCTCACCCTAGCCTTCCCGTGGTTAACACACAAAATATTGATTTTTGCAGGAAATGGATAAAACAATACTAAACTTGTTCAGAATCATTTGTAATATTGTAAAATCTAGTACAATCGCGTCATTGCATATTCTTATGATAGATGAAGCAATCCCATGCATGTGCCACGGTCTGTCTGTGATGATGCTGAAACATACGCTATTGCATTATGCACATGAGTGATCACTGGAATACATACAGACATCACTGTACAAAGGAAGGTTAATGGTAGAGAACCTACCACTAAAAGCGAATCCTCTATATAATTATTAAGATTTCCATTATTATCATGCAAGGTATCATCAGCTGTTTACTGACTGAATTGAAACACATTGGCTTACCCTCGTCTCCATAACACGACACAGTTATTGGAATTTCCCACTGTTGATCAAAATTCACGGGTGGTGGATGGTTGTCCAGTAATGTTTCCATGGCAACATAAGATATGACAATGTTGGCATTGTATTTAGCCGCAAGCTTCTTCGCATTCTCATCCTCACTCACGATCTAATAAAACAATGACATGAGTGTATAAGTTACGTAAAAAGCATCCTCAAAATCATGTACGAAAAGATCATCTTTACAAGTCATAACTGAACTGCAAATGTTCTGATAAATACATATCATATACAGCGTGTATCAAAAAGAACGCAACACTTTTTGTCGAGAGCTGTACGGTCACAGTGAAAGACAAATTACTCTAACACTTATATATTCTGTTAGGTCTACTTATTGGCTATCACATAGTCAAATTACAACGATATCGATTATTTATTCGCTGAGATATTAAAGGTATAAGTAGTGAAGTGCAAAACACGTTTTACATTGTTCGTTCTAAGAACTTGGATTTTCCTGTCCGATTAGTGATATGGGTTAACAGTTTAATAACTATGTAACCTTTTTGTCTGGAATGGTTTATCTTAATTCCCTTTGTTTGAGTAAGGTGGTACATAAAATCATTGAATCGTGTAATCTGATAATCATTCGACCATTTGAATACGTCAATCACCCTTTTTAAGTTCGGAACCACTGATTGCTATGATCACCACATAATGTCTATGGTACGTTCTTTCATAAATTAAAGTTCATAATCGATGCATCTTAAAACAAGGACAGCATTTTGAGGGTCGAGCAGCACCATAATGTCCCATTCCCATTCACAACAGACTAACAATGACTGATTCATACAAGACAATTACTACCTTCAATGGACTATTCCATTTGTTTATCTTTTGAATAATGTGCCATACTGTTTTATTTATGACATTAACAAGAGAAAAAGAGAGAGGATTTGCAAACAGACTTTGTAATCTGGATTTTTAAGTTGTGTCATTAACTATCAACTAATTAATTGCCAGAATTAATTAATATTGATATGATACTGTAATAGCCAGACATTTGATACCTTTAACATGAAATTTTTTTCTCTCGGAATGATGAGTTTGATTCCAATTATTTAAGACTAAGTACAATAAGTGATTAAAGTGTCTTGCTAATACCGTATTCACCTGACAAAAAAATCAGGCATACAGGATAAACGATGTAAAACGTGTTTTGCACTTGTCTACGTGTATCGTTGATATCTCAGCGAATCAATAATTGAAATCGCTGTAATTTGACTATGTGATAGCCAATAAGTACAGCTAACAGAATATATAAATTTCAGAGTGATTTGTGATTTGCCGTAATCAAAGAGCTCGCGACAAAAAGTGTTGCGTTTTTTTTGATACACCCTGTATATAAGATTGTGTTTGTTTATCTGTTGCACAATGCATAGACCTTGCATCACTGTGTGCAATTATCTCATTTGGGATCTCACAATTTGTCTTGAATGAAATTGATGCTGTGTACATTATTTATCTACATGCTTAAAACTTGATCGGCAAGTATCGTGTGGCCATGTGGATAAGGTGCCTATCTAGTAATCACATAGATTTAAAAACTAGATCCGTTACGAAATGTATTGCCTATCTCTTTATGTGTAACAGGAAAAAGAAAGGCAGCCGCGTTGCATCCTGGAACCAGTGTTTCTCTCCGCGCTGACAGGTTTTTTTCAGCAGATGCTAATGCACGTCATCGTCGTCATTATTTGGATCATGGCTGATTCTTTGTGACCCTATTGATAATGGAGCGCCACCATTGTCTATTTTGTGACATGTAATGTGCAGAGATAAGAGAGATAGACCTGCTGATTCCTTAATGCCATCAGTCTTACCAGACTTTTGGTCTGCCACATTTACACCATACTCACACACAGTTTCCCAAAAATGTGTCCCCGATGTGGGAAAAATGGCAGTGCATCGGATCTAGTTTATAAACCTGTGAGTAATCAGCAGTTCTTGGGTTTGATTCCCAAAATCCCATGTAGATGAATCAACAGGACTGCATAAAGTCATTTCTTCCTCATGAATTACAAGATTTTCTTGGATCAGCAAATCCAATTGGATCTGGAGTAAGTGTACAGTAATTCCCCATAGTCCAGTATCATTTCACTGGATCAAGCTCCACACTCCTACACTTTGTGCAGCCCTGTAGATGAATGTGTCTGCTTTGTCTGCCCGATTATATCAATCGTAAACCCATGATTGGTAATCTGCTTTATACAGGCCGACTCAAAAAGATTTACAGTGGACAAGCTGAATTTATATAGCTAGAAATACTGCTGCATTTGATCATGGCGTTTGTGGTTCAACTTTAAAGTACATTTAATTTTTAAACACATCTTTAGATTTTACAAATTGGACATTTATGATGGAAATGTCAATAAAACTAGCAATTAATGGTGATTTTAGCTTTGATTACATAATTACCGGAATGTCATCCTTTTTAGGTTCTTTGTTTGCTCCATCTTTGACAGAGACCAAATGATGCAGTACTGGTGGTTTGTGAGGATCCAATGATTGCAGGGCCATTGGTGTAGTTTCACCCTGAAAAATAAAATATGTGTTGTGAATAGGAGTTGTGGAATGTGGAGTTGGGGGTAGGGTTGGGGGAGAAGGGAGGGTATGGAGAATTTCATATTTTGGTATTAACTATCACCCAGCAAAATGTCAATGGATCCTAACATTTGAAGAAAAACTGGGTATCTTAGGTGTAATATGTGCATGACTTGAACTTAGACTCCATTGCGGAATAAAGCTGTGTAATCCTTTCCAGAAGATTTCATGCTAGGCTAATGGTTTAAAAGATTAAAATTAAGAATACACCAGAAAAAGTTGACCCATATGTATACCCAAGAGCAATTATATTCCTTCATTTGCCCAAATTATTTGGGCAAAAAGGCTAAATCCTAGATATCACACCATTTAATAAACCCTACACTAAATAGCTTTAAAGAAAAGAGGGCTCATTCGTGTACAATACTGGTAACATGTGGCCCTACTTTATAGCCCATCCCCAAATCCTCATATCCTCGGAATAGTTTCTTCATCTATACCCGAAAAGGAAAGATCTGGAGAAGATATGCAGTACAATAATAGAGAGAAAATGCCAAGTTTATTGAAGCTCATCAGCAGCACATATTATATATAGTATATGTTCTGTCAAAACAAAACCATGTATCTCCATTTGGCGCTTCAGCATGTATAAAGTAATACTTATGTATAACCTTTGGGCTGTCTGCTCTAAACATGTTCAAGGGCCAAAGCACTATGAAAACCTTGTAAGTATGCTTACCCCTGAAAATGTATCATAACTCTTAGGCAGTTTTACTTTATACATGTTGAATGGACCAGAAAAACATATATAAAGTTTTTGACAGAACAATGACAAATTATAAACCTACCTATTACAAAATCAGAAGGCACGGATCAGATGGAATGGTGAATGGTGGATAAGTTGTTCGCTTATGTACACGTGCCCCAAAATTGTGCAAGACCAAGTTTTATGGTGATAGGTCCTTTGCCGCAGCACCAAAAGTGTGGAACATGTTGCCCTCCAAGCTTCGTGCAACATCCAATTTAAATTCATTTAAAAAAGGACTTAAAACTCATTTGTTTAATGCACTTGGCTAGATATTCGTTTCCATAATTTCAGTCATGTCAGTGTAATATTGCAATTTCTGATAGTCTCTTGTATTTTGTCCTTCTAGAGTGAAATCTATGATGTGCAATTTCTTAAAAATACAAATATATTTAATTGTGTATATAATTATTATTGACAACCATTTCTGGTTAGACTACGACATTTGAATAGAGTGCTCAATACCGTAAACGGTAGAGCGTATAAAAATTCAGAGGTATAGACCTTCCGGAATATTATCGCTACTCTGAGTTTCATGGACAATCCCATACGGTCATTTTGTCCAATCATTCTATTCGCCTGATGATTGGACAAAATGACCGTATGGGATTGTCCATGAAACTCAGAGTAGCGATAATATTCCGGAAGGTCTATACCTCTGAATTTTTTTTAATTGTGTATATATATATATTTTAATAATGTCTTTTATCTGAATTTGCCACGCTGTTTGCTGGTCAAAAATGTTTGGTAGTATTCTTCTTATAATGTATTTTACTATGTTCTATATTTGTATTGACAACTAGTATCTGGTTTTTGATTATTTTTAGTATGTAACTGGATATTAGTAGTATTGATTGAATATTTTAGCATATTAAAGTTTTCTAGAGTTCATCGATCGAAAACTCCTTTGTTGACCGCAAGTGAAATTATGGATTGTTGGGAGGCGTCATAGTTACGTCCTCTCATCCAATCAGGTTTGGGTGCATTCGACCGCCCCTTTTGGTTTTCGGTCACTCTGCCTCTCTTGAGTCATAACGCTTTTTGGCACCATACGAGAAGGTTCTCACTTTTAAAAGCGATATTCGGCGATATTCGGCTTCACCTGAATTTTTTCAGAGGTTTCTTCGCTGCTACCATGGGTCGTCAACGTGGTCAACGTGGTCGTGATGGAGCTAGCAATAGGGCTAGCAACAAGCGTTCAGCTACTTCTGCAGGGTTACCCTCACGAGAGACTAGATCACAGGCTAGGCATCTAGCTGCAGCCTTGCAGGAAGATCATCAGCCTTCAACGTCGGGAGGAGGGGCAAGTTCGTTAGTTTCTAATCCTGCCCCAGATTCCCGCCAAAATTCTCGGCAAAATTCTCGCCAAGTTGCGGGTGCGAATGTTCCAGCGGCGAATGTTCCAGCGGCGATCCCGCCGAACTTACAACAACAACGTTCAGCAGAGGCGGTAGTGCCAGTTAGCGATCGTAATGATCGCGAACCAGAAATGCAGGAGGAACTTGCTCGACCACAGCAATCCAAAAATGGCGGCGGTGTGTTGTCAATCTCTGACGGGCGTCGATCTAGTGATCGGCAAGAAAACGATGGACAGATTCAACGACAAAGTCAGGCGGTTGGTGAAGTTGGAGAAGTGGCTCGTGACGGCGCTGAAATTGCACCAAATTTTCACAATGGCGGCCAGAACGCGGGAAATAGTTTCCAACAAAGAGGTGATGTGGGCGTAGTGGGAAGACCGTCGAATTCGGCAGCCAGTTCAGTTCTTCTGTGTTCCGACCTCAGATGGGATTTTCTTCTTCTTTTGGCGAGCAGAGCGGTGAGATAGATATCTATAATGTTACAAATTATCTGGGCATAGAAACCTAGCCCCCGTTAATCCACCCGCCCCAACAATGAATTCCCTCACCTCTATATGTAACCCGTTGGGAGAGGGCCTTCCTCAACAAATAAAGGAAAAAATAAGGAAGGGGGAGTTTGTCGATTTTGGCGCCCTTTTAGACAAAGAGGGGGGGGGGCGATTTTGGATTCTATACAAAGACAAATTATTGGGGTCAATGAATGGGGTCAGGTTACGGTTCAAGAGGCTAAACCTCAACCAAAAGTCACATCCATCGTCTCGTGGACGAGTGCTTTTTTGGTTTTTTCGGCTGTATATCTTAGGGCTCACCCTAGCCGTACTCAGGAGATGTTGAAATATGGGCACACTATTCGCACAGCAGCTGCAAGGTTTCCAGGGTTCGGGTGGCGCCAATATGACATACAGTTTCGTCTACGCCAGCAATCGCACCCTGAAAGCTCTTGGGCTGCTCTTGATGGGGAGCTTTGGGCATTTTATGTTACAGTCCCTGCTTTTCCTCATCCAAATCCTAAGTTTAATTCGTTTCGGGGGGGGGGGGGGGGGGGGGGGGTCAATCAGGTAATCGGGGGTCAGGACATAATTCAGGTCAGAGAGGGGGGTATCAAGACAAAAATCCAGCTACCCGGGTTTCCTTGTGTTACGCTTTCAACAGAAAACAAGGTTGCTCCAAATCCTACTGTAAGTTTAAACATGCCTGTCTGGCCTGTGGATATGAGGGGCACAGGTCTGCAAATTGCAAGTCAAACTCACGGGGATCAACACGCGCAGGAGTCAATTAAATATAGTCATGAGGTGAAAGGGATGTGTAAACATTTGGGTTTGTCTAGTAATTGTCTTTGTTGCATATATCAATCTCCCGTGAAAACTGATATGATTTTACCTTGGTTGTCTAAATATCCCAATTCATATGCTTCACAAAAACTTAGGGATATGTTTTGTAATGGGTTTAAGTTAGAATACTCAGGTTCTCGGGAGGCTCGGGATGCTCCTAATTTAAAATCAGCGCGTGACGATCCAGATTCAGTCATCGCAAAACTTGATAAGGAAATTAAATTAGGTAGGGTTGCCGGTCCCTTTGATAGAAAACCGTTTAATGATTTGATTATATCACCAGAAGGTCTAGTTCCTAAAGCAGAGAAAGGCAAGTTTAGGCTAATACAGCACTTATCTTATCCTCATGGGGAGTCTATTAATGACGGTATCGATAAAGATGCTTGCAAAGTGCAATATGCAAGCTTCGATGATGCAGTCAGCTTGGTCATTCGGGCGGGAAAAGGCGCATTTATGGCCAAAGCCGATATTGAATCAGCATTTAGGCTCTTACCAATTCATCCTTGCGATTTTCCTTTATTGGGCATCCAAGTTCTTGACAAATTTTACATAGATAAAGCTTTGCCCATGGGCGCATCATGTTCTCCAGCTTTTTTCGAACTTTTTTCAACTTTTCTCGAATGGGTAGTTAAACATGAGTCAGGGTCAGATTTAATAAATCATTATATGGATGATTTCATTCTGGTATCAGGTCCTATGGGCTCCGTAACGGGCAAGTCCATGTGTTTACGCTTGATTAAATGTTTGGAAAATGTCTGTTCTAGTTTAGGGGTACCACTCGCACCTAGTAAATCAGTTGGTCCAGCTTCAAAATTAGTATATCTTGGGCTCGAAATAGATTCAATTAATCAATTGGTTACTGTCCCTGATCTTAAATTAAAGGCAATTGTCGAGAAAGTAAATAACGCAATAAAGTCTTCAAAGCTTACCTTGAAATCCCTTCAATCCTTAATTGGTTCTCTATCATTCATTTGTAGGGCTATAGTGCCAGGTAGGGCATTTTTACGACGTTTGATTGATCTCACTCGGGGCATAACCCAACCGTGGCACAAAATTAGGTTATCACAAAGGGCTAAAAGCGACTTGGTAACTTGGTTAGTCTTTTTGCGCGATTTCAACGGTAGAGCAATTTTTTCAGACCAGTTTTTGCAGGAGGATAGAGACTTACAATTGTTTACTGATGCCAGTGGGAGCATTGGTTTTGGGGGTTTTCTCAAGGGAAAATGGTTTCAAGGCAAATGGCCTTCAGATCTAAGCGCACCAATGCTTTCCATAACTTGGAAAGAATTCTTTCCAATCTTAGTTGCATTAGTTTTATGGGGTGGTTTGCTGAAAGGTACTCGCGTACTAATACGCTCGGACAATGAAGCGGTAGTGGCTATCATAAACAAACAAACTAGTAAATGTCCAGCAATCATGAAACTTGTACGCTTTTTTGTGTTACAGTGCCTCAAGTTTAATATTTCCTTTTCAGCGTGTCATATCCCTGGGATCGAGAATAATATTGCTGATTCTCTTTCACGATTTCAGATGTCTCGGTTTTTGATGTTGGCTCCGAGCGCGGACGTGTTGGGCGCAGCAATTCCAGAGTTTATATGGAAGCTATAGAAGCTGAGGCACATCGCCTTTTGAACTCTTCTTTGGCTTCTAGTTCTCACTCAACTTATGAAAGGGGTTTACGTTTTTTTGACGAATTTAGGTCGGGTGCAGGGTTTAGTAGGGCATGGCCACCTCCCTCTAATCATATTATAGCTTTTATTGCTCATATGTCCATTGAGGGCAAGACATCTTCAACAGTTGATACTTATGTTGCTGCAATTGCGTATGTTCATAAAATCAATGGTTGGGTGGATACAACTGATAATTTTATTGTCCGCAAATTAAAGGAGGGCTGCAGACGTCAGAACAAACAGGAGGATCGTCGTCGTCCTATTTCCCTAACCATATTGCATAACCTGATTCTCGCCCTTCCTGAAATTTGCATTTCTAGCTTTGAGTCATGTCTTTTTCGCGCAGCTTTTTCATTAGCCTTTTTTGGTTTTCTCAGGGTGGGCGAGTTTACAGCAGCATCAAAGAAAGGGGATTGGTCTAGAATTATTTCTGTTAACGATATCAAATTTGGTTGTGGGGCCAAAAACAGATCAAAAAGGGAATGGAACGTCCTTGAGACTCGAAAGGAGCCCTCTGTCGGCTATATGTCCTGTAAAATCAATGGAGGATTATCTCAAATTAAGGCCAGCTGGCCCAGGCCCCCTGTTCATCCATTTTGGAGGGGAACCCCTCACTAGGTATCAATTCAGCTGTATTCTAAAAAAAAGGGGTCACATTTATTGGTTTATCAGCAGTGGGTTTTAGCCCCCATAGCTTTCGAATTGGGGCTGCCACTTCCGCAGCACTTGGGGGTATGTCAATTGGGGATAATCAGAATATGGGTCGTTGGCGCTCGTCAGCTGTCAACTCTTACATTATACCTTCACAGGTAATCGTTCCGGGTGAATGGGCGTAATTTGTATCTTTTTATGTCCAACATTAAAAATTAAAATAAATAAAATTCCAACACAAACAAGACAAAATCAACCCCTTTTAATTTAATTTTATTTTTTCTTCTCTTCCTTTTTTGTTTTTTGTTTCGGCTTCCTTTTATTTTATTTATCTACAGGTCCCTGTCGTACTTGGATCATGGGGGATTCAATTGTACACTGGGCTGGGTTGCAAAATTCGCAGCTTCAGGGTGGAGGTGATGTGTCATGGATTGGTAGAAGGGGTGCCCATGTGTCGGGGCTGGCTAGTCGGCTGAAACGTCAATTAAGAAAAAGACCGTATCCAACTACTATTATACTGCATATTGGGACTAATGATGTGTTATATTCATCCACATTCCTCATGCGTAGAGTTATTGCGGAAAATGTGATGGGGATTAGACAACTGTTGCCTAATACCCGGATAATTTTGTCAGATATAACGCCCAGATTGTTTTATTACGGCCAAGTGCGAGATGGCGCCGGGAGAAGGGTTGCAAATTTTCTCAATTCTCAGGCCCATAGATGCATTTATAATATGCACAATGCATACTTCATTAAACACTCTGTAGCGTTTGCCCCTAGGCAGTTTGGCCTCTTCCGCCCAGATGGGCTTCATCTAAGCGAGGAAGGCATCATTGTCTTCAAGATGGCTTTATCAGAGTCACTCATGTTTTTTGACAGGAACCCGTCCGCCAAGGCCTTTCCTCCTGTTGTGGGCTTCAGGCACTAAATAAGTCTGCTAGCTCGGGGGGGGGGGGGGGGGGTGTTTGGCAATCTCCTTCATGGGATCTTGGTTGGCGGTTTCTTGATTATCAAAAAATTGAAGCCCAGATATATTATCTTTAATGACTTATAGTCGTCAAGTCGCGATAAATTAAGGTCACAAAATGTATTTATTAATTTTATTCTAATCATCTGGTTTACAAGGGTAAATATCCCCTTTGCTTTTTTAATTTGTATCCGCCCAAGGTTTTAGTTCTCGTTGGAAATTTCTTTCCCTCTTTGGATTCGGCAGGAGATTTCGATTTCAACACTCAAGATCTATTTTCGCGTCCGCTAGTTATTTACATTCTAGATGGCTGACTCTTGTGACACACGGAGTCAGTTGGTATTCTCTTGAGTGGCAAATTATTCTCCTGACCTCAATCTCTGACAGCTAATTTATAAATTAAAATACCTTGGGCGGTCCTTAAACAAATGGTTTCCATTATGATTTCTTCTATAAAGATTTGCAAAAAATATGATATTGCTATGTGATCTGGAAAATAATTGCAGTCGTCAATTATGTGTTTGAAATAAAAATTCAAATTCTTATGGTGCCAAATAGCTACCAATACCAAATATCAGTGTGTGGCGTATTTCTCTTATCGGTAAACAATAAAGTTTTCTAGAGTTCATCGATCGAAAACTCCTTTGTTGACCGCAAGTGAAATTATGGATTGTTGGGAGGCGTCATAGTTACGTCCTCTCATCCAATCAGGTTTGGGTGCATTCGACCGCCCCTTTTGGTTTTCGGTCACTCTGCCTCTCTTGAGTCATATTGCTTTTTGGCACCATACGAGAAGGTTCTCACTTTTAAAACCCACCCTCCTCCCATATATCAATTTTCGGGATGTTATTATTGTTAAAAATTACATTAAGATTGTTAATTATTGGAGTGTCAAATATTAAACTTATATGGGATAAATGTTAAGCCTCACATTCCATGAGTGTCAAATATTCAACTTATGTTGGATAAATGTTTTGCCCCACACTCTTATGAGTGTTCAATATCCAACTTATGTTGGATAAATGTTAGCCCCACAATCTACGAGCGTCTGATATTCAACTCATGTTGGATTAATGTTTAGCCCCTCACTCCTATGAGTGCCCAATATTCAACTTATGTTGGATGAATGTTTAGCCCCACAATCTACGAGCGTCTGATATTCAACTCATGTTGGATTAATGTTTAGCCCCTCACTCCTATGAGTGCCCAATATTCAACTTATGTTGGATGAATGTTTAGCCCCACAATATACGAGCGTCTAATATTCAACTTATGTTGGATAAATGTTTAGCCCCACACTCTCATGAGTGCCCAATATTCAACTTATGTTGGATAAATGTTTTGCCCCACAATCTACGAGCGTCAAATATTCAACTGATGGTGGATAAAGGTTAAGCCCCACTCTTTTAATGAGTGTCAAATTTCAACTTATGTTGGATATTGGTTAGCCCCACAATCTACGAGAGTCAAATATTCACTTATGTTGGTTAAATGTTAAGCCCCACACTCTTGAATGCCAAATATTCATCTTACTCTTGAATGTCAACTTATGTCGGTTAATAATTTTAGTCACAAAATCTATGATGTGTCATATATTCAACTTATGTTGGATTTATAAATGTTCACCCATGCAGGCGGTTTCTTGATTATCAAAAAATTGAAGCCCAGATATATTATCTTTAATGACTTATAGTCGTCAAGTCGCGATAAATTAAGGTCACAAAATGTATTTATTAATTTTATTCTAATCATCTGGTTTACAAGGGTAAATATCCCCTTTGCTCTTTTAATTTGTATCCGCCCAAGGTTTTAGTTCTCGTTGGAAATTTCTTTCCCTCTTTGGATTCGGCAGGAGATTTCGATTTCAACACTCAAGATCTATTTTCGCGTCCGCTAGTTATTTACATTCTAGATGGCTGACTCTTGTGACACACGGAGTCAGTTGGTATTCTCTTGAGTGGCAAATTATTCTCCTGACCTCAATCTCTGACAGCTAATTTATAAATTAAAATACCTTGGGCGGTCCTTAAACAAATGGTTTCCATTATGATTTCTTCTATAAAGATTTGCAAAAAATATGATATTGCTATGTGATCTGGAAAATAATTGCAGTCGTCAATTATGTGTTTGAAATAAAAATTCAAATTCTTATGGTGCCAAATAGCAACCAATACCAAATATCAGTGTGTGGCGTATTTCTCTTATCGGTAAACAAGTATTGTTGTAGTTTTAATGATTTTGTTGTTGTTGTAGTTTTTAATATCTTTCTGTGCAGCGCCTTGAGGCTGTTTACATCGTAAGGCGCTTTATAAATCCCATGTATTATTATTATTATTAAAACACAGATGAATTCAACCTAGGTAAAGGTGTGAGGCAGGGTGTATCGGTCACCATACATGTTCATCTCATAAAAGTCATGAGAGATGCCAATGTAAACCAGTATGGGATAAAAGTAGGAGGTACACCAATCTGAAATCCCAGATATGCCGATGACGCTGCACTCATTGAAACCTCTGAAGAAGACATAGAAAGACTAACATCAGCCGTAAACGCTGCAGGCAAAAAGCTAAACCTCAAGCTCAATGTCAAAAAGACAAAGCTTCTAACAACTGGAGAAGAACAGCCTGAACTTAATATCTCAATATTTGGTGAAGATCTTGAACAAGTCAGTCAGGAATTGCAAGGTTAGGATGCTAGAACTCCAGGACCTGTGGAATCAAAAGGAAACTGGCCTACTTTGGGCATATCCTAAGAGGCAGCGATAGAGGGAGAAGTGAAAGGCAGCAGCAAACAGGTCGTTAGAAGAAACAATGGTAACATGGAGCGGTATGAGTGTATTAAAGGCTAAGCGTCTGGCATAAGACAGAGCAGTTTGGAGAAAGATGATCCAGAGATGCGAATGTATGGCAGCCAATTGTCACAACTTACAGAGGCCCAAGGCAAGGCATGGCAAGGCATAATAAAAAAGTGGTGTTTTAGTATTGTGGGATTCTAATTGTACTCAAATGTGCAAAAGTTTCTTACCAGTGTTATTAGACACCCCATATGTTTGAGTACTGGGTCTGATGGTGTCACAGGCTCTACTCCCATGCCAATAGTCTGGTAAAGGGCATAATTATGTGGTTGTATTCTCAGTCTCTCACACCATTCACAGAGTAATCGCTGAAAAAAGAAAACACATTATGTTGATACCCAGTAATATAAAATAAAAGAGTAAAGCAATAACCGTATAAACGGCTGTTAACTAGATAAGCGATATTTGATGATTATATTCTAAAAATAAAAGTTAACTTACGATTTTCTTCCCATTATCATGTGTTTTCAATAAACCAGAATTTGCTATATTCCATATCATCTCAATTTTGGAGTGTATTCTAATCATAGGCGTAGCATTTGCCTTCCAGGACTGACAATTATCTTTGATTGTACAAGTGGCCATATTATAATAGTTCTTTAAGAAACTCCTTGAATCAGGATTATTTTGTCATATTTTTGATATTAAAACACCAATTGAAGGTGTATGTTTCGATCGGCTAAGCATATTTTTCACATGGATATATTTTGATATCAGAAGAAAACACATATTTCTCATTATTGCTGTAAAATCTTAGGCACAAGATATATTCCATTTGACGTTATGGGCCAAAATGCAGGCCGTTAACCACCCGGCCAGTTTGAGTACTACTCAATGGGCAATTTCAGGTCACCTTGTTCTTCTAAAATAAGAACCATTGGAGTTATGCAACTCAAACTTTGGAATACAACTATTTTAAGGATGACCCTTCATGTAGAATAGAAAACATCAAGTTGAAAATCGGGCCAGCAATCGGAACACCTATCTTTAATGACATACTTATTTTTCACACATAAAAGGTTTCCTTAGTGTGAAATACTCTTTCTGCTGAAATGAAATGTCATTATATAACATTGTTTACTATTGTTTACTGTAATACCTGTTAATGATGTTGTATACCAGATTTGGTATCAATTGAAATCATAATTGTGCATCATATATCGTCGCTGTTCTGTCAAGAACCTTTTCTGGCTTTTCTATGTATAAAGTCAAACTGCCTAGTAATGGTTAACCATTTTATATAGGAAGTGATGCTTTATACATGTTCAGGGGCAAGAGCACTTACAAGGTTTTGATAACTGTGCTTTTATGTCCTGCATTTTTTTTATAAGCAGACTGCCCAAAGATTATACATAGGAAATATTACTTTATAATAATAATAATAATAATAATAATAATAATAATAATAATAATAATAATAATAATAATAATCGGGATTTATATATCGCCTTTCCAAGATTAGATCAGATCTCAAAGCGCCGTAATTTCGCTGCCACTGATGAATCATCCGAATCAGATCACATCAACTAGGGTGCAGCCAATTCAGGCGCAAACCTATTCGCACTTAGATTGTATCATCCACCATTTTGTCAATGCAGCTCCCCAAATTCCATTGGGTGAAGGAAGTTTTTGATAACCGAAACAACTGATCAACGATTTTGAAAGCAGGAGGAAACCGAAGAATCTGGAGAAAACCTGCGAGAGTGTGCATGGATCGTGATAAACCAAATGCACATAAAGCCCGGCCGTGCACAGAATTGAAACCAGACTTAATTGGTGCAAGGCGAGGGAACTACCGCTGCGCCAACAAGCTCCCCTGCGGAAGGACCAGATTGGCAAAACACGGTTCTGACAGAAAAGTGACGATATGCAGTGGCTTTTTAGAAGTCAGTACTTAAACGGACAGCTTACCTTAATATATACTTGGGCCAGGGGGTGTAGGTAAGCATAATCATCAACACATCTTTTTGCCACAATCTCTGCATGTCTCTGAAACTCACGCTGCTCATTGCTAATTTGTGTTTGGTATTGCTGAATAATTTGAAAAAAACATAACATTATACCACAAGACGGTAGAAAAACAAAAACCATGTACTATGGACCTGACTGATCCAGTTCAATTTTTTAAATTTAATTTTACAAAATAGTTTCTGAAAAAGAAAAAGAAAAAACAAATTAATGAAATTTGCAAACATTTTTAAGACCATTTTGAAAAAGAAACGAAAAACACAAAAACGCCCGACCGACTGACGCCTAACATCAATGTATAATAAACTGCTCAAAATAAGTCCGGAAAATGGTTTTCAATCATCCTTTTTTCAAATATTTCATAATATATTCATATTGTGTTTCATATAAATAAAAGCTGATGTGTTCCTCTTTCCAAATATAACTTATTTGTAAGAATCACTTGTTTCAGTGCTTAGCCACCTGCTTGTGAATGTGGGGAGGTGACATTCAAAATGTGCCAAATTCACCACTATTTTGTACTCAAAAGAACAACTCTTCAATGAAGTGTCACATTGACAGCTACGCTGTTTCAAACCTTTAAATAACTGGCATTGTTCAAGTACCCTGTTTAGACGAATGTTTAAATACGCAAAACAAGTAATTGCTACATATTTGGAATCACTGAAAAGATGAACAAATCAGCTTTCAATTGATATGCAACACAAAATGAACATGTTCCAGGTCTCAGGAATATGCTTGAGAATATGGGGAGGTCTCAATCTGAATATGCCAAAAACATCGCTATTTTGTCCACAAAAGTCAATAGAGCATGTCTCTACAACACAGTAAAAATGTTGTTTAACAGTTTTAAACAACAGGGGTTCTTAATGTACCCTGCTTAAACAAGTTTTGTGTATTTAAACATTAATTTGAGCAGGATACTTGAACAGCAGCAGTTCTTAAAGTTTGTAAACAACGTTGTTTTTTTGTAGCTCTCGATGTAACACTTCATTGAACAGATAGATGACAGAGTTGTTCTTTTGAGCATGAAATAGGGGTGAATTTGGCACATTTTTAATGAGACCTCCCCATATTCACAAGCAGGTAGCTAAGCACTGAAACAGGTGATTGCTACGAATGAGGTATCGTTGGAAAGAGGAACACATCAGCCTTCTAAAATGTCTGAATATCATCAAACCAAATTATGCCGATAACACGTCGCATGATATTAAGGTTAATCATGATCATCAAAATGATTAATCCATTAACCATAACCACCCCCAGTGCCACAAATGTCCACGGTAAAGTCTGTCTGTGCCAGCTGGCGTGGCACTTTTTCGATGAAATAATGGCCCCAGGCGCACTGGTAGATTGTCCGTCTCGCAACCGAGAGGTTGTGGGTTCAAGCCCCGGTGGCGGCGCCACTCTTTTTGTCTGCGTTTTTGTCGTTGAAAAAAATTCCCGTGGAAAATGCAACTAGGAGGTTAGGGTTAATGGAATTTTATTTTATTTTATTTTTTAAAAAATGCCACAAATGTCCACAGTAAAGTCTGTCTATGCCAGCTGGCGTGGCACTTTTTCGATGAAATAATGGCCCCAGGCTACATAGTTGGGCGAATATACTCCCCCAAGTATGGTTGGCCCCTGTGGCGCACTAGTAGATCGTCCGTCTCGCAACCGAGAGGTTGTGGGTTCAAGCCCCGGTGGCGGCGCTACTCTTTTTGTCCGCGTTTTTGTCGTTGACAAAAATTCCCTTGGAAAATGCAACTAGGAGGTTAGGGTTAATGAAAAATAACAATACACCCAATGGATGGGCGACACAGAAAATGAAATCCACTTTGTACTTGATTCATTGATCTTCATCTTACCCTAAACTCTCTGAGTTCATGAAGCTCCTGGGTGGTATGTTTTCCTTGCAAAGAATGCTGCGAATATTTTGCTTCCAACTTCAAATATTTCTTGTGCTGTGAAAGCATCAGACTTGAGTAGCGTGGATAACGGAATTCTGGTCTGGCGCTGCATTCTAGACCAGAATAAGGTTCTTTACGTTTTTGGTTTGCATTCTCAGACCTGAATCAATGATGGGAGGGAAGAGAAAATGCAAAACTATATCAACAGATCTTATGATCCCAACTTGCTGATAGGATGCATATATGCATGATTTCAGTCTCACTATAGAGTCTATCAAAAGACAGTGACAGACAGGTGAAAGATACGGGTGCATACACGATGCGCCTTAATAGTTATGTCACTGTCCGGAGGAAGGGAAATAGAGCTATAGACAGGACTGGCCATTTCTTAGTTTCCACAGACAAATGTCTATACTGGTCTGGAACTCTGTGTGCTATGTTTCATTGTCAATTCTTTTTTTGAAAAAACCTAAATTGAAATATTTCAGGAGTTGATAGTTTATAAACTTTGTGTTCATGATTTAGATAGTTATATAGATGCAGAAATTGCTCACCAGTGAATGTTACATGTACATATTCCACACCTATTCAAAATTTAATTCAATGAATGATATCTCAAATCCACCTAGTCTTATAGTTTACCAGACCTTTATCACATGTCTTCATTGTCTTATGTCTATATCCATTGACAACATCAACATGCAGCCAAATGTAAATGGTTTACCCAAAATAGCAAAATGACATACCGTTTATCAACTTTGGTCTTCTTATCAGTGCCTGATGGCGGTGTATTTATGGGGGCATATTTCTCTAAGAGTTCCTGTAAAGTTGGCTGCACTGCATAACGTTCAAATGCTGCTTCAGTGAAGAATAAATCGGAGTTGCAATCCATAGCTGCAGTGATGGGATGGAATGTCCAACGCTTTCAAGAGGCTGAGCGGCTGAGGTACACTAACATCCTGAAATGAAATGACAATATTATTATAACTTAAAGAAGTTTCAAACGTGCATGCAAGGAGAACAAAGTTGCCGGCTAGTTTCATCCTTTCTGGGTTTGGCGCGCTCTAACTTTTTCTCTGACTTTTTTGCTTCCACTTCCCGAGTTTTTCCTGCGGTTAATTCACTTTACCAGTTCACGCACCTGCCGTGTTGACAGACTCATTCGCTTTTTGGCTGCCTTCCTCTGCGGCGGTTCGGTGTTAAAATCTGCCAAGGTTCGCTTCTGTCCTTCACCAGTTTTTTCTTCTTTTTCTATGTGTCATATTTTTCTAGCCAACTCATCTATTGAACATTATAACTCTATAAGTATTACTTTAGTAACTGGTTGTTAATGTTTTTTGTAAACCTTCTTTGGTCTCCACTGCAATAATTTCATTTACAGTCATTTTCTACCCCCAAAAAGGATACTTAGATAGGAATCAGATTATGTAACATAGCTATTTCTTTTTATCAAGACTTGGGTGGAGATTGTTACGTGATCTAGTATTAGATTTATATACGTAAATAAACAGACACTCTTTAGATCGTGGTTTATCTTAGATGACATGTTATTAGACTCAATGTATTACTACTGCGCATGCGTGGTATAAGCGCTAGATCTGTTGATCTATTAATTATTACATTAATTATTACATTATGCTACAGGATATGAATCCTGTAACATCTCCCTTCCTTTATGGAAGTAGACTTATAGTCAATGCATTTATATATAATATGATTATGATTATGATTATGTAGTCAAGTAGATATCAACTGTCAAGTTATTTGAAATAAAAGTATGCTTCTTTGTGAGCACATTGAACAGTCTGATGTTGAATCTAAAGTTCAGATAATAATCCATATTATTGTCCATCTTCCTCTGTTATGAAAATAAGAGGTGGCTTAGTATGCATGGTAGCCTTTTATTTTAAAAGAGAATATATTTATAAACAAATGTTGCAATCTGCTAAGGCATCCTATGGCCTATTATATTATTCTTATCCAGATGTTGCAATCCATTTTCATTCTTTCTTTGCAGCTCTCTTTCTCAGCAGAGTTCGTATTTATATCAGTCTCAGCAGGGACGTCTCGAACATTGTCATATCATTGTAGTTTTCAGCAACGAAGCGAAACACAGACAAGTTCATTTCTTATATTTCTCACCGTCAAGGCTCTGTTTATCATCATATTCATCGTAGACTTTTTTTACTGTTCATAGAATTTATCTCACCATACCAGTCTTTATCAAGCGTTGTTGCTGGTGTTTCATATAAACTGCAACTATCATCGTTGTACAGCTTACCATACCAATCTATCGCTTATCTCAGCTACGTTGCATTCTATCGTTGAATGGCTTATATATGTAGCAAAGTTTCTCTTTTCTGGAATTACATCCTGAACATTTATCGTGTTGGATGGCTTACCAGATCCTGGGCTTACATTCGAAACAGTCTCTTGTTGAATAGCTTACCAGGAATTCATGCTGGTAATCGCAATTCTTATTTATAAACAGTTATTTCATCACAGTCTATCAACAGCCTTTATTTTAGTCCTTCTTGCTGGATAAATTCTATTATTTCAGTCTCTGCTTGTATATTTTATTAAGCTTGAACTAATTCTCTCACGAGTCACGACGAACTATCATATTTGTTCTCGCTGGATGAGTTGTCTTTATCATCATCGCTGATCTCGTTCTTGCAATTCAAGCAATGCTGCTCGCTCGCCAAGTTTTATTTACTTTTCGCCAAAGTGTTATTTACAGCCTGTAGCCCAGCTGCGTCAAATCCAATGCGCAGTGGCTCGTGTAATCTTTTCTCGTCTGTCACTTGCGAAACTTTTCTTCGTTTAACGCCCACACGATGTTGCTAAAATCGTTTTTTCTCGGTGAATTCAGGAATCCTTGGCATCAAAACCTGGTTCAATATGGGCGGGAGCAATATACAATGTCAAATCCCACATCTGACACCATGTTACGCGATCTAGTATTAGATTTATATACGTAAATAATGAGACACTCTTGAGGTCGTGGTTTATCTTAGATCGACATGTTATTAGACTCCATGTATTAATACTGCGCATGCGTGGTATAAGCGCTAGATCTGTTGATCTATTAATACATTATAATACAGGATATGTATCCTGTAACAGAGATCACTTCTGAAAACATATCAATTTTTAAGAAATTGTAATGAATCAATGGCACTCAACATAATTATAAAGTATGGTAATGTATCTCTGCAGGGCCAGAAACTTGTCAAAGTTTGGATCATTTTGATTCTTGCAAAGAATTTTGTGAGAATCTATGGATTCCCTCCAATCAAATAGTGTGACAGACAGATGATCTACAAGAATCAACGTGGATTCTCGCAACTTTACCGGCAGGAATATTTGTGAGAATAGATTCTCGGATTCTCCTTGAATTTCTGACCATGCTCAGCATTTCAAAACATGCCTGCTGATCCTGATATTCCATTTTTTGTCTTCATCTAGACTTTTTCAAATTTTCATCCATACCTTCATGGGCCTACACCAGGCATTCTCAAATGGTGGCGCGCGCGCCACTTGTGGCGCATCAAGGCATCCTAAGTGGCGCGAGAGTGGTTAAAATTTGTTTAAAAACAAAATATATCATGATATAGCCAGATTTCATAGGCCTATGACGGTCAGATGTATAAAGACAGAAATTTTTCGCGCGCTTGTGCCCTCAAAAGGGTAATATTACTTATTTATGTAGCCTACATACATATGTAAAAATATTTTGTGAAGGGAATTCTAACAAAATATGACCAAGTGGAGCTTCAACAAGTTGGTGACTAAAATGTGGCGCATCAGTAAATCTAGTTGAAAAAGCCTGGCCTACACCATTAGCAAGCAAAAGTTTGCTTCTCCCAAAACAGTCACATTTCCCAAAAATGATGTTACAGAAAAGGGACACTTACTTGTATTGTATTTTGGCAAATTTCATGTTAACGGAAACATCATTTTGGGGATATTTTACTTTTTTGGGGAAAGGGAAACATGGTATTGAAAAGGGGAAACTTTGTACGGATAGCTAAGCGATTTTCCTTTTCAGAAAAGTTTCAATTTCTTAAAACATGTAATTGTGTGGGGGTGTTACGCAAACAAAATTGTCTAGAATTTTGAAAATTGCCACTGTTTCTGAGAACATCGTTATGGGAAAATGAGACAATTTTGGCAAAAGTAAACATGATATTGAAAAGAAGAAACTTTCTGTGGGAAGCCAAGCACTTTCACTTTTCACATGTCTTTAAACTTCTCAAAACGATTAATCCTGTGCAGAGTTATGCAAACAAACTTGGTCTGATTTGCGTACAAAATAAAAATCATGAGAGAGAGTTGTTTAATTTACTGGTATAGGACCAAGTGCCACTTTTTCTAAAACATTATTTTGAGGAAATGTGACTGTTTTGGGAGAAGTAAATGTGGTATCGGAAACTTTACCCACCAGAACAGACTGCTACAAGTACAGCTTCTTCCCTCACACTATATCTTTATATGAATCCATCTACCAATCACAACAATCCAAGCACCATCTGCAAAGTCATTCAACTGCAGAGTGTACAAACACACTTAAGCGAGCTCCTGGGGCTGTACGTCATAGGGCAATAGCACCTCCAGCTGATACCAACTCAACTAGTCACGGTAACCACTCTACTGTATATACTTCGCATATCGATTCTGCGCAGGTTTCTTTTTGCTTCATCTGGTGATGGTTGTTTTTGTGTTTTTTTACTGAGTTTATTGTTTCCTGCACTGGATGTGAAGTGTTTTTGGGGTGATACTTTGGTCTTCTGCAGATTTAGATTCCGGTGATCATGTACATGACACGCATGTGTGATATTCAACGGCTGGGTATTGCGTTGCATAATAATTCTCATCTTCTTCTTGCAAACATTTTGATGGGCATGCACCCATACGATATAAAAATGCTCCAAGTGATTGTGATTCTTATCATGTTCTTCCTGAATGTCGGTCAACTCTGCCTTCGAGCAAGGGCGTCCCAAGCAAGTTTTACAATTTTGTTGGAGTCTGTAAAAAAATTGTCGGTACAACTATGTCGTGCCCCACCCCCCCCAGTTTCAAAAAACTGGGTACGCCCCTACGAGACAACTCGGCCGCCGAGACAACTTGGCCTCCGAGCCAAATCGGCCTCCGAGACAACTCGGCCTCAGAGACAACTCGGCCTCAGAGAACACTCGGCCATAAGACCACTCGGCCTATGAGACAACTTGGCCCTACGTACAAATTTCAATTGTAATATATTTTCTGATATCTTGCCATTTTATAGTTTGTTTGAACATCAAAAGGCATTATAAGACTTGTTTGAAATTATATTGTGAGTAACTAAGGCCAAGTAAAATAATTACAAGTTGCTCGTCCTGATTTTTTGAAGACAAGGAGGAGGCAGGGCTTTACTATTTACTGTTTTCCCATTTGTTGCTATTTTTATTAAAACTGATGTTTTGCCGACGTCAGAACTACGTAAACCAACAATAGAATAACTGGCTACATATTTTTTTTATAAAGACAAATATTCAGTAAAAATTCAAAATTGTAATAATTTTGTCGCCTACATATTTGAGAAAGATAATTGTTAAAAATAAATTACTGATGATTTGAATAATCATTGTTTTCATCTGCAACAATTTTAAGATCAAATTGATGATTGAATAAATATTAAAATTAACGAATACACATATAAATCTAAATACTAACTTTACCACACATTCAACATTCACCTCGTGTTGTTGTCAAATGAATTGAAGGAATTATATGTAAATTTCAGCGTCGATGATGGTATTTGATGGTAGATTTTGGTGGGGAAATAATGCAGCATCGCAATATGTTCAACACATATAGTGCATTTTACGATGTCGCATGGAATACCCGCAATTTCCGGTGTGTTTGTATTCTATCGGAAATGGCAGTTATTTCTTGTACATTGTGATTTTTCATCATACGCCAACACTGCATGGTCACCTAGATGTCATTGGAATTGAAAATTGCAAGTCATCAGATAATGAATCGTGAGGAATAGCTGAGAATCATCCAAAGAGATGAGATTTGTTTTGGTACGTTTTCTTTTGCATCAAAATAACCATAGCTAAAGTCGGCCAAAAGTCACCGCAATTACCTGTCAAAGTGCAAGGTAGTACGTGTCACAAATAAACGTAAACCTGTTGCACATACCTACTATATCCATGGAGAAGTCTTAGAAGAGGTTAAAGGGGCACTAAGAGATGTGTTGGAGACTGCGCCCTCAATTATGATAAAAACTGGGATTAGTATATTTTTATAATTGTATTACATGTATGAACTTACACCTAAAAGGTTTAAGAAAAATCAGCCCTCTTTGTACAAGAAAACGTAGATTCAAAAATGCTCGTACAGCCGCGACGAGCATTTTACATCCGACAGTATTCCCCTGCAGTACGCGTGATACATAACGCGAACCATATTTGCATAGAGGGCGTTTTTCAATAAATAGCGATGATATTGTTTTAATCAAGTTTTGCTGTGTTTTTGTTAGTAGAAACAACAATTAAGGGTGGGAATTTCGGGTAATTCTATACCCGGGTACCCGAAATATTTTTCGGGCGGGTACCCGGGTACCCGAAATTCAAAAAAAAAAAAAAAAAAATGATGGCATTTCAAAATGTGCTCCCCCAAGAAAAAAAGAATAAAATGGACCTTTTCCAATTTGTTTTTTATTTTTTTGATGACATTTTCATACTATCATTTATCAATACAAAGGTCAATAAATTATTCATTTCACCATTTTGGCGCCCGTTGTTTTCCTAGCCTGTTTAGCGGTGCATGTAACTCTTGTACCGTTTCATATAGATTTCGGCTCCTTGTTGACATCTATATTCTGTCCATTTCTATTACAAAAGGCTGACCTCTGGTATCTACAAAGAATAAAACTGACCTTTTCCAATTCGTTTTTTATTTTTTTGATGACATTTTCATACTGTCATTTATCAATACAAAGGTCAATAAATTATTCATTTCACCATTTTGGCGCCCGTTGTTTTCCTAGCCTGTTTAGCGGTGCATGTTGTAGGCCTAACTCTTGTACCGTTTCATATAGATTTCAGCTCCTTGTTGACATATTCTGTCCATTTCTATTACAAAAGGCTGACCTCTCTGGTATCTACATGTACAAAGAATAAAACGGACCTTTTACAATTCGTTTTTTTATTTTTTATGACATTTTCATTAATGTAGATTTGCCATTCCTGGTTCACCCTGTAATACATGAACAACTAAATCTGTATAAGTATAATGTACACTTTCATTTTCCTGCATCTCCAATTAAGATATTGTTGATTTTGAAATAAATTGTATTTTTACATAGAAAACAGTGTTGAAAAAATCATACTTTTGATAAGAATGAATTAAATAATTGAGTATAAGATCTTAGGTAAGGAGTTATCGTCCCTCATGGTGTGGGTCAAGGGGTTTTATGTGGGTTCTTAAGGGTCAAATACGAGTCAACTAAGGTCATGTGTTTTACTTGGAAAAAAATTAAAATGTAAAAAAAAAATTGTATTTTTTTTTTTTTAATTTTAATTTTTAATTTTTGATTTCGGGTATCCGGGTACCAAATTTGTAGTACAACAAATCATACTTAAGGATATTTGTCATCAGTTGGTATTATTCATCATAGGGTATTTTGCATGTTTCACTATCTGTCCCCATCCTAAGTATGACTCCTTCTAAATATGATTTTTGTGGTAATTTCTGTATCGCTTACCAGAGCTCAAAAACACACTTCTTTGTGCTTGTTCTTATCTACTCTTTCTCATCTATCTTGCCATTCGTTTAACATTTTGTACAAATGCACTATTCCCTTGAAATTTAAAGCGAAATTCTAATCCCATTCACTTTACGGCACTCGCGATGTTGATCGAAATCGGCGCCATGTTTGATTTAAATGAATAGTCTCATATTAATATTTTCGTTAGTTCGTAATGGTGTGCGTAGCGTATATAGATGTTTGTTATTTTGCGGTGGGGTATATGAGACTAATCTGGACCGCGGTACGATCCCGAAATGTCTAAAAAAAATTCTGCCATTGCATTTACACGGCGGAGAATTATGATTAAATAATGGAATAATTTAGCATTTTCATGTTTTAAAAAGTGGCTGGAAAGAAAGATGAGGACTTTATGAAGGTGCGTAGCTAGTATGAAAATCAACGGAAAAGCAGTTTTGCTGTAATTCACCCACAACTCATTTGAGTTGCACTCCATTCACTTCATACAGCAAATTAAATTGACAGTTTCTCGCAATACAATTTCCCCATACGTTGGTAGGGAAGAAAAAAAACAGAAAAAAACCACCAACGTATGGGTTTCCTGTACTACCAAATTTGGCACCCGGGACTGGAAATTTCGGGCTGAACTCGATTACCCGGGACTCGCTCCCAACCTTAACAACAATAATGGCAATTTTTAATGTTCATCTTGAATTCTGAAGTAAATTTTTAAAAATTTAAAAATTTTCAACACCACTTAATGTCCCTTTAACTCTGCCAAATACATTTTTGTACCTGGGACTGCACCTTGAGTCCAAACTCAACTTTAATACACGTAGACGCCACCACAAAACGAGCCCACTGCACACGAGCCTTCCTAAGCCATAATCTAAGGAAGTGTGGATGGAAAATAAAAGAGGCTACCTACAAAACCTACATCAGACCCATTGTTGAGTATGGTACAGCTGCATAAGACCCCACACCCAACGCAACATAAAGAAAGTGGAACAAGTTCAACGCAGTAGTGCCAGGTTTGTCACAGGAAACTTCGACCGAAGGAATAGCGTCACCTCAATGCTGGACACCCTTCAATGGCCATCTTTACAGAGTAGGCGCCTTCAAAGCCGACTGGCTATGCTCTACAGGCTATGACCTGGTTGACATCAACTGTGAAGCTCATCTAACTGAGGCAACCTCAAATACCAGAGGACACAATTCCCGATTCTGGACTCCCTATTGCTCAACTCAGCAGTATGCATCCTTCTTTCAACGCACCTCACGCAACTGGAACGCCCTCGATAAGGACCCTGCCGAGTACACATCCCTCAATGCATTCAAATCAGCATTGAGCGGCGGAGTTCACGGATAAACCAGCTTCGGAACATTTTTCTTTAGTTTTTATTATTTACTTTACTCGCAACTTGTAAATATGTATATAAACGTGAAACATGAAGGCTGCGTCCTTGTTTTTGAACGACACGCGCGCACCTATGCAGTTCGGCTATCTTCAGTTACTGAAGTCTGAACTTTTACCGGAAGAAGAAGAAGATTAGTCGGGGATCATCCAGGTCTGTGTCTGTATACTCACTTCCTTAGGTTACAGGGAACTCTAATGCGATGCAGTAACCTGCTTAATTGGAGTATAATGATCCAGATCCAGGTCCAGCATGTCCAGATGATACTAGTAACAGTTAGTATTTAGTAAGCTTATTTATAATTATATTTATATTTAATAATACCAAAAATGACATGATGATGTGACGTTACGTTAAACATGTTTCATACCGACAATGAACTTACTTTTTAAAAGTAATAACAATATCTTTATTCGAATTTAAATAGCTTGCATGCTGTATAATTTTTCCGCAACAAATGACAGCGGCATGCGCGACCGAAATTCCCAAATTCCAAATTCCTACGAAATTGAAATTGAAAACAAAATTGGTAATCAAAGCTCGTCACCCATGTCATGCTATGGGCGGCCAACTAGATAAAAAGCTATTAAAACAGAAAAGATTTTAAAATCTAACAAAAAGTCTCAAAAATAAAAAGGCTCTCAAAAATATATAAAGATCTCAAACCCTGAAAACCAGATAAAAATGGAGAAAAAGGTGTCCAAAGCATAGAACAGCTCAATTTTGAGTGAAAGCGCGAATTTTCATACAAAATTAGTTAGGATTTAGACCAACATTTGACAATTTTAGCGTAAAATGGCAACAAAATTTGCACGCTGTGCACGAATCTTATTTTCTTAATGCCCCCTAAAAAAAAATTGCCCCCTTTTGCCCGCCCCCCCAAAAACAAATTATGATGCTGGCGACGTCACTGTCCCCTTACAAGACTTTGCTGAGGCCACATCTTGAGTATGCAAATTGTGTTTCCTCCGCAAGAAAAGGTACAAAGAAGTGCAACTTAACTAAGAGCTACTGGCCGTCCCAGCAGGGCCGGGCACCTTTTTTTGAATGTTGCCCCTATAGGCTATGTGATAGTCCCGACCCCCGTGTCCAGGACAAAGTGTACAGTAGGCTAGGGCTAGGCTTCAGTCCCAGCCACCCTTATATACCCAAGGGCATCCCCAAAGCCCCCCCCCCCCCCCCCCCCCCCACCAATAATCAAATATGTTGGCAAAATCTGTCGGCACAAACGATCGAGCTTCCGTCGGTACATTTGCGATTTTGACCATAACAATTCTGTAAAAAAAAAAAATTGTTGGTGGAGTGTGCTTGCTGTAGCGTGCGCCAGGGGTGGGCGCTAATTGTCCAGGATTGGCCATTTGTTGTTGACTGTGCTGTTGTTTTGACTGTGCGATTATTTGTGACCGCGCAATTTTTTTTTGACCGTGCGATATTTGTGACCGTGCAAATTTTTTTGACCGTCCACATTATTTTGATCCTACCCCCACCCCCCCCCCCCCACCCCACTTATCTGAATTTCATGCGGTGACTGCAAAAATAATTTGGGGCTACCTTTTACTATTTCTGGAGGGTGCTTGTCGGCAATCGGGACCTCTACACCCCCCTCCCCCATTCAAAAGGGCCTGGGGACACCCCTGCTTATACCCAAGACAAAGTCAAAATATACGCCCCGGCTACAGTTCGCGGGTCGCTTAATTTCTTTCTTCAACCATAAACTTCAGAATTCAAGATGAACATTAAAAATTGCCATTATTGTTGTTTCTACTAACAACAACACAGCAAAACTTGATTAAACAATACCATCGCTATTTATTGAAAAACGCCCTCTATGCAAATATGGTTCGCGTTATGTATCACATATAAAGTATGTATAGCTAACCAGTCAAACCGCAACACATTTGACGGAACAAATAGCGTTCGCATTGAAATAGCAAGAAAAAAATTGCCTGTGATTTAGCCTAAAAAATGATGGATACCCTAAAATGTGTCCCGATTTGGTTTTTGAATATGGACTTTCACATTTTTAGCTACGTATAAAGTCTGTGTAATGAACTGGTCAAACCGCAACACATTTGATGGAACAAAATGATGTTCGCATTTCAAATTTATCTCCAATATAAGTTTACATTAGATAATCGTGATTTAGCCGAAAAGGTGTTTTTTTAAGTAAGCTTATTTTTGTTTATTATTTTGATGAATGAGATGAGAATCAAACTATCCATTAGAACAACACATCGCTAACAATGTGACAGTCATCGAATCTGTTCCGCTGGGATCCTAAAGTACCAACCACAAACCATGTACCGAAACCGCTCAACCAAAAACCATCCAACCCGATAGCCGCAAAACCAGCGAACCGCGAAACCCGAGAACCGCTCTAGTTATTTATGTTTTCTGAGATTTAAATAAAAACAAGAAAAGGATTTTAAACTTTCTCTTTCACTAATTTTTTATAACAACGGTAAGATGGGGAAGTCCCAACAGATCACACACAAACAAAACCGCAACAGGATCCCTAAGGATACAAGAGGGAAGTCAGTGGCGGATCCAGGATTAAAATTTACGGGGGGCTGAAACCCAAAAATCGTAATAGGTGGGGGGGGGGGGGGGGGGGGGGGGGGGGGGGGGGGGGGGGGGGGGGGCTAGCGATGTGGTTGTACCCAAACCGGCAAAAAAAATCGCATGGTACAAGTGGCAAATGTACCAACGAACCTACCTATGTCTCTGAAAAAGGTAAAGTGGTACACAAAAAAGGTATATTGTCAAATTTTACGGGGGGCGCGTACACGTTAAAGGTATATTGAAAAAAATTACGGGGGCGCCCGCCCCCTCCGCCCCCCCCCTGTATCCGCCACTGGAAGTGATAAATGTAAAAGTAGCTTACATAAAAGATCACTAACTCAACTGCAATGGTGGGAACAATATATACAGGAAACACCAAAGGAAAGGAAAATTCGTTTTTTAGTCACAGGCGAGTTGTGGTAATGGCTACGGGTTAGGGAAAAAGGTGACTGAAGTTCAGTCAGTTATAGTTCACTCACATCTAGTAGTCAGGGATGAGTTGTGGGCCAGGTTAGGGAAAATACTACTATATATACCCTTACGAAAATGCAATCACCAAAATTTGGTTGCAGCAGGTGGTACCAGGTTGCGCAAGGTTGTCACAAGGTTGCAGACGTTTGTCTCAAGGTTGCGCAAGGTTGTGGATGATTGCTGCAAGGTTGCGCAACCTTCTCAGAAAAACCAAACTGGTTGTGCAAGGTTGCTGCAACCAGTTCAGAAGAACCAAACTGGTTGCGCAAGGTTGCGGATGGTTGCTGCAAGGTTGCGCAACCTTCTCAGAATTCCCAAACTGGTTGCGCAAGCTCCTGCAACCAGTCAGAAGAACCAAACTGGTTGCGGATGGTTGCGCAACCTTCTCAGAATAACCAAACTGGTTGCGCAACCTCCTGCAACCAGTTCAGAAGAACCAAACTGGTTGCGGATGGTTGCGCAACCTTCTCAGAAGTACCAAACTGGTTGCGCAAGCTCCCGCAACCAACTGGTTGCGCAAGCTCCCGCAACCTCTCAGAAACACCAAACTGGTTGCGCAAGGTTTCTTCTTATGTTCAAAGGTCAGGTCAAAAGGTCAAACATGTGAAATAAACATTGCTGTCATTGTAACCTTTACTAAAATTGTAGTGACTTTGATGATTAATTGTACCCATACTTTGTAATCAATTTCATAATGAAAATGAGGTATGCTAGAAAAACAAGTTGTGAATCATATTCTAATCTTTGAAGGAAACTGATGTTGCAGATAAAAATGCTGAAGAATAGTAAGTTTAAAACATATAAGCTTATTTTGGTATTGGTTCCGAATTTTGACACACGTTTTTGGTGGTTGCTAGCTGGTTGCAAACAGGTTGCGCAAGGTTATATTTTTCCAAATTTAACCAGTTGCTTGCGCAACCTTGCGCAACCTTGCACCACTAGCTGCTTGAGGCAGGTTGCGCAAGCTTTAGATGTTTCTGCAAGGTTGCGCAAGGTTATAATGTTCCAAATTTAACCAGTTGCTTGCGCAACCTTGCGCAACCTTGCACCACTAGCTGGTTGCGGCAGGTTGCGCAAGCTTTAGACGTTTCTGCAAGGTTGCGCAAGGTTGTAATGTTCCAAATTTAACCAGTTGCTTGCGCAACCTTGCACCACTAGCTGGTTGCGGCAGGTTGCGCAAGCTTTAGATGTTTCTGCAAGGTTGCGCAAGGTTGTAATGTTCCAAATTTAACCAGTTGCTTGCGCAACCTTGCACCACTAGCTGGTTGCCGGAGGTTGCGGCAGGTTGCGCAAGCTTTAGATGTTTCTGCAAGGTTGCGCAAGCTTTAGATGTTTCTGCAAGGTTGCGCAAGGTTGTAATGTTCCAAATTTAACCAGTTGCTTGCGCAACCTTGCACCACTAGCTGGTTGCAGCAGGTTGCGCAAGCTTTAGATGTTTCTGCAAGGTTGCGCAAGGTTGTAATGTTCCAAATTTAACCAGTTGCTTGCGCAACCTTGCACCACTAGCTGGTTGCAGCAGGTTGCGCAAGCTTTAGATGTTTCTGCAAGGTTGCGCAAGGTTGTAATGTTCCAAATTTAACCAGTTGCTTGCGCAACCTTGTACTTGGTTGAGATACAAACTTAAGGTTACACCGCCAACTGATATTGCAAGGTTGCGCAAGGTTGTATTTTTCCAAATTTAACCTTGCGCAAGGTTGCGCAAGGTTGTAATGTTCCAAATTTAACCTTGCGCAAGGTTGCGCAAGGTTGTGTTCCAAATTTAACCTTGCGCAAGGTTGCGCAAGGTTGTATTTTTTCACATTTAAGGTTGCGCAAGGTTATCTGCGCAAGGTTGCTCAAGGTTGCAGAATTGATTGCGATAAAGGTTGCGATTTTCATAAGGGTAGTTCCAAATTGGTGAGAAACATGCCATTGTTCAACTCTGATTTTCTTAGATCCTTTCTCACAGCTTCACTCACGCTCAGGAAATACTTAAAAAAATGTCATGAATTTTAGCTACTAATGCTAATCAAGTAACGAAGATCACACACATCCAGACCCTACACACAAATATGAAATGGTAGCTGATGGTTCGTAGTGTTAGTCTTGCACACAGTCTTGTGCATGATTTTTACACTATACAGAAATATGCTAAAAGTGGGATAAATAGCATGTTTGTGGCTCTATTTTTAGTTTTCAAATTTGATTTCCAAAAAATAAATTTAACATGCTTTCAACTTGTATTTTTTGATATTTTGGAGTAGTTTACATTTTTTATATGGTACAAGATGGTGACTCTGACTATGCAAATAAGGACACTAGATCAAAAGCAGATTAAACATTGATTTTATTTCATATTATATTAACAATAATTCTGATCTAATAAAGCGGGAAAACAATATCTTGATTTATTAAGTCGCCATTTATCCCATCTTAATAAACAGTAATAAAATCAGATACAAATAATTTAGAAAAAATAATCTTGCTTTATTCACAGTCAACAAAAACAACACATGTGCATGTAATGTAGCATAAAGTATATTATTTGGTTTTGAGGTTTCAGCAACGGAAGTTGTGTTGAATTAACATTTGTAATGTAAAATGCTCTTTGCTTTGTGGGATTGAATTTGGTACACTCAAAACCTCAAAACACGAATAGATATGATGTTGGAAGTTGATGTTTGAGTTTCTTTACACGTTATAAGAATAACATATTTGTTACTAATTTCGTGTGAAAAAATGAGGTCAATCATGTTTTTTGTTTGCCTTTGGTGAACCTTTTTACCCTGCACCCATTTCACATGCTTGTTCACGAGACAATCAAAACATGCATAAGATTGCAAAATGCATTTGAACATTCAAGTAAATTTTTAACGTTATTGGAATTTAAAGCAGCCCTTTACATGGGAGATAAAATAATCAATTTACATACCCATGCTACGAATTGCTTATAATGTTCTAAATTTGAGTTAAAATGAAATTATTCCCAAAAATTGTTGGTGGGATATTCAAATGTGTACATGAAATGTGTGCAATTTCAATTGAAAATCACTATGCTCGTGGACAAACAAGTAAATTGGGTTGTGCAGCAAATAGGTTCACCAAAGATAAACCAAAAATGCAATTGACTTCACAATTTTTTCACATAAAGTTAGGAACAATATAGCATTCTTGCAACGTTTAAAAAGTTTCAGGCTTCAACTTGGTTTTGAAAACAAGATTGCTTATTTCCACTATTGCAGGTTTTTTTACTCCCCCTGTATGTCAAAACCAAAACAAAGTAGGCTTTTCACTTTTGCATTTGGTTTGTCAATACACAGCCTTGGTGTGGCGATTGGCAGGTTATCAATTGGTAGTGACACTTGTCGATAGTAGGATGTGGATCAGGGTTGATTCAACTGATCAATGCGGCCCATACACATACCTATCACACTATCCTGTATGTTCAAAACCCAAGTGCAAACATAAAAATAGTACTTTGACTCATTCTTTTCGGTGTAGCGTTCTTGATTGTGAACCGATGTTCATTAATGATCTTAAATGAAAGAGGAGAAATTACTCTATAATTTTTAATTTGATATTTTTAAGTTTGAGCTATAGTTTGAGTTATGAGCATATTTATTACCTAGTAAGTTACTTTTCAGCACTGTATACTTAATGTATCACATCACATAATGGAATCAAATTTCAGTATATGGGTGAACATAATACTTAATGTTCCAGAAAACCTCCAACTTCAGCTCTAGTTTTTAACTTTTACACCACAGATAATATTACAACAGCAGCATTATTGCAAATGCTGTAAAATAAACTGACACTATTACTATTTATATACTATTTATATACCACTGCTTTGCCATGTATTTCAATAGACCTAAACTCAAACCCACATGAACTACGAACAAATAAAGCACACAAAAGCACATATTTATCAAATCCATACAACCCTGTAAATGCTAGTGATATTGATGGCTTTTGAAATATAATTTCATGATAGCGCTAAAGACTACACAGGCTTTTATGATGGTTCCTGTCCTCTTGAACCAAGATACACATATCTTCAAGAAGTTATACACCCTTTGCACTGTACAGTAGCCATTTGCAAGGAGAGTTTCTAACAGTGAATGGGATTACCCCATAACATTATGTAACTAGTTTGACTCTCTTTGCACCTTGCTGAATGCACAATATGACTGGTCATGCAGTGAGATAAATGATGCAACACTTTCTTTCAATCTGATTCCCGTTCCAGGCTCTCCTTGCAAATGGCGGGTTTGTGCAAAGAGCGAATACTCGGATCTGTGATTAAAGTAATCCATTTTTGAAAAGACTTTATAAATGTTGTAATGTTCCAAAGATTGCTTATTTCCACTATTGCAGGTTTTTTTACTCCCCCTGTATGTCAAAACCAAAACAAAGTAGGCTTTTCACTTTTGCATTTGGTTTGTCAATACACAGCCTTGGTGTGGCGATTGGCAGGTTATCAATTGGTAGTGACACTTGTCGATAGTAGGATGTGGATCAGGGTTGATTCAACTGATCAATGCGGCCCATACACATACCTATCACACTATCCTGTATGTTCAAAACCCAAGTGCAAACATAAAAATAGTACTTTGACTCATTCTTTTCGGTGTAGCGTTCTTGATTGTGAACCGATGTTCATTAATGATCTTAAATGAAAGAGGAGAAATTACTCTATAATTTTAAATTTGATATTTTTAAGTTTGAGCTATAGTTTGAGTTATGAGCATATTTATTACCTAGTAAGTTACTTTTCAGCACTGTATACTTAATGTATCACATCACATAATGGAATCAAATTTCAGTATATGGGTGAACATAATACTTAATGTTCCAGAAAACCTCCAACTTCAGCTCTAGTTTCACTTTTACACCACAGATAATATTACAACAGCAGCATTATTGCAAATGCTGTAAAATAAACTGACACTATTACTATTTATATACTATTTATATACCACTGCTTTGCCATGTATTTCAATAGACCTAAACTCAAACCCACATGAACTACGAACAAATAAAGCACACAAAAGCACATATTTATCAAATCCATACAACCCTGTAAATGCTAGTGATATTGATGGCTTTTGAAATATAATTTCATGATAGCGCTTAAGACTACACAGGCTTTTATGATGGTTCCTGTCATCTTGAACCAAGATACACATATCTTCAAGGAGTTATACACCCTTTGCACTGTACAGTAGCCATTTGCAAGGAGAGTTTCTAACAGTGAATGGGATTACCCCATAACATTATGTAACTAGTTTGACTCTCTTTGCACCTTGCTGAATGCACAATATGACTGGTCATGCAGTGAGATAAATGATGCAACACTTTCTTTCAATCTGATTCCCGTTCCAGGCTCTCCTTGCAAATGGCGGGTTTGTGCAAAGAGCGAATACTCGGATCTGTGATTAAAGTAATCCATTTTTGAAAAGACTTTATAAATGTAAGCATATACAATTTTACCTGATTTATTCTTTATTTTTAGGGTAATATACTTCAGGCTTAAGTGACCAGCACTTCTTTACAAAAGCCCATATTTTATATAGTACACATTATATACCGTCAAACGGTCAAATTGTTTAAATAGATACAGCACACCGTTACATATTGTAATATATACACAGGCACGACAAAATGACAAGTGCTACGTTTAGGACAAAGTGGTAAAACATAAATCTAAATGACTCCATGGCATAATTCTGGAATGCCCCCCACACCTTATAATATTATTATACCGTAAAACGTACGATACACAAACTGGCCGGATGACATTTAAAAAAGAATTCCCATTTTTGTCCCTATTCAGCACCATGTCAATATTCACCCCTGTTTTAAGGTACACTTTATTCCGTAAAACATAATAATTTGAAGGCGATTACATAATCATTCCGACTCAGTAACATATTTCTCAACTTCAACTACTGTTCCTACTGTTCTGGTTGTATCAGTATGACTATTATGTACAAAATCAAATTGAGGTGAGAAGTAAGTTAACTTACACATTTAAATACAGTGATAAGGCAACAACAACAAAAACCTGTTGTACGGGTACCGACCCATTTTTTTTTAGAAATTGGTGAAACAAATTTTCATGTGCAAATAAATATCGACCCAATTTTTTTTATTATCAAAAAATGCCCAAATGTTTACAGATTTTTTTTCAATTTTGACAGATTTGTGTAACTTTTACGGTCATTTTCCAGGGAAAATAAGAAAAGAGGAAAAAAAAGCCTGACCGACCGACCCGACCTGAGAGGTCCGTTTGCCCGTACAACAGGGTTATTTTTGCCACCTAAATACTTTTGATTGTAACCACCTCTCATTCCAGTGGCGTAGCTAGGATTTCTTTCAGGGGGGGGCAAGATTTCTAAAATGTTCGTAAAAGGTTGCTCCAAATTTTTTCTAGTCACTTACCTCGTGAATTTCACGTAAGTGGTGGGGGGAGGGGGGGGGGGGTTGAGGTCAAAAAATTTCGCACAGTCCAAAAAAAATCGCACAGTAAATGTACTACATGCACAACTTTGCCTTGGATTCAGTTTACCCACTCGTGGAAATTCATCATATAGCTGACCTTTATTGAAATCAATTCTGCAAGCTTGTGCAAGGTTAAATTTGCAAAAAAAATATGAGGTTGCAGCAAAACCTTGCAATGTCAGTTTGCGGTAAAACCTTATGCTTGCAGGAACACCTATAGTTTGCGCAACCTGTTCACAACCAGCTAGCACTGCAATGTTGCGCAAGCACAAGGTTTGGGCAAGTACAAGGTTAAATTTGGAAAAATATGTGCTTGCGCAACCTTGCAATGTGTGTTTGCAGTATAACCAAAAGCTTGCAGAAACATCTAAAGCTTGCACAACCTGTTCGCAACATCCCTGCAAGCTTGCACAAGGTTATGATGGTTGGCACAACTAGGAACTTAAATTGTCCACCAAAAACATACCTCAAAGTTCGAAACCAAATACCAAATAAGCTTACGTATTGTTTTAAACTTACTATTTTTCATCATTTTTATAGTGGCAACATCAATTTCCTTCAAAGATTAGAATATGATACACAACTTATTTTTCTAGCATAGTTTATTTTCATTATGAAATTGATTAAAAAGTATGGGTACAATTAATCATCAAAGTCACTACAATTTGCTTGAAGGTTACAATGACAGTAATGTTTATTTCACATGTTTGACCTGACCTGAAGAAACCTTGCGCAACCAGTTTGGTGTTTCTGAAGAGGTTGCAGGGAGCTTTATACTCAACCAGTTTGGTTCTTCTTAGAAGGATAACCTTGTGCCATCTGGCTGCAACAACATTTTGGTGATTGCATTTTCGTATGGGATCATCAGCAGAATTTTTGTGCCAAATAAATGTGAGGAATTTGCAGCCAGCCGCTTTGTGGGGCATGCATATAAGCAAAATACTGTACTATCACAATCAAATTGATGAATCACAGGAGCACTCGTTAACATTAAACATGATTATGTAGGAGAAAATATTTCCACGTCTATTGTAACCAATCTTGTCATCAATTATTCATACCTATTGTCTTTGATGTCAAATATTACGACAAGATACTTGAATTCATTTACCAATTCAATATCGAAGTGTTACGTGTAAACCGCTTATCACTATCAGTGGCGGCACCAGCCTCATAATTTTGGGGGGCATTTGGGGGGGCAAGATTTTTCGCCTTTTTATGCTTAAATTGTCTACTTTTTTTCTTATTTTAGTAAAATTAAAAAATGTTGGGGGGGGGGGGCAAGATTTTTGTCTGGGGGGGGGGGGGGGGGGGGGCAAATGCCGCCACTGATCACTATATCAACTAGATCACGCTTTCGAGTCCTGAACACCTATGATCCCCACATAAAGTCAAAGAGATGTGCTAGCATTCATAAAGGTGCATGATCCAGTTACCAGGGAGTAACACAATCTCTTCATAATCACTTCGAAGATGAATAATCAAATTCTGATAGGTAAAATTAACATAACTAAATATACATTCAAAATATGTGTGCTATCATTTACATTTCAGACAGTTTGTTATAAAGCCTCCAAACAGTTTGATATAGATTCAGATTTGCGTGCACTTCCCAAGACTCTTAGCGTGACCAGAAAGGCAATCCAATGGCATGACCTTGGTGCGATCATGTAGATGCAGGATTTCCATACGGGCAACCCGGGTTTGATCCCTGGTGACGGATCTTCCAAAACAAATTTGACCTGTTCCCCCCCCCCCACCCCTTTATTCCCAAAAACATGTTGGGGTTTATTAAGGATATAGCCCCATGGTGAATAATTATAGGCAAGATTTACTGGAAAATTGATTGCTTTATTTCAGGTTATTCACATAGTACAATTCTATATACAAAGTTACCAGTCTTGGTATCCAAGGTAATAAATTATAATAACAATAATGATATAGTAGTTTGGTGGGATATTAACTGGTATCACTTCAACTTCATTTATTGCCAATATCATTTGCTAACCTCTGGGAAAGCTGGAAGCATCTATTTACCTATAATTAATTACCCTTTGTGGTACCTTGACCCTAACTTTCCTCAATACTACAAATCACTACACTGCTAGTTGCTGTAGCATGCACGTCCATAGTACAGGGTGTATCAAAAAGAACTGTACCGGGGCAATATAATTTATTACGGTATGAATACGATTTATATTGTTCATACCGTTTTCACATATATCTTGCGCAAACGCCTAGCTTTCATCAAAATTTTAAATTGTGAAAATCGGACATTTCTGATGGAAAATACACACTTTCTGCTAAAGATGGTAGATTTCAATTTTGGTCGAAATGATCAATTTAAAAAATCTGTGAAATTACTAACACTACCTGTCCATAGGACAGGGTTTATGTTTGGTCGCCATCTAAACTTTTCACATCACTTGTATAACTATATTTATTATTTGCATACTTTTGTGGGTGAAATTTGGAGATCAATTTTGATTTTTAATCCGCAAAAAAAACGGGATTTGTTCTGCTTCAGTGATTTTAACTTTCCTTTCTAATGGGGCCCTCACATGTATCCGTGTGAGCTGGGCGGCCCCTTACCGTCTTATAGAAAAACAACAGAGTCCAACACGGTGACCCATCAGCAAAAAATGTCAACGGCCGCATTTTTATTTTTTTTGTCACCGGGTTCATACTGTTCTATACCGGGTCCTTATCGGCCTGGAACCGGGCTCATACCACCTCCTCACCAGGTCCTCACCGGCCGAAACGCTTGGGTACCGACCGAACCGCCTTGATAACGTCATCAAACTACCCTGTATAAGCTGAGCGCTCAAGCTTGCCGCTTCGCTTTCATTCCGGGAATCTCTGTAAAATACATTTGCCCTCACATGTATCCGTGTGAGCTGGCCGGCCCATTACCGTGTGACAAATTAGTGCAGACGGCGGCACACGGTGATGTCACACGGTGGGCCGTTTCCCGTCCGTTGAACACGTTGCCGGGGACATTGACGGCCATCCGCGCCCGGCAGGACCCGGCAGGAGTTTTGAGCATGTTCAAAATTCCTGCCGGGTCCTGCCGGGTGAGCAAAAGCGGCGGCAAACGGTGAGAGCCCGGTTTGAGGACGGTATAAAGACGGCACACCCGTTTCGCGCCTGTTCGCAGGGCGGTAATGGTAGGCGGCCACCTTACCGTCTAATAGAAAAACAACAGAGTCCAAACAATCACTAAAAATGTCAACGGGCGCATTAATTTTTTGTTGTGGCCACCGGGTCCATAACGTTATATACAGGGTCTTTACCGGGTCCTCACCGGCAGTGTACCGGGCTCACTGTCCTCATACATTTCTAGCTTACCGTTCTCACCGGGTGCATAACACCTCCTCACCGGGTCCTCGGTCCATACCGTTCTACACCGGGTCTGTCCCGGGTTCTCACCGGCCTTGTCCCGGGATCACCGGCCTCATACAGTTCTAGCTTACCGTTCTCACCGTGTCCTCACCGTGTGCATACCACCTCCATACCGGTTCCTAACCGGTCGAAACGCCTGGATACCGGCCGAAACGTCTTGATTACATCATCAAACCGCCCTTTTCAAGCTAAGCGCTCAAGCTCGCCGCTTCATTTGCATTCCGGAATTCGTACGACCAACATCTATAATACTCTCTAAATGTAAAAGTGCTAAATCATCTCACTCTTTCGAGAGCTTTAGGAGGGACGGCTCTTCTAAGAAGTGAAGTTTACTCTTTTCAGAGTGATTTGTCACTCTTTTAAGAGTGATTTCCACTCTTTTCAGAGTGATTTCCACTCTTTTCAGAGTGATTTCCACTCTTTTCAGATTGAGTTTAACTCTTTTTAGAGTGAAAATGGCTCTTTTTTAAGAGTGAACTTCACTCCAAAAAAAGAGCTGTTCCTCCTAGAGCTCTCAAAAGAGTGAGTTTTAGCTCTTTTACATTTAGAGAGTTGTAACATGCCTGCTGAGAGTCCGTTCCGCGAACGGTTACTAGGCTGCATGCGGCCATTCGCAGCCCGTTGCTAAGATGGTCGACGTTCACCACTGTCCATCACCGCCCTGCGAATGGGCGCGAAACGGGTGCGAAACGGGTGCGAAACGGGTGCGAAACGAGTGCGAACGGGTGCGCCGTCCTTATACCGTCTTCATACCGGGCTCTCATCGTTCGCCGCCGCTTTTTCATCACCCGCCAGGAGTTTTGAGCATGTTCAAAACTCCGGTGGCCGGCGAAGTCCCCTGAACGTGTTCAACGGACGGGAAACGGCCCACCGTGTGTGCCACCGTCCGCACCCATTTTTCACACGGTAAGGGGCCGCTCAGCTCACACGGATACATGTGAGGGCCCCATAAGGCGGAAGTTTTTAATATTGCTTCGTGGTGTGGCTACATTGTTTGAAATGTTGGGGTTAGTGGTAGAGAGGATTTATTGAAATTGAAAACACGTTTTTCATTGATTTTTGATTATGTCTTGCCACACGAGAACAAAAAGAGATATCTCAATGAAATTAACATATAAAATAGGAAACATGTTCACCTTTATATTGCAGGTGTTTAAATTTAAAACAATATTAATTTTGTATTTTTTATGTATTTTAAAAACACGGTACAGTTCTTTCTGATACACCCTGTATAGACTTTCAAGCGCAATCAGTAAGATGCCGGACTTCAATTTGATCCCTGGCACTGGCGCAGCGCAGCCTCTGATTCTTCACGCCAAATTTGACCTGTTAGGGTTATGACTTCCATCAATGTTACCTTTGTCATTGGCGAAAGCAAGTGTATCTCAACATCAGATCCAAACATTGAGATGCTATGGTTTTTAGCATACAGACTCACTGAATGTCCTGGCATGTGTTTCAAGAAGAGGGCAAGCTTGCTCTACAGATGGCATTGTATTTGGTAATTGATTCTTTGTGAGATACCCATTATGATCTTTTTGTTTGGCAAAACGTTTTAAATTCTCTATCTTTGCACTTGTTACATATCCTGGGTTAATAGACAACAGATGTACATCACTAGCACTATTTTCTTTAGAGGGTTGATGAACAAGATCATGGTCTATTGTCACATTCCCTGGGATAGATGGCAGAGGTGCATTGTTTGCTTCATTGGGTTGAGGAAGAACTGTTGTGCAACTCTCTGAATGGAGCTTTTCATCACAACCAGACAATGGACTTGTACTCTGCAGGACATACGGGGCTGTGTATTCGAATGCTTTATCTTTTTGATTGGCACAAGGTTTTTGATGCTCTATTTGTGCACTTGTTAAATATCCTGGGTTAATAGACAACAGATGTACATCACTAGCACTATTTTCTTTAGAGGGTTGATAAACAAGAACATTGTCTGTTGTCACATTCCCTGGGATAGATGGCAGAGGTGCATTGTTTGCTTCATTGGGTTGAGGAAGAACTGTTGCGCAGCTCTCCGAATGGAGCTTTTCATCACAACCAAACAGTGGACTTGTGCTCTGCAGGACATACTGGGCTGTGCATTCTAATGCTTTATCTTTTTGATTGACACAATATTTTAAATGCTCTATTTGTGCACTTGTTACATATCCTGGGTTAATAGACAACAGAGAGGCATCACTAACACTATTTTCTTTAGAGGGTTGATGAACAAGATCATTGTCAGTTGTCACATTCCCCGGGATAGATGGCAGAGGTGCATTGTTTGCTTCATTGGGTTGAGGGAGAACTGTTCCGCAGCTCTCCGAATGGAGCTTTTCATCACAACTAGACAGTGGACTTGTACTCTGCAGGACATATGGGACTATGTATTCTAATGCTTTATCTTTTGGATTGACACAAGGTTTTAAATGCTCTATTTGTGCACTTGTTACATATCCTGGGGGCAGAGCTAGGGCATCACTAGCGCCATTTTCTTTAGAGGGTTGATGAGCAAGATCATTGGCTGTGATAAATGGCAGAGGTGCCTTAATAGAGCCATTAGATTGACCATTAGTCCCAATCAAACCATTTGCAGCTATTTGAGAGTTGCTTTGCATTGTTGGTAATGCCACAACGAAAGTTTTTGAATTTTCATTGACCGAGTCATCATCTTCCGTATCCAAGACATTTTCATTACTGTCAGACGCGGCTTTTAATGACCCCAACATCGTTGGATAGTGTATATAGTTGCTGTTCACACCCTCATCATTGTCTGGCGAGACAGCCTCGGGGACTACAGGCAAACCATGGGGTAGTCTTGTTGTTTCACAACCCGTCAAATCCGGGAAGTGTTTAACAACGGGGGATAAACCCGTCGGTGACATGGTATGATAGCTTATCTCGTCATCAGTTATATCCTGACCAGACATGTCTTGGCTACCAAAACTACTTAAAGTCCCATGTCCAGATGATTCCACACTAGGAGACTGGCAACCATAATTCTGATCGTCCATATGGTTTGGGTATATATTTATAGTAGTCTTGTCTGTTGTCTCGTCCCTTAAAGTGATGTAGGAGCCTTTCATTGCTGTATTGATATCGTCAAAGTGTTCTGGTTCTTGCTTTCGGAAAGAGGGATTCTCTAGATTTGAGTTGTATTTCTTCTGTAATGATAATGACAAAATAGATACGATATAATGATTTAAATCAATATCAATAAGTGTTGGACAAAGATATCTCGCCAAAACATACTGAAGTTTAAAGACATTGTAGTCATGATATATGTTCATCGGTTTCTTTGTGATAAAACTTAACAAAATGGAGGTGAGCATCTGCATCCAGACTGAAAATGTTTTCTGAATAAATAGATAGACAGATATCTCTGTTTAGAATTGTCAAAAGCTTAATAAAAACTTCAACAAATGTCAAAAATGTTCATCAAATTTCACTCATTAAAAAAAATAAGTAGAATATTTATTTTTTGTTTTTTATTATATTTTGGGGGTATTTTTTTCTCCAATTTTTAACTACAAATATTACATTTAAAAAGGTCAGCACACTTCTCCTTACTTACCCCTAGAATTGGTATTTTGACTACAAAAACTGGACGACTGGCAATTTTCTTCTTATATAGACAGAACAGTAAAATACCGAGCACTACAATGCAAATACACACAGCAAAGGATGCAGAGACCGCAATGACAATTGGTAAGTTGCTTTCTGGAAAAGGAAGAGAAAAATTGATCCAAAATTAGCATGAAAAATTCAGCTCTGTTGGTAAGAAAAGAAGAAAAAAAAACTTAATTTTTTCTTCTAACACTATTACTTGTATCAGGGACAATCAAATGGAGGGACAAGAAACTATTGTACTATTATATAAGTATGCGTGTTGCGGGGGTACAAATATCATCAGTTGAGCAAGCATACACAATACATTCATGAATGGGCACTGGTACAAATCTCAGCAATCATACTGCACGAGTCGCTGTGTGTCTTGCTCGATACGGATGGACCCTTAGTCGGGTGAAAGCTCGACATGACCGTGAAGTAGGTTACAAATGTGATTTTATTGCTGAAAATCATGGATGAGTAAGTCTAGATTCACACCACCGGGTGCCAAAATGGTACTCTTGGGCAACTATTTTTTATTGACGTCTTAAGCCATAATAATGACAGTTATAATAATGACAAATATATTTGCAACACAAACATCTTGTGTTTGGTATAAAATTAAAGCATGGCCTATAGATTCAAATTCAGGCTAATGACGCAATCGTTTTTATTTTAGCATTTTTAGTGTCTTAGCTGTTCTCAATGTTGTTAGTTTCAAAATATAAGTCTTTGCTTCTATTTCCAGCTTATTTTGAATCACTTTACCCGCAATATTATGCTATCTCACAGTGTTTCCAAATTAATGAGGCCTAATGTTGTTTTTACATGCCTGTACGCAACTATTCATATGTCCTTAAGAAAATCAGTGGAGAAGTAATATAATGAGAATACCGGTAACTGCAGTATAGGGGTTTCTTATGATCTGAGGGTGGAATTGTGAAGTATTATATACTGTTGCCTTCAACAAGGCACGGTTTTAATTAAACAAAATAACCACAAATAATGAAGACCATGTTCTCAATCTACTTGTATTAAATATTTGAACGTTTTCAAAAGAAATAATTATCAGTATGCTGATGTGCCTCTAACTCCAAATATATTACTAACAAGCACCTGATGTGTATGGAGACAGGCATTGATAGTTTGACAGTTTTACTTGTACCATGGATGAAGTATCACATCTTGAAATAGACAGGCAGGATATAGCGTTTTATGTATGTTACATGAAATTACAGGTGACATGAAATTACAGGTGACATGAAATCACAGGTGACATGAAATTACAGGTGACATGACATGTATGAATACATCTTAATCACGTTTGACCTCTTTTGACTTTTGTATGTATTTATTATATAATTTTATATGTATTCGATACCAAACATGATATTTTGTTTATAAGACCAACTATATTTGTCATAAATATAACATTATCGAAAAGGGCGTGGCTTGATGTCATTAAAAAAAAATCTGAATCTAGACATTCCCCCTCATGTAACATTTTCAGCAATAAAATTGCATTTGTACCCTACTTCACGGTCATGTCATAATTGTGAAGATATCCACTTGACTACATACCTGTGCAATTCCTACTGAACTACTATACTCTAGAAATGCAAATATATATCATCAAAGAACATCATTTTCCGATTAATTTGGATATTGGATTCAATAGGAACAAAATGTCTATAGTTTAAACTTCACAGGAAAAATATTAATTTCTTTGTTCTAGCATGTTTTCACATTTTTTATAAATCTAAAATTATCACATTTTTCTCAATATACCGATTATTATTAACACTAGAACGTTATTTATTGAACTGTATTCAGTTTGACCTAGGCCCAAGTTTTTTGGAAAATTATATTTTGATCATTTTTCGAAAGATTATAGGGCAACCTTTGAGTTCCTTGAATAAAAACACACCGCAACTACTAGAGCTAACCCGCAACACGCATGTTTTGTTCTTTATTTGTAATTGAATACAATGTGGTAACGATACCATAGGCCGTTTCTAGTCCCTCCATTCAATTGTCCCTGCTTGTATGAACCTCTGCCAATGGTTGTTTCTAAATTCTTGATTAAAAATAAACAACAACAAATACAACAAACCACACCAATTTTCTTTGCAATTGCCCCTCCCCAAATAATTATATATGTCTTTAATATAAATGTACAGTGTATCAGGTGTATGAACATTTGGTGTGTGAGATTACTCAATCGGCCTGTTCATTTCTATCACATTTTTATTCTGCACAAAAGAAAATAATACCTAGGTTAAATCACCGACGGTTATGGTCAATGGTTAAATGCCCATTATGTTTAGGTCTTCAGTGACAACTGTCAAAATTTTATTTTGCTTCAAATGATTATTACTCAACAGGCCATTATTACTCAACAGAAAAACAAAACAGGAACAGCAACAACAACAACAACGGAGAGTGTAATTTTGTTCATTAATGATTCCTAATATTTTCTTTCGTTACATTCTTCCGAGTTGCAGCATTGTACTAAGAGAATAAAGGTATTGTTTTTAGACCGTACCTGTGTTATATTGTCTGACATAAATGCGGACGATAGTATTATTTTAAGTAGTGCGGCGTCGTTGTTCTACGCAAAAAAATAATACTACCGAATGCATCTATGTCAGACAATATAACACAGGTACGTTCTAAAAACAATACCTTTATTCTCATTCTTAAACAATCATACTTAAGATATTTATCAATGAAATAAGTACATTTTATTGTCAACTTTACCCCTGCTAGGATCGAATCCCACAAACATTTCATCCAATCCCATGCGATGAGTAAACCATGCGTAAGCGTCGCGGCGCCGGCATAAATACAGGAAAGACGCACTGCAGATGTGCGCGTTATGGAGCAAACCACGCATTGTGAAGGTCGGACGCACTGTTAAAACGTACGCCCCACCTCCCTGTGTTCAATTGTCTCATCTAAATGTTGCCGATTTCTCTGAGAACCAATGATATTGCTTAAAATTTCTTAGCTGTTTAAGAATGACCAACAGACCCTTCTTGAAAGGTCTGTAGTAGAAAGGGTTTTGTCTCATCACTGTAATGTATATTCTATTTAAAGCTGGCCTACCACTCTGGCAGTTCACCACAGACGAACTGGTCATACACCTGTTCACTTGGTGACAGACTGTACAGAGTTAACATGGAGAATTTGTAACCTTGTCAAATCCCCAAGAGGACTGGATGTAGTTAGAAACCCAGAGTGGTAGCTCGCCTTTAAGGTGTGACTGTAATATATTATTTTAATACCACCAATTAATTTTATACCATTTTTACTGTTAATAGACAGCATGAATCTGCACCTCTGTTGAAATCTCTCCATTGGCTACTTGTTGAACAGAGGATCACTTATGAATTGTTCTTGTATGTTTACAAGTAATTTGACGGTCTTTCACCTTGTACCTATCAAACTGTTGAAAACTGCATGTTCCAAATAACCACTTTTAAGATCATCCAAGTATCATCTTTGTCATGAGTATCCTATGACAATATTTAGAGCTGGTGATAGGACTTTTACTGTTTGTGTATCCAAGTTATGGAATGATCTACCTATATTTATTACTATATTAGACAGACTGTTTCTGATATTGCCTTCAAGAAGGCACTTAAGACATATTTGTTCCTCATCCAAATCTTGTCTCTTATGCTATATGTTAACTTATGTTATCTTGTACCTTTGTAAGCAATTTGAGCCTCTGGGGATGGCACATCACAAATACTTTTTTATATGTCTATTTATATGTACCGTATGTTACGCTTATGTTTTAGGCTTTTTAGCGTTCTTGAAACACTACAATTTTTGTCTAAATCACGACCAGCCAATGCATTGCATGGATAGCTTTTTCATTAAATGGGGAAAGGTTTCTGACATGCCTCACTTTAACACAATGTATCTCAAAGAGTTTTTGTTGGATTTACACAAAATTAACACAGTATAAAGACATACATACACTTTCTGACAAAAATTGGAGTATTTATTAAATTATCAGCTTGCCAACTTTTGGAACCATGTTTTGAGTGTATTGCTCAACCATTAAGCAATTTGAAATTGCAACACATTTTCTTGTTATCCTATGAATTTGAAAGCAAACCATCTATGAACAAAATAAAGTATATAGAAATAATAGGCATATACGACGGGTATTAAACAAATTATAAATATTTTAAACAGGTTCGCCGTCGAGGGTAGAAAAATAGAGAAAATAAAGTATGACAATGTGAATATAGCCATAAGTTTCTCCTCTGTCCAATGGGAGTTTTGCACATTAAATAAGACTATATGAAATGCCAAATTACTTAATTTCATGTTTACAATTGCTGTAATTAACTAGAGAAATCATTTACCAAAATGTCACATAGGAAACTGATATAGCAATGAAAAAACCCCAATCCTGATGAATAACTTTCATGATTTGTAACAAAGGCCGTTTTACTATAACGTAACAGTTATTTGAAGCAAATCTAATACATTTTATGGTTGCAATTGATTAAATGAATACATATTTGTAATTTTAACCTTTTTGCTGTGTAAATCAAACTGTTGAGAATATGAAAGCTGTTTACATAATTCCCATACTCAAAAAAAGGGCAAAATGTTTACAGAATTTTAGGATTTTTTTACCGTCATTTTAAAGGGGGAAAGGGGAAAAAAGAACCCCCCGAAAAGCTTGACCCGACTGACCCAACTTAAGATGTCTGCCCGAAGAAAAGGATTTTTGCCATCACCTTATGAATACTTTTTCTTTGGCTGAGGCAGTAAAAACATACCCATTTTTGGTGGATCAATTGAGATGACAGTAGATTTTGGAGCTAATGTGATGATGGTTGTAGATGTGGGTGAATTGCTCTCTATATGTTGTAATCGAAAAAAGAAGAAGAAATCACAATAACAATAACCACAACAACAATAACAACAACAACAACAATAACAACAACAATAACAACAATAACAACAACAACAGAATAGTTTTAACAATTTTTAGCACAGTGATACCGTTTATTGCATCGAAGCACAGCTTGTATGAGCGGGAGACCTGCCTAAAAGTTCCGCCAACACGCCCCTAACCAGTAACCACTGCCAGATACTTTGTTTACACACACAAAAAAAGAGCTTGTAGTAACCAACGACTTAGTAACACAACACTACCCCCAGAGAAAATGATGTATCACCCTAATGTAGATGGTATATGTTAGAGCTATCTTGGGTATCTCTTTGTCAAGACATTAAAGCTGAGAACCCACCATATGAGTTCCCCAAAGATGAACAGGGCATTCACCTGCTCACTTGATGACAGACAGTACTACATAAGTTAACATGAACAGTTGTAACCTTGACAAATTAACATGTTGCTATAGTTTGAAGCCTCCATACAACAATGAATTAATACAGAAGGATGTGGAAGCGTATGAAGGTAACAGGTGCATTGTGCATCATATGTGTAACGCTACCAAAACACTGTGTGCGTGTGTGGACATATCGCGCGTGTACGCTTGGATTCTTTTTGTGCACAGAGAGATAAAAAAACCCCAATATTTCTCACCAATTTGGAACTGATGAAAGCCATACAACATAATGCAGTGTGGGAGCTCGCCTTTAAGTGACCGAGATATGAATGATCTAATGATGCAACTTCAAAATCCATTTACGATTTACATCGTTTTTCGATCCTGCAGATCACGTCCCTTTGAAAATGCAGTATAGGATGACTGATTTCTTGGTCGATCAGTGGCAGCCCATATTCCTCAAATTTGACTCAAAGATACACAATACATGGTTCTGACATAATATCTACTTTTGGTTGACAGCTGATATTTCGCTACGGGTATAGTTATGTTGCATTTGCTTTGGCCACAGGCCATAAAAACATACCTGTTATTGTTGGATCAATTGTAATAACGGTAGATTTTGGAGAACTGCCCTCCTTGTTATAAGCCAATATGTCCATGGTGTAACGATAGCTTTTATGGAGATCTAAAAATGAAGAAATAAAACAAATTTTAGGAAAGACAATACAGGGATGAATGAGCGAGTGGTCTATTTGGCAGGTTTTCTGTTTCAGCATTTTTACAAAACATGTTTTGTTTCAATTGTGTTTTATTTAATTTTGAAGCACTGCTATGAATTTAATCTTCTGTCAGTGTGGGGGTGTATGTCGGGTGTTTTTTTGTTTTTTGTTGTTGTTTTATTTGCTATTCTATTAAGATGCGTGTCCATTGCTGTTTACAGTAGATAACCATCTTAGTATGCATTGAATGATATGTACAGATTGCTGTCTACAGAAGATAGCAATCTTATAATGCATTGAATGATATGTGTAGATTGGTGTCTACAGAAAATAGCATTAGAATGCATTGAATGATATGTGTACATGGCTGTCTACAGAACATAGCAATCTTAGAATGCATTGAATGATTTTTTGTACATTGCTGTTTACAGAAGATAGCAATCTTAGTATGCTTTGAATTATATGTGTACATTACTGTTTACAGAACAACAATCTTAGATTGCATTGAATGATATGTGTAGATTGCTGTCTACAGTAGATAGCAACCTAAGTATGCTTTGAATTATATGTGTTCATTGCTGTCTACAGAACAGCAATCTTAGAATGCATTGAATGATGTGTGTAGATTGCTGTCTACAGTAGATAGCAATCTTAAAATGCATTGAATGATGTATGTAAATTGCTGTCTACAGAACATAGCAATCTTAGAATGCATTGAATGATATGTGAACATTGCTGTATACATAACATAGCAATCTTAGAATGCATTGAATGATATTTGTACATTGCTGTCTACAGAAGATAGCAACCTTAGTAAGCCTATGCTTTGAATTGTATGTGTACGCAGTGTTGTCACTAGCCAAAATTTAGTGGCGGTTAATTTTACTGACGGCGAACGAAAAAAGCGTTGCAAACGAAGTGCAGTGGATCATGGCATAGGGTCTATAGGCCTTCTTAATGGTTTTTTAGGGGTTATTAATGCACTTTGAGGGTTCTTGCCACATAATTTTTAAAAAAAAATTTAGTGCCGTTTTTTTTACCCTTTTTAAAGAGTGCCGGTCGGCAATCGCGAGTGCCGGCTCCTCCCGACCGCCTTCGCCTTTGTACGTAGCTGTCTACAGAACAACAATCTTAGAATGCATTGAATGATGTGTGTAGATTGCTGTCTACAGAACATAGCAATCTTAGAATGCATTGAATGATATAAGTAGATTGCTGTCTACAGTAGATAGCAGTCTTATAATGCATTGAATGATGTTTGTACATTGCTGTCTACAGAAGATAGCAAACTTAGTATGCTTTGAATTATATGTGTACATTGCTGTCTACAGTAGATATCAATCTTAGAATGCATTGAGCTATATATTTGTACATTGCTGTCTACAGAACATAGCAATCTTAGAATGCATTGAATGATATAAGCAGATTGCTGTCTACAGTAGATAGCAATCTTAGAATGCATTGAATGATATTTGTACATTGCTGTCTACAGAAGATAGCAACCTTAATATGCTTTGAATTGTATGTGTACGTAGCTGTCTACAGAACAACAATCTTAGAATGCATTGAATGATATGTGTAGATTGTAGTCTACAGAACATAGTAATCTTAGAATGCATTAAATTATATATGTAGACTGCTGTCTAAAGAAGATAGTCATCTCAATTGTGTATCATATGATGTGTAGACTGCTGTCTGGAGAAGATAGCCATCGCCATCTGAGTATGTATTAAGTGATATGAGTAGACTTATGTCTACATTAGATGGCCATCTTAATATGCATTGAATGATGTGTGTAGATTGCTGTCTACAGTAGATTGCTGTCTACATAAGATAGCAATCTTAGTATGCATTGAATGATATGTGCACATTGCTGTCTACTGAAGTATGCAACCTTAAAATGTATTGAATGATATGTGTACATTGCTGCCTACATAAGACAGCAATCATAGAATGCATTGAACGATATGTGCACATTACTGTCTACAGTAGATAGCAATCTTAGAATGCATTGAACGATATGTGAACATTGCTGTCTACAGAGCATAGCAATCTTAGAATGCATTGAACGATATGTGAACATTGCTGTCTACAGAGCATAGCAATCTTAGAATGCATTGAATGATATGTGAACATTGCTGTCTACAGAGCATAGCTTTAGAATGAATGAAATCATATGTGTAGATTGCTGTCTAAAGAAAATAGTCATCTCAATTGTGTATCATATGTGTAGACTGCTGTCTGAAGAAGATAGCCATCTCCATCTGAGTGTGTATTAAGTGATATGAGTAGACTTATGTCTACATTAGATGGCCATCTTAATATGCATTGAAGGATGTGTGTAGATTGCTGTCTAGAGTAGATAGCTATCTTAGTGTGTATTATGTGATAAATGTAGATTGCTATCTACAGAAGATAAATACTTTTTCAAGCCTTGCTCTGATTTGGTTAACCCACCACAGCATTTAAATGTATTATCGCTGTAGGTTTGTTTTGTGGTCAATACACTAAGATAGCATTTCCAATATGCATTTAATGAGATTTGAAGATTGCTGTGTACAGTAAACTTCATCCGGCGCCATACAAATATGACTTATAATAAAATAATAATAAATAACATTTATACCGCGCCTTTGCCTAGGGATACAAAGCGCAAAAGCATGAAAAATACAACAGCAAAAAGAAAAACCATGGAGATAAACGTTCTGCTTGGAATCCTGGTATGTTTTGTAATAGGCATCAGTCTTTGATTTTCTCCACTTTCTTTCACATTTTCGGCGTATCCGCCTGGCATCATTCACATGTTCATCATACCATGCAGGTCTTCTTATGACACTGCGGGTCATAATGGTGGGAGGGGCATGCTTATCAAGAACTTCAGCGCAAGCTGTATTATAGTCCGCCAGCAAATTGTTAACATTATCATACTCCCGACATTCAATGTCATTCATTCTAGTAGTAATGTCTTCAGAGAATGCTTTTTGGTCAATGAGCTGATATTTGCGAATGGTAAAGGTAACTTTATTCGCTGATGGTTTTGGTAAATCGAGAACACAATTGATCAAGAAATGGTCCTGTTTTTAAGTACTACATATGCACCATATACCCGCCAATACTGGAATCTCTTTTTGATCAAGATAAGCTATCCTATAGCGCATTGGAATCACACACCTAATAATAAGTGCTAACTGGAATACATTCTTACGTCACAATATTGTACTTCAGGTGGGATGAAGTAAAGATCAGACAGAATGAAGTTAGGACATGCTTATGCAGTGATGGAAATACCCACATGACTTTCCACCCGGGGTTGACTAGGATCTACACACTTTGTGGCTTAGAATATTTCTAACTATAGACGGTACGTCTATGTTCTAACCCAACTTTTACAAAAAGACATAAATCAGTTGAAAAAGTGGTCCTAGTGGGAATCGAACCATGGACCTCTGCATTGTAAAGCATGTAAGTCAACCACTAGACTAGCGAAGGGTAAACTGGCCAAGACATGATTTTTATCGCTCTTATTATTACGGAATAAAGCTATACTACTGTTATGATCGGTACATACAATATTATTAATAGAGCTGCGACACACATGATCGTCAACCCCGGGTGGAAAGTCATGTGGGTGTTTCCACTACTGCGTAAATATAAATAAAAGTAGTGTTTCATTTTCCAAGAAATTTCCCAAAATGCGGGAAATTATAGTTGTTTTCGAAATGAAATAATTCCAGGTAATTTTAGGAAATCCGGTAAATGTCAAAATTGCAATAATTTAAATGAAGAGAAACAAATCTTTACCCCTTGAATTATGTTTTCATTCATGTTTGGTGTCCCGTAATAATATTGCTCACCTTAGTCGACAATCACCCCCTGGTCCATTTTGTTTTTTTCAAAACACATACACAGCTCCCTCTATACACCTACCACATGATCCACACACAGATTTTTTCAATGCCGATTCCGGAGTTTCTCACATGCATTATATCCAATTGCCATCTTTTGCCATTGTTAAACAACCAAAAATAGCACGGGTATAGCAATTTTAAAGATTTCAGGAAATCCCATAAAATTCCAGGAAATTTGGGATTCTATTTAAGGAAATATCTTTTTGAGTTGTGAAGCACTGACTATAAGATACATTTAGTTACAAATTCAAGTGATTCAATTAGTTTGATCACATCCAAAGATTAACTTTTACAATCCCAAACCCTTTTAGTCTCTATACCTGTTATTGTATAGTCAGTAGCATTTTGGCCAGGGAAAAAGGTGTGTTGATAGTCAGTGACACCTGTTGGCGCTTGTCCCTGTACACTGATGTTATAACCAATGATTGGACCATTCTGTTGATTCGTTGGTATTGGCTGAAAAAGAAGAAAACATGCAAAAACAGTTTCAACATTTTCTCGAAAATTGTATTCAATTTGAAAGAAAATAGGTTAAGAATTTAACAGGTTCGGCAAAAATAGTTTTAAAATAGGTTATGGGTCAGTCACAGTATTCTTATTATTTACCAATGAATTACAAATGTCGGTTATTTAACATTAATTTAGGATAAAACTGGTAAATTATGATTCAGGCTTTCACTATTGTCATGCCTATCATATCATCAGTGTGTACATTTCTAAATAATTTGCTCTCACCTTCTCTACTTTGTGACATAATAATTTAGTTATTTATTGATTGTGTTATTTTTTTTTTCAATTAAAAACCCCACCAGTTTTCCTGTTTGAAAACCTAAGATTAAACAATCCACAATAGCATTATTGATATAAACACCTAGCCAAAAATGACAGGAATCCTTTGTTTTTCAGAACAACTGTTTCAATGAATATTCATAAACAGCTAAGAAAGTTTAAGCAATCTCATTGGTTCTCAGAGAAATCGGCGACATCTAGATGAGACAACTTAACACGGGGATTTGGGGCCTACGTTTTAACAGTGCGCCTGACCTTCACAATGCGTGGTTTGCTCCATAACGCGCACTTCTGCGGTGCGTCTTTAGCGCTTTTCCTGCGTTAACTCATCGCATGTGATTGGATGGAATGTTTGTGGGTTATTCGATCCTAGCAGGGGTAAAAGTTGTCAAATGTGGACAATAAAATGTACTTATTTCTTTGATAAATGTCTAAAGTATGATTGTTTAAGAATGAGAATAAAGGTGCGGCGTCGTTGTTCTACTTAAAATAATACTATCGTCCGCATTTATGTCAGACAATATAACACGAGTATGGTCTAAAAACAATACCTTTATTCTCTAAATAAATAATCAAAAAACAAACAACCACCCACCCAAACAAATAAACACAAATACCGGAAAGCTACGTTGTTAGAGTACGCCCACAATACAAACAAAATAGTAAAGTCCGTGAGCATCCAAGAAGATGGTATGAATTGATATGCTGGGTGTATGAAAAAATATGTTCATCAAGACATACAAAACAATAACAATGAAGCCTAAGATTGCATGAAAGACTTCAAAGTCTAAAATCATTTAGAAACTATCTTAACTACAATTTTATTATTGATACTTTTTTACAATCTAATAGGCCTAATAATGAAAAGAAAATTTAACATAGTTTCATGACATTTGGTAAACATTTGATAAAATAAATAATATAATAGACTCCTGTGAAGTCTGTGTATTTCACAACAAAACTGGTTAAAATCTGGAACCCATAATCAGGGCCATTTAGCACAGGAATCAGGAAGATGTTAAAGACTCAAATGGGCAACTAATTACAAACACAGGAAGCTGTATATCATTTTTCTCCATTTTACCAGGGCAATATCAATCTATTTTCAGGAGATTTTGTGTGAATCGGGATGTGCTGGCAGCTCTCCATACCCCAGATGTGTTATTATGTTATATTTTGAATAAATAATATATAGATTCCCTTTTCACCGTCTATGCGTGAATTGAACTATTTATCCAATTCACTTACTCTACTTGTATCATTTTCTCGATCCTCGCGTGTGTTTAATCAAGTTGCGCGAATCATAGATTCTGCTGGAATCATGCATACAAAATATAGGTCAATATAATAAAGAGTTAATATTTACTAAATGTTATATTTGATGTAAAATATAAGGATGGGACTTGAAAAACATGTTGTGTTATCAAGAATTTTGTGTTAACAGGGTTTGTGTTATGGCAAAGAATGAAACAGCAATGATTTGACACAAGGACAAAATAGCATTAAATTGAAATGACAAAGGGACGACACGATGGTAAAAGGACAAAAAGGCAACAGTTAAAATGGCATGAGGCCCTCAAAGCAAAGATTAAAAAAAGCAATAGGACGAGCTGACACAGGAACAAAATAGCATTAGAATGAAATGACAAAGGGAGGACAAATTGGCAAGAGGTCAAAATGACATAAGGCCAAACATAGTATACAAATATTTACAGTTCATGAGGGAAATGTTGCAAAATAGCTCCACGAGATAACTGGATGCATGTGGGCCTACTATTTCCCCGAAACCGAAGGTCGAGGGGAAAATAGTAGGCCACCCTCCTCCAGTCACTGAGGGGACCTATTTTGCACCATTTCCCAAATATAGAGCAGGAAATATTTGTTTATATAACATATAAAAATATTTCTGTCATTTAAAATATTTTGATAAAACAAAAGATGTTTCAGTGTATCAATCAACGTCAGTCGCTAAGCTTACCTCCATCGGCGCTTTTTCTCTCGCTGATCGATAGCATTATTGGATTCACTTTTTCATATTAGCACTGTATATACATCATTGAGTAATTTTTCAAATGCATCTTCACCAATGAGCCCAAACCCAAATTCTCCATTGGTGATGAACGCCGAACGGCAGCAAAACAAAACAAAACAATACAGACGACATAAAATCAATTACTGCGATCGCGAGCAGGGAAAAAATGTTCCCATAAAAAGGAACTATTTCCCTCGCAGCTCCTCATCACAGGGAAATAGCACTTTTGTATGGGAACTTTTTTCCCTCCTGTGAAATATGGCAACAAAATGGCAACGGTTAAAATGACATGAGGCCCAAATGGCGAAGGTTAAAACAGCAATAGGACGAGCTGACACAGGAACAAAATAGCATTAGAATGAAATGACAAAGGGAGAGGACAAATTGGGAGACAAATAGCATTAGAATGAAATGACAAAGGGAGAGGACAAATTGGTAGACAAAATGGCAACGGTTAAAATGACATGAGGCCCAAATGGCGAAGGATAAAACAGCAATAGGATGAGCTGATACAGGAACAAAATAGCATTAAAATGAAATGACAAAGGATGGACAACATACCAAGAGGACAGAATGTGAAAGGGCGAAGTGGCAACACATCCACGATACTTACCGTCCATGACAGATGTACATTGATGAGCTTGTTACTCTCATCATCTTTTTCAGTCTTGAATTTAAAATTTCCTGGTGCTATCGCGGGTGCTGTGATTATGAACAAGATAAACAGCAGAGAGCAAATTTGTCATCAGACTTGATTCAGACAGTTTACCATTCTCAGAATAAATGATACTGAAGAGTGTTGAAAAGTTACTATACCTATTTAAAATGCCATATTTCCACAATTCATTGTTACAATGTATCCATAAACAGTCAGCTGTAGAACGGGGTCCCGTTTCAATTAAGGGCGCTCTAAAACGACGGGTGAACGTAACCAAGGTAACGCACACCCGTCACTTTGCGCAATGATTGAATTTTCGCCTTTTACCCCCATTATCTGCATAAAAAGTAACTATCCATCGAGTTGAGGGCAGCATTAGGTACCAGAACTCCTTACGACATCCAGTTCGATTATTTAATTGACCCTTTGACCCCAACATCACACGACAAAAGCTAAAATAATGTCTTTTTTGTCCGGTTTGCTGCGATGAGACCACCATTTTCTAGACGAGATTACACCTTTTTATAGAATTTTAAGGGTAAGTGTGATAATTTTTACATCAAATATAAGCCCTATAGTATTCAGAAGTGATGCCTTTATAACGGTTATCTGTGTGATAAGAGAGTTATTTCGTTGTTTAAAATCGGCAAAATCGGCTTTTTATGAATTTTGAAAATTACTGTGATGGGAGGCCGTTCCCTTGGAAACGCACTCCCGTTCCAAAGCCCGCCCTCTATTGAAAAGTGGTTTTTGTTCGTATTCCGGCGGGCGACGGACTTCCATCCTTAATGAATCGCCGTGTAAAAAATGACGGAAGTGCGTCACTAAATAGAGCGCCCTCAATTGAAACGGGGGCCCGTTCTACAGCTGACTGATAAACCCAGTTTTAAATTAATTGAGTTTTGCTTGCCATAGGTTCTGCTAGATTCATGCTTAGAGGTCAACATTTATCTTTATTTGATATTAACTATTTCACCCCTTGAAACTCTCAACAAAGACTTTGTATGCATTTCCAATTGTAATTCTAAAAAAAAAAAAAAAAATTGAAAGGGCCTTCACTGTTACTAAATCATACATACATACACCCCTACATACTGTTATACTGTAAATACTGATTATTAAATACTGATTATTATTACACAGCGCCCTACCGGGCATTAACGGTACAGTGCCCCTGAAACCTAGGGACATTAGTTTTTGTGTACAGGTAAGAGACCCAGGATGATCCCTTTCTCTTTACGATGAGGTCTGCAACTATTTTAACATGTTCAGGGTGAAGCGTCTGAATACACAGGACCAACGGCTTAACGTGACTCTCCGAATCACGGCGAACTGACACTCACTGTATAGACCTGCACGTTGTAATATCAAGATACTCTACATAGAAACACTGAATAATATTGCAATCCTAGTTGTAGAATAGTGGTTCTCAAATCGAAACTGGTTTTTAGATTGGGAGTGGTTCTCCCTCTCTCCTTTGGCAGGTTGCCAGATTGAAGTGAGCCTAAGAAAATCTCAATTGAAATTAACAAAAATACCTATCACTCAGAATAACTAGTTGGTAATGGTTATAAAGTGAAATAAAATCAGCTCACAACAGCAGGGCTAGAAATTTGATGGATTCGCATAAAGACAAAAACACACAAGCGATGATTCGCGTAAGCTTATACCTAATGCAAGTATTTATCATTCTCCAGCCATGAATTTTTGTGAATCCGTTATTCATGAGATGACCATTAGCGTGAATCAAGTTTATTTCACATACACTGCGACAAATTTCTAGCCCTGCAATAGTCCTACGGTAGGACTACTCTCTATTGTTTCTGCTCTGACTGCTCTATTCATTCTTCAAAATCATGTTGAATGTTTCAGATAATGTTCTTTTATCGTCTCTGATGTCTTACCTTCCTCTTGTAGTCGTGTATGCAGCATCTGTGACCATTCGCTCCATTTTTCTTCATTAAACACACTTCGCGAAGCCGACATTTCAATATACACATTGGAATATGCTGGACTAAGGCTATCTATGGTGATGTTCAAGGACTCACAATTGGTTGACATCTGAAAGCAATTTTGACATGCTTTAATTACAATTATAGGATCATGACTGTGTTTTGCACGAAAGGCATAGAACAGAGGGAAATTTTGAGGTCCTGAACTACAATGCTACGATAGAGGTTATCCATTAACTAAGCGCAACGGACTACAAAAGGGAATCGCAACCCGCCCATTCTACATCCAATTGAATCGGTGCATGTCCTCCAATTCATTGCATGAACCTTGTTACCAATGGCCTACATATCATGGAACAGGCATCTTTTTTCTGAGAATCATGAGATTCCCAACAAGATGGCAGCTAATCCGTTACATGAATACTTCTATTCTTCAAATCACATCACAAATTGATCAATCTTGTCGGACAATTGTTCAGACGAACCACTCAGTTGTAGTTGGTAGTTGTGTAACTATGCGTGGCTATATGTGTGGTGGATCCATGGAAGTCCCTAGTACCAAAGCAAAATATTACTATATTAGTTATCAACCTCTCAATGGCTCTTGATGTAAAAGAAACCCTTTCAGATAACAAGTTTGACTCTGCCCATATACCTTGCATTATCTATGCTCTGTCTCACCTGGTTGTTTTGGCATGGCTCGGATGCATAAATGAGCTCAACACTGTAACATTTCGCTCCCTTATCCCTTACCAGTACCGCACAGTTAAGGTGTGGCTCAGGGAACTCTGCATCCAAGTGGTATTTATAGCGTATTCTGTACCGAAGATGTTTACTGTCAATGGGTGGGTACTCATGTGGTCGATCCCAGGATACCTCCACGGAACTGCTCGATATTGTGTGCATCGTGATGTTGCTGGGTGGACATGGATATTCTGCAAGAAAGAAAGAAGGACAAATCCATTACATTTTGAACAAACTACCAAATATGATTATGGCACACACCATGGGGAGAGTACATACAAATTGAACTTTTAGACAACTATACAATCTGTTTAGAATGCATCAGATTTCTTTGTATCAAATGCTGATATCGGTATGTTCTTTAATTTCGGTGATGCCAAAATGGGGATATTTAGTTATATTTTGGGGTAAATTGGTTCAGGGAAATCATCAATCAAGACAAACAAATATGATGCGGCTATGATACCTCCAGAACGCCACCGTCATTTCCTAAGCTCTCACTTACCATTGTAACGAATACTGAATCCCATTGGTGGATCCGTCATATTTGTCCATTTACGTTTCCCAAGTGCGCTAGTTGACACGACCCGATACAAAAACCATGGATTGACATCCCTGTAATTAGTCTCTAGGTAACATACATGGTCTACGTTGAGTTGCGATGGGGATGCACAGCCCTCCTGAGGAGTTCCGCAGCTTACATCTGTCCAGGTGTCCTCGTCCTCATTGCTGTGTAAGAAGAATATAAGAACCACACATTTTTGGGTTAAATCTATTTGATAATATTTAAAGATGTGGTATGCTGAAAAAATACTAACTGTGCTGTGTTAAGGGTAGTCAAAACTGTTCACCAATTTTACTGACACAACAACGTGAAGAAAAGCAAAAGCAAAAATAAAACGGCATCGAAATTAATTCCTTTACCTTGACAATCTCTGAGACACTCTGATTTCTTTTTCGTTTTTGACACAAGCTGATGATTTTTCTTTGCTAATTTCTATTTCTATTGTGTTACTTATTTCAGTTGGGGTGGTTTTTTCACCCATGCTTGGTTTGGTTTTCACTCAGGGGGGTGGTCTGATAAGGAAGATAAGGGCAAAGAAGATTTCTTGAGCAACACCAGCATGCATCATTTTCATCACATGACCCACTGATTTCTGCCACTAGTGTCTACTGGTTAACATTGACATTACAGTACAATGAAAGGCATATATGGTCAAACGAGGGTCTTTAAGAAAATCCTTCTGCAAGTAATACAATTGATGTGACTTCAATTCAGTCCTCTCATGTGAGTGAAAACATATTTGTGTATGAAATAACACACCTTTTGTTGATTTCAGCAATTTAAGTGCAAAAAATGAAAAGAAAGTGCCAAAGTTGGTTTAGTTTCATGTTTGAATGGAATTCCATTCAATATTACCAAAGTTATGATTTTTAGTGAAAAAATAACATATTCTCACTTCTAATAAAAGATAATGTAACTTGCCTAGGGTAATAGACCACTACACTTGTATGCTCAAGGTTATGATTTCAGCTCTAGAGACACTTTGTTTACAGTAGAAATGTGAATCACTGCTCCGGTAAATTAGTGTATTGTAAGTTCATATTCGTCTCTTTTCGGTCGATCTTTGATTACATTATGTGCTTTGTAATATAATTTACGGAAGTTCATTATATGGTTTTATCATTGAGATTACAAGAAAATAATGCCACACAAATTCTTTGAAAGAGTGTTTTGGCATAGTGGAATATTGTAAGGCATCATTGAACGGGTCCCTGTAGCTTAGGCCTTTGCCACAATAATGTCTTGTAATTTTTTGTATGCCTTTTTTAAAATTATTGTTATTGTTAAAGTTATAGTAGATAACCACCAGACTAATCAAGCAAGAGTCGGGTATAGGAAACAATTTGTAAGAGACACTTAGAATCCTTCTAAGTTCTGTATAAAGCAATACATGTGGCATTACTCCCCAAGAGAGATTGTTAACCCTGATACTTGCTAAATAGATGGCCTACCTTCTTCACCAAATAAGTAACTTTATTGAAAATATCCAAAGATTAAGATTTAAATGGTTATCTGGTCAAACTTGAACGATAGGTATACTGTCTTGGCTCATATCAAACCAAAATGACTTAAATGAGCATTAATTGCGAGAAAACAATTCTGTTTTCCACACTGTAGCCTACATGGCAGTCGGTTTTCCAGAAAAGAAAAGAAAAGTCCAATCTAATATAAATATGTAACTGAATTTAAAGATTCAATTATGGAGAGGCTGGTTTATTTCACTATTATCAGCAAGTTATTGAGAAAGTACACTTTCACAGTTATGGATTGTTATTATTTTGGTTCAATAATTTCAATGTAAAATGTGTTTCGCGCAAAATCAAAAGTTAAAAATTTACATCATGAAATAAGTTTTTAAAGAGGAATAAGAATTTTATTTTTTATCTTAATAAATGGAATCATCTTGGGCATGGGTTATCCCTTTTAAAGGGAATTTTTATTTAGTTGTTTTGAGACACATTTGTCTTCTCCTAAAACAACCTGCTTTCAGTGGATGCTTTCACTACTCCATTCAAAATTCAGGGGATGGCAGTCTGGTCCCGGGGGGGGGTCAGTGAACATACCAAGCGGGTACACATGCGCGTCCAAGCACCTCTAGAATGGACCCTAAATGGCGTAAACCAGAACACTATTTTGATACCCCTAAATGGCGTAACCCATACAAACCCTACCCTAAACGGCGTTACCAACACTCAATAATGCAACCCTAAATGGCGTAATATAGTAATGCTCAAAATAATCTTAATTCATAATCATGTGACATTCATACAGATATATGCATGTGATGTATGATATGTGATGTAGAATGCATGCAAAAAGTAGGGAAATATTGAAGCTTTTTTTCAACATTTTGCATGTTTATTGAGAAATCACACATACAACAATGAGCCCGGCAATTAGTACCCCTAAACTTCGATACCTCGATGCTGTTATGGATACCCTAAAGTGCGATGCCCCCTAAAAAGTACCCTTTTTCAGAAAGACGTCGACGACGTCGTGTGGTGAAATCTGGACCCTTTTCGACGTTTTTTTTGGACGCGGATGCGTACCCACTTGGTATGTTCACCGACCCCCCCCCCCCCCCCCCCGGAGTCAAGTATAATGTCGTAATCACTCTCAACAGTAATGGGGCATGTAGCAGAGATTGGGAGCATAGATCGAGAACCTGTTACTGTTGAGAGTAGTGTCACAGATAGACAGGGGATTAGCAACTTCCTTTGGTTATTTTAAAAACTGGCCAACCAAGACCACTAGAATTTGACTACACCAGAGGTAGGTGGACAGGACAAACTGAATAAAAACCAATTGAAAAAAAAAAAAATGAAAAGCTGGAAGTCTCAGGCAGAGGCTAGCACCAAACAGGAAATTGGGGAACATGCTTTTGGTGGGCACGCCACACAGGCAACCCTGGTTTTTGATCCCAAAAAGCCAGAGAACCATCATTTTAATTTTTGGTCATCCCCTCAGTCAGTCCCCATGAAATTACTGCGGGAGTTAGGGTTTAATAACACAATTTGGGCCTGACCTTTAGTGAATTTAGTTTCACCAACATTGAAGTTTATGATTGGGATTAGGAATGATGGGATCTGTAAAAAGGTCAGCAAAAAGTTCTACATGTAGCATGATGTACAATGATCGAATTATTGTCATTATTTATTTTTTCATGGATCAATAGATATGAGATCACTTTAACCAATATGCCAAAAATGCTGACCTATTTCAAATCTTGTTTGCACCTGTTTTGATCATTTTTACACATTCTTTAAAATTGGTTCGAATTGGTTGCAGATCATTTGGACTCAACCTGCATATTTACCATATTATACCAGTGATTTTATTTTCAAGAATACTGTGCACTCTCAAGTACCACATTTTACTTACACAACACGTCTTTCTAGTGTATGATTAGTGAATGATGCGAGACCGTTATTCCAGGTGCAAAATCCACTGTAAGGTTTTCTACTGGTGCAGGTTAGACCAATAACTGCTGGTCCGCTGGTAGGGACTGCAAATACAAATATATAATTTTATGTTAAAGCTAATGATGTAAGACTACGGTATTGCAAGACCAGACACCACTCCATGGTCACATTGCATAAAACTTTAGATTCATCTTCAGGAGAGTTATTCTATGTAAGTTTTCAACTCTTCTCATGAAGATAGTTTATGAATTTGTGACTTTCGGATCTCCATGAGGACCCTAGATAAGACTTGGGAACCTGCCCCTTCTTCATGAAGCTTAACTCATGATGAATTCTGGGCTTACAAAGATTTAAGAATAACTCTTCCTAAGTTCACTTCAGAATAATCTTGATTTTTATGCAATAGGGCCCAGGATTCATTATCGGGTTGTAACCTTTGTATTATAATAATGATGATATTCAGCATTTATATAGCGTCTTTTCATCAAGATCAAAGCGCTGTTGCCTATTATTATTACGCTTTTCGTCAGGATATCGTCACAATCATTTCGCTTCAACTAGGGTGGCTACATGGCCAATGTGCTCACTCTATTAGCACTTAGATTGTAATATCACCCTGTTTTTACTATACCCAATCTCGCTTGGGTCAACGAGGCAATTGAGACTAAGTATCTTGCCAAAGGATACAAACATGTTGGCCACTGGCGGGGCTAGAACTCACAACCTGTTCCACTGGACCACACATGCTCTGATTGAATGTCCTACTATGCCATTATTTTAGGTAGCATTATACATGTATAGTGATTGATATCTTCTTTCCATTGATATTAAACAAAGTACCAACATTGCCCTACTCAGAGCCCAAGCACCACCCTCCCTGGTCCAAAGATTGTTTTGTGGCAAAAACAAAACATTATTGTCTCCATTATTTTTGCTTGCTAAGTATTAATTAAGCCTGTGGCAGCCCTGAATGATACGTACTAGATTCATTAAAAGCATTATTTCTACATACCACCTGTCTGGAAATAGGGTTAATGTGTCCCTTTGTGAACAAGCTAACATTGGGCAATTTATTATCTCATAGATTACATGATACTATTTGATTTAAATAATTGTGAAATGGTGCAATCCCGGGGTGCAATGTGTAGTTATTTACCCATAATCACTAGGTCCCCACCTTTTTGCCCACCCTCAATAACAACTGTTTTCTATCACAAATTATTAAAGTTTTTCACTCCTAGACAGCTTTTATTTCTACAAACCCTGTCTGGGTTGGGGTTAATGTATCCATTTGTAATACTTGATTTAAATAATTTATGAAATGGTGCAATATGTTTCTATGTACCCATAATTACTAGGTCCCTAGCTTTTTGCCCATTCTCAAGAACCACTGTTCTCTAACACACAGAAATATCTATTTTGCCTCATATTTAATTAACTTTTCCAACCTGTTTACTGTTCAATTTAGATTTTGACAGAGTGTTGCAACCTATAAAATGTGACAATTTTACCCTACATAATGTTGGCAGTTTTCGTGCTTCAATGAGCTACCACATAATAAAACATGAACATATTATAATTTATCTGTGTGTAAATCTATTCAATAGTAAATTTAAAAACAAGCAAATTAGTTCAAAATTGGCGAAGTGCGAAAAATCAATCAAAGTCACATACCATACGTACCTTATAACTCCCAGAATACCAGTGGCGGATACAGGGAGGGGAGGGGGTGGGTACCACTGTGTACCACTGTACCTTTTTTAGAGACATAGGTAGGTTCTGTCGGTACATTTGCAAGTTCTACCATGCATTTTTTTTTGTTGCCGGTTTTGGGACGACTACATCGCTACCCCCCCCCCCCCCCCCCCCCAAGCAGAATGTCACGAGCTAACGGCAAAAAAATTAAGGACCGTTTGCGATAATTTTTAGGGTACAATTAATTTTAATCCTGGATCCGCCACTGAATACCCATTATAAGAAAATAGTAGGCTATTCCATTTGAAATCCACACACCCTATGAAATACATGACCTTATTCTTCCCCACAGGGAGTATAGATTTCAAATGGAGTACCCATCCCCATTTGAAATAGTCTAATCTATTTGATTACTTAGTTTCATCTCTTAGAAGCATTTTTATTGCAGTTATAAATAATTCACTACATTCTTAAAAAATATATCTTGCTATGATAACTGTCAGAGGGTTTCCAGGTAAATCCAAAAATATTGATGAATTCAATATAGGCATGTTCCTACAGGTGGAGGAAACTTGGAGTTTCAGAACTCCAAATGTACAAGTTTAATCCTACATTTTTCTGAACAGTGTCCACACAGCTCTTGGAACAGATGAAAATGTCAACCAATTTCTACACTCAGAATGATCTTGGAGCAACAAACAGAAAACAATGGGACCTGCATATTGTGATCTGGAATGAACCTGTGCGACATCACCGATATCATGTATGCATTTGTTTGTTTGTTTGTTTGTTTGCCCTGATGCCTCTGGTGTTGTTTTTTCTTCAGATCTTTGATTTTGTATTGAAACTATAATTAGTTTTTCAATTGAAATCCAGCTATTATGAGATCTGAAAATTTGTATTTGCAGGCTTCCATTATTCTCTTTTGAGCACTTATACTTTTGCTAAATGTTTAAATGTAAAAGAGTTCCATTTCTGTTAAATATGCTGTAAGATTTAAGCTGAACTACAACCGGTCCAATATCACAAACAGATACATATTCACCCATTCAGGGTTATTGTAAATTAGTTTACACATCAAATCACTGGTTATTTTAGGGGGATTGAAAACCCAAATTTGCTTGGAGTCTTGAAACTCTGAGTTTCCACTCTCCGTGTGAACATGTTGTATGTTATTAAATGGATGTATTTGATATGTTTATAAACATTAATGGGTATGCTGGCAGTCATAAGTCATAATATTTAGCTGCCTAAGGTGGAGGCAATGCATAAATGTCTCATATACAATTATCAAAATGACTATTTCAGACCATCCATGATGTAACAATCGAGAAAAATACTTGTATTTAGTACTACTACTAGTATTGTGCACTAGAATTGAGGGATTGCACACCAGCCATGATCCCCCAAGTTTGAAAACCTACGCCACGGTCAGAAAATAAAATACATACCATCCATTGCTGCGGTTACTATTGACTTGATACTGGCTTCACAAATATCACACCCAAGTAGAAGAGCTAATATAGCGGCAGTAACAGCTATCGACTTTGGTAGCGCAGGCTGTCTGTACCACATCTTGGAAAGCTTCCTATTCCCCATCTATAAAAAATATCAATAACATACATTTATTGAAGTATATAGAACAATATTTGTCCTGACCTCAACAATGTTAGCACTATAATCATGATAATGATGATTATCCAATTATCGGACCACCTTGACAATTCATCAATATTCTGAGTGTGGAACTCGCAAAGCGTATACTAATCTTTATAAAAAAAACCTCTTGAAATTATGCTGAAGCCGTGAGGAAAAGACCCTAGTGCAAGAGTCAGGTCTTTGCGCAAATCACAATTTTCAAGTGCAAGCATCATGTCTCAATTTAATAACATAACGTTTTCTGTAACATTAACATTCATAACATAACTGATGAAATCACTATATCACATCATCAGTAACCAATTCAGACATTTCCGATCTTACAAGCGCAATATACTGCTTCATCTTCTCCCAAATCCTTGTTTTTATTTTAAAAATCCTGGGTGGAGGGTAAGGGTTAATGTTCAGTTTTCGCGTCCTTATTTCGATAGCCTCTCTAATCTTGCGGTTTCAATACTGATCCTCTCTGGTGATAACTTGGACATTCATTCCTTAACTTGATTTATTTACATTTGGAGTCTTTGGATGGTTCTGCCACAAATATAAAAAAGATTAGTTTTGAGGTGGTTTTTTATTGAGTGATTACAAAATCTAACTGGTAACTCTCTATAAAGAGCTCTGAAAGGCCAATCAATGGGTTTACTGCAACTCAGAAAATTATTATTATTCATGGTATAGTTTATTGTCATCGCAGCCAGCCGGCTGAATTGGCACAATATTACAAATTACAAAAATACATTAAGAATGCAAGATATACAATAATAGATTTTAAAAACAATAATATCATAAAAGCAAACACCCACCCTTGCATACAACATACACTCCACATTAAAGACCACAATTACCCCCCCACACCCCCCACACACACCCCACACCACATACACACTACCCCCTCCCTCCCCAAAAGAAATTGCACATAACACACGGTACAATGTACGTGACCACCAAACTCACACAATACATACTCCCACCCGCACCTCCCTCCCCAAACGATATTGCACATAAAACATGGTACATTTACGTGACCACCTGACTGACACCATACATACCCCCCCGCACGCCCCCCCCCCCCTCACACTCCCCCACACACACCACATACACACCCTCCCTCCCCCAAAAGATATTGCACATAAAACATGGTACATTTACATGATTAATTAGTGGTCATTGGTCAAGTTATTATTCCACAGCTTGACAAGGTATGGGATTGGACTGTTGGCATGTCTTTTGGTACTCACTTTAGGAATTGTGAGGTGATTGCCATTGCGCAACATACGACCAGTTACGACCTCTCTTTGGCTGGGTAACAACATATTAAAAGTACTTGAACGCATAAGATTCTTGGCAAAAATAAAACAAATATGATCCCGCCTAGGTCTGAGTTGTTGAATATTACATGATAAAATAGCATTTTGGTACGAATCATATTTATAGCCTAAAATAATTTTACACGCTCTTTTTTGGATACGTTCAAGCATTACATGCTGCCGCTCAGTGAGACCAGGATGCCAAGCCGGCACGGCATATTCAAGGAGAGGACGCACATAACCAATGTAGATGGTGATAAGATCCTCGGTGGACAGTCCGAAACGCTTGAGAGTAGTGAGCATAAACAATCGGCCACTAGCACGCTTGATCATATCGCTGACCTGGATATCCCATTTTAAGTCACTAGATATTTTGATACCAAGGATCTTAACCACATCGGTACATTGTAAATCCTTGCCACATAATTGAATTGGGACAGGCTCCTTGGGGTTCTTGGTAAAATTGATATCCATAGACATGCATTTAGAAGGATTTAACAACATATTGCTATCAGCAGCCCATTGACTGAACTTGTCTATGTCGCTTTGAATTGTGCTGCATTTATTTACATATGTATTCTCAATAATAGTAAGATCATCCACATACTTTAAGGAAAGTTTGTCATCATCAATGTTGATGGCAGCATCATTTACCACTGCTAAAAAAGTAGCTGGCCCTGTAAGTGTGCCTTGTGGAACCCCACCTTTTAATTGCTCCCAATCGGACAGCTTATCGCGATATCTGACACATTGTAATCTTTGAGACAGAAAGTTGCAAATCCATGGTATGATAGAAGGCCTAGCACCCATGTTCAACAATTTGGGGATCGCAACATTGTGGTCAACTCGATCGAAAGCTTTGCTGAAGTCAGTAATGACTAGGCGTGTGAGACTTTTTGACTTATCTGCGTGCTTATATATTTTGTCAAGCAGCTTGACCAGATAGTGAGTGGTTGAACGGCCTTTTCGATTACCGAATTGGTTGTCATCAATGTTGGGATCAATATCTTTCATAAGCCATCCGATCGCAAAGGACTCAGCAACTTTTGCAAAATGATCAGTTAGAGACACAGGCCGGAGCTTATTCCAAACAGCAGGGGAAGATTTAGAAATAGGCACTACTATTGCACGTTTCCACTGAGGGGGCACAATACCCTTAGAAAAAGAGATGTTTAGAATATCCGTCAGCGGAGCACAGAGCTCATATGCAAATTCACGAATAAGTGTTGCTTGTATGCCGTCCGGACCTCCAGCTGTTTTCCTGCTAATTTGGATAGTTTAGCAAAGACCTCCCAGGGATAAATTTCTGGTAATGCTGCAGGAGCGGGTAAGAAGGCCGGCAATTCTGAATGAATGAGGGGTCTTATGTCACTGCCAATAGAAGCAAAATGACTGTTCAAACTATCAGCTACACCTTTCGTGTTGGATGGGTCAATAGTTGGTGGAGGCTTGATAAGAGGCTGCGACTTATTGTTTGTAGACATTACACGTATTTGACGATACCACTCTGCTGGATTGGACTTTTTAAGCCGCTTCACCCTATTGCTATAGAATTCACGCTTGTCTTTGGTGATGGCACGAATAACCTTGTTTCGAAGGGATCTCCAAATAGCAGGCCTGCTGTGGTTATAGACCTGTTGTCGTTTGCGAATTAAGGATTTAGTTTTTGGAGTGATCCAAGGCTTGTCGGCGATATGAAGTGTGATATTGCGCGTTGGAAAATGCAAATTCATGCCTTCCTTCATTGTGTTATAAAAAGCATTCGTCTTATCAACTACATCATCGGCAAGATTGACTTTGACCCAATCCTGCTGCGTTATCCAGGAGCCAAATTCACGGATACCTGAGTCCTTGATAGGCCGAACAGTGCGCCTTGTGGTAAAATTGGCCGGTTTGGCTAGTTTAGGATTAGGTAGCCAAATGACAGTGGAATGGTCACTAAGGCCAATGGGTGATGCAGTTGTTGGAGTAAGATAAAAATCAGACAAATTGGTCACGATTTTGTCCAATATTGCGTTTCCTCTGGTAGGCCGATCAACAACTTGTTTCAATTTGTTATTTTTGCACAAAGGAGACACATTTAGATGGTTAATGTCACCAAAAATGCAAATGCCAGCATCAGGGTGTTTAGCCCGCAAAGAGTCTAGTGTATCCTGTATGTGATTAACCATTAGAGATTCTAATTTTGGGTCAGGAAAATATACAGCAGCAAAAATCAAAGTAGACACAGAACGAGGTAATCTTTTAGGACGTGTTTGAATCCAAATGATTTCGAGCTCTTTTGGAATTTCGATATCAATCATATCTGCGTGCAGTTCATCCTTAACGTAAAGAGCCACACCACCACCCCTGCGATCCACCCGAGGTCTGGAAAATAGTGTATAGCCATCAATGTCATAGTACTCAGGAGATCTATCTGAGGTAAACCATGATTCAGATATAGCACAAATTTGAAAGCGGTTGTCGATCATTATTGAGCGAAATTCGTCAAGCTTATTGTTCAAAGATCTTGGGTTGCATATATATACAGATGGCAGGCAATAAGTTGTGAGTTATCGTGCTTATAACCATGATGATTAGCAGTTACTTTGACAAGATTAGAATTGACATGTATTGCGTGATTGTTATTGTGATGTGGTGATGTGGTATGTGGCCGATCAGAAATGTTCACTTCAATGTTTCTAATTGATCGCTTAAAACCACGGGTACCACGTTTTCTAACACGCTTTCGCTTAGGTCTTCCATCATGTTTTGACAGATTGTTAGCTTGGTTAGGTTTATGCCTTGAACATGGGCTGTTCAGGAGGTTCAGTTTTGCTAGCCAACTGCACGTAAATTCGTTGAAAGGACAGTTATCAGCTTTATCCACGGTTGAATTAAGATTACGCAAGTCTGAATTGGAGTAGCTAATCACTTTCTTACCAGATTGAATGGTGTTATCCACGGTTGAATTACGATTACTCAAGTCTGAATTGGTGTAGCTAATCACTTTCTTACCAGGTTGAATGGTGTTGTCAACATTATCGACTGGTGGTGAATTGTTACTACATGATGTTGCTGTATTACTATTGGTATTGCCGTAGTATCCCAATTTAGACATCAAAGTGAACATCCAAATCCACAGAAAAACGATGAACACATTCCGATTTTGTAAATCTGGTGGCACCATGATGATCCTGATATTATCCAACAGTCAGATTCAAAAACTGGTTGCAAAATAGTAACATATAACAGAGAAATCACATAATTTTCGGGAGCGATCGAACGAGAGCGTCACTATACAGGAGCTACGTTGATGAAAACATGCATAGGTTCAAGTTTTCTTTGAACCCAGTGGCAAGCTATGGATATCTCCATCTCCACATTTAATAAATTACCTCATCAAATGTACACAACAGTGTCTCCTATCAATATTGGCTCACTTTGCCAGTGGCTAATAATCAATGTGTGAACTCACCAATTTTAAAGGATACAAAAGTGTCACTGTTTATTGAACCACTTTGCCAATGGCCAACACTCAGTAAGTGAGCTTGTCAAATGTATACAACAGTGCCTCCTATCATTATTGGCTCACTTTGCCAGTGGCTAATTATCAATATGTGAACTCACCAATTTTAAAGGATATAAAAGTGTCACTGTTTATTGAACCACTTTGCCAATGGCCAACACTCAGTAAGTGAACTTGTCCAATGTATACAACAGGACCTCCTATTATTATTGGCTCACTTTGCCAGTGGCTAATAATCAATGTGTGAACTCACCAATTTTAAAGGATACAAAAGTGTCACTGTTTATTGAACCACTTTGCCAATGGCCAACACTCAGTAAGTGAGCTTGTCAAATGTATACAACAGTGCCTCCTATCATTATTGGCTCACTTTGCAAGTGGCTAATTATCAATATGTGAACTCACCAATGTTAAAGGATATAAAAGTGTCACTGTTTATTGAACCACTTTGCCAATGGCCAACACTCAGTAAGTGAACTTGTCCAATGTATACAACAGGACCTCCTATTATCATTGGCTCACTTAGCCAGTGGCTAATAATCAATGTGTGAACTCACCAATTGTAAAGAATACAAAAGTGTCACTGTGTATTGAACCACTTTGCCAATGGCCAACATTCAGTAAGTGAACTCATCAATTGTACACATCAGTGCCTCCTATCATTATTGGCTCACTTTGCCAGTGGCTAACAATCAATGTGTGAATGCACCAATTTCAATGGATACAAAAGTGTCACTGGTTATTGAACCACTTTGCCAATGGCCAACATTCAGTAAGTGAACTCATCAATTGTACACATCAGTGCCTCCTATCATTATTGGCTCACTTTGCCAGTGGCTAATAATCAATGTGTGAATGCACCAATTTCAATGGATACAAAGTGTCACTGTGTATTGAACCACTTTGCCAATGGCCAACATTCAGTAAGTGAACTCATCAATTGTACACATCAGTGCCTCCTATCATTATTGGCTCACTTTGCCAGTGGCTAATAATCAATGTGTGAATGCACCAATTTCAATGGATACAAAAGTGGCACGGTTATTGAACCACTTTGCCAATGGCCAACATTCAGTAAGTGAACTTGTCAAATGTACACAACAGTGCCTCCTATCATTATTGGCTCACTTTGCCAGTGGCTAATAATCAATGTGTGAATGCACCAATTTCAATGGATACAAGAGTGTCACTAGTTAATGAACCACTTTGCCAATGGCCAACATTCAGTAAGTGAACTCATCCAAAGTACACGACAGTACCTCCTATCATTATTGGCTCACTTTGCCAGTGGCTAATTATCAATATGTGAACTCACCAATTTTAAAGGATATAAAAATGTCACTGTTTATTGAACCACTTTGCCAATGGCCAACACTCAGTAAGTGAACTTGTCCAATGTATACAACAGGACCTCCTATTATTATTGGCTCACTTTGCCAGTGGCATCAATGTGTGAACTCACCAATTGTAAAGAATACAAAAGTGTCACTGGTTATTGAACCACTTTGCCAATGGCCAACATTCAGTATGTGAACTCATCAATTGTACACATCAGTGCCTCATATCATTATTGGCTCACTTTGCCAGTGGCTAATTATCAATATGTGAAGTCACCAATTTTAAAAGATACAAAAGTGTCACTGTGTATTGAACCACTTTGCCAATGGCAACACTCAGTAGGTGAGCTTGTCAAATGTATACAAAAATGCCTCCTATCATTATTGGCTCACTTTGCCAGTGGCTAATAATCAATGTGTGAATGCACCAATTTCAATGGATACAAAAGTGTCACTGGTTGTTGAACCACTTTGCCAATGGCAAACATTCAGTAAGTGAACTTGTCCAATGTATACAACAGGACCTCCTATTATTATTGGCTCACTTTGCCAGTGGCTAATAATCAATGTGTGAACTCACCAATTGTAGAGAATACAAAAGTGTCACTGGTTATTGAACCACTTTGCCAATGGCCAACACTCAGTAAGTGAGCTTGTCAAATGTATACAACAATGCCTCCTATCATTATTGGCTCACTTTGCCAGTCACTAATAATCAATGTGTGAACGCACCAAATTCAATGGATAGAAAAGTGTCACTGGTTATTGAACCACTTTGCCAATGGCCAACACTCAGTAAGTGAACTTGTCAAATGTATACAACAGGGCCTCCTATCATTACTTTGCTCACTTTTCAAGTGGCCAATAATCAATGCGTGAATGCAATAATTTCAATGGATACAAGAGTGTCACTGGTTATTGAACCACAGACAAACATTCAGTAAGTGAACTTGTCCAATGTACACATCAGTGCCTCATATCATTATTGGCTCACTTTGCCAGTGGCTAATTATCAATATGTGAAGTCACCAATTTTAAAAGATACAAAAGTGTCACTGTGTATTGAACCACTTTGCCAATGGCCAACACTCAGTAAGTGAGCTTGTCAAATGTATACAACAATGCCTCCTATCATTATTGGCTCACTTTGCCAGTCACTAATAATCAATGTGTGAACGCACCAAATTCAATGGATAGAAAAGTGTCACTGGTTATTGAACCACTTTGCCAATGGCTAACACTCAGTAAGTGAACTTGTCAAATGTATACAACAGGGCCTCCTATCATTATTGACTCACTTTACCAGTGGCTAATAATCAATGTGTGAATGCACCAACTTCAATGGATACAAAAGTGTCACTGGTTGTTGAACCACTTTGCCAATGGCCAACATTCAGTAAGTGAACTCATCAATTGTACACATCAGTGCCTCCTATCATTATTGGCTCACTTTGCCAGTGGCTAATTATCAATATGTGAAGTCACCAATTTTAAAGGATACAAAAGTGTCACTGTGTATTGAACCACTTTGCCAATGGCAAACACTCAGTAAGTGAGCTTGTCAATTGTATACAACAATGCCTCCTTTCAGTTTCAGTTTCAATTTCAGTTTATTTTACCAACATCACATAATATTAAACAAGTCAAAAGCAATGGCGGGAAAACCAAAAAGAGCAGAGCTCGATAATTATGGTCACCCAATAGTTGTGTTACAGGAATACATAAATATAGTTATACCTTAAGTTTACTATCAACATGACGGGGACAAACAAAGGACAGGACAGGATTTGTGCAAGACAGAACCGGACAGGACAAGTGGAGACAAACACAAACGTTGGCAGAGATGATGGCAATTAGATAAATTACAATTTTAATTTAAACATGAAAAATAGGTTACGTACTATACAATAGAACAAAGAATTACTTATAATTTGATAAAAGAAAGCATTTATAATTTGTCTTGAATATGTTGATAGATTTTGCATTCCTGAAGTCATCAGTAATATTATTCCCATGCAAAGGGCCTTTTCTTTTGACTGTATTTCTTGCTAAGTCATATTTGAAATTATGCGGACGATATAGTGACGAAATACGGGTAGGGTAATTGTGAATTGATCTGTTTAGTGTGAAATAATCTGCAAAAATATTGGGAAGGTTATCTGAAGAATAGTTGTACATAAATAAACCAAGAATCAAACTATGAATATCGTAAATTGTCAAGGTTTTAAACTTTTTGAATAACGGAGGGGTATGTTCAAGCCAGTGCGAATTTGAGCAGATTCTCATAATTCGTTTCTGTTTGAGGTGAATTTTGTGAAGATTGGTATTATTAGAATCTGCCCAAATTATGTTACAATAATATAGGTGTGGTAAAACCAGAGTATTATATAAGGTAAAAAGTGTTTTGGAGGGGAGAATGTCCCTGAGACGATACAGAATACCACAATATTTTGAAAGGATGTTAGTAACATTTGAGGTGTGGTTTGACCATGTTAAAGATTCATCTAAAAGAACACCCAGAAATTTGGTATGGGAAACTCTAGAAAGCTTTACTCCATCAATACATATATTAAGGTCATCATTGTTGTACATTCGATTACTGTGTCTATTTTTAAACATAATATAATTAGTTTTATTAATGTTTAATGACAGCTTGTTAGCTTTGAACCATACAGAGAGATTGTCTAATTCATGGTTTACAATGGTGATCAAATCAGGGAGATTGGCATGTGATACAATTACATTGGTGTCATCAGCAAAAGTTACAAAAGTAAAATTATTTGAGGAGAATGCAATATCATTCAGAAAGATTATGAAGAGTAAAGGGCCTAACACCGAGCCCTGTGGCACACCGCATTTAATAGAACGAACAGATGATTTATGATCATTGAATACAACATATTGGGTTCTATTACTCAGGTAACTCTTGAACCACTCGAAGGCACTTCCTCTGACACCATAATGATGAAGTTTGGTAGGAGAATGTGATGGTCAATGGTGTCGAAGGCCTTTGAGAGGTCCAAGAAAATACCCATAGTATGAAGACGCTTATCAAGTTCAGTAACAATCTTATCATATGCACACACGAGTGCCATGTAGGAGGAATGCTTTTTCCTAAAACCAAATTGACAATCATTTAGTAATTTATAACGTTCAAGAAAACCATATAATCTTTTGTGAATAATTCTTTCAAAGATTTTGGAGAAGACAGGTAAGACTGATATGGGACGATAATTAGTACAGAAAGTAGAATCGCCAGATTTATAAATGGGAACAACACGGGCAATCTTAAGTTCATCTGGAACAACACCAGAAGCGATCGACAAATTAAAAACATGACATAATGGGGTTTTAATTGAGTTAATTACAGCCTTAACAATATCGGGTTTGATGTCATCAAACCCACTACTAGTTCCAGATCTAAAAGAAGAACAAATATCGATGACTTCCGCATTATCGGTTGGAGATAGGAAGAGTGAATTCATTGGTGAAGGAGCTGAAGTGAGGAAGTCATCGAAAGTTGTTGGAGTTGAAGGAATATTGTTAGCTAAATTAGGACCGATATTAACAAAGAAATCATTTAGACCGTCAGCAATTTGTTGAGGATCAGTAACGACTGAGTCATTGATGATAAAAGAATCAGGCAAAGTATTCTTTTTTTTATTTCCTAAAATGTCATTCAGAACTCCCCAAGTCTTTTTGAGATCATGTTTATGTACATCCAGTAAATTACAAAAATGATTTTTTTTTCGACACACGAATAAGAGAAGTGAGCTTATTCTTATAATAAGACAGTGCAAGTTTGTTTGCAGCGGTCGGAGATGATTTATATTTTCGATAGAGCTTATCTTTCCTACTAATAGACTTAAGGATGGCTTTGGTGATCCAAGGTTTGTGAGGAACACCTTTAGCTCTCGAAACTTGCTTGCGTTGTAATGGAAATGATCGATTATATAATAATAAATAGGCACTTATATAGCGCAGAAATACCAGCAAAGGCCTCTAGGCGCTTTACAATAAAAAACAGATACAAGCAATAACAAGCAATAAAAAACAACTACTCATTAAAAAACCCGACATAATAATGCACATTGATAATTAAAACAAAGCATTAAAAATGAGTGGACCGGCACTCAACAATATAAATTAACAAACTTGGTAGCAAATTTAGAATAAGAACTTTTAGGCGAGTCATCATTCATGATAAGATCCCAGTTAGTTAGATCAAGTTGATTTTTAAAACCATTGATATTGCATTGATTAAAAGAACGACTGTTGATAAACTTAGGAGCATGATCATGAATCTGGATAGCATCTGTTATCTGAAAGACTGGATAGTGATCAGTGATGTCATTAACAAAAATGCATGATTTAATTTGTTTATTGAGTACATTTGTAAAAACATTATCAAGAATAGTCGCAGAAGTTTCAGTAATACGTGTTGGACGGTCTATAAGGGGATACATGTCATGAGAATAAAAGTTATTAACAAAATCATTGACCTTACTGTCTGTATCATATTGAAGAATGTCAAGGTTAAAGTCACCAGAAATGTAACACAATTTATTTTCAACTAAAATACGATCTAAACATTTGGACAAATCAGAGTTAAAGACGTCAACATCAGTACGGTGAGCACGATAAATATTACCTATAATAACATTTTTAGAATAGGGAGAAATAATTTCTACAAACACTGATTCGGAATGATCAATGTCATTACCTTGATATTGTATCAAATTTAAATCAGATCGATCTTTAAAAGAAAGTGAGTTGTGTATATATAGAGCAGAACCGCCGCTTTTCCTATTTTTACGAGGCACACTAAGCATATTATAGTTAGGAATATCGATAACATATAACATTGGAGTTATCTTCCTTAAACCAGGTCTCCGAGAGGGCAATAACTGAAAAGGTGATGTTTAAATTTGAAATGAATACATTGATGAGATCCTGATTTTTATTGAAACTACGGACATTTAAATGCAATATAGAAAACCCAGATTTGAAAGATAATTTGAGATCATGTGACGGATCGAACACATAATTACAGGTATTTGTAACACCGAGACTTTGTAAATAATCATGTGAATGGTCATTTAAACCAATTTCAAACAAGAAAGGGTTGAATTTTAAATCCAAGAACTTATTGTAATCATGACAGTTATTGAAATAACGTATTGTAAATAAAAATTCACCGTCATCAATAATTTGATTGAAAGGGAAAATATCGCAAGAACATTTAAAACAGAACCAATTATTATCTTCGGAATTGGCATTAACACAACTTTTATGATATGAAGATCTGCAATCCTATCATTATTGGCTCACTTTGCCAGTCACTAATAATCAATGTGTGAACGCACCAAATTCAATGGATAGAAAAGTGTCACTGGTTATTGAACCACTTTGCCAATGGCCAACACTCAGTAAGTGAACTTTTCAAATGTATACAACAGGGCCTTCTATCATTACTTTGCTCACTTTTCAAGTGGCCAATAATCAATGCACCAATTTCAATGGATACAAGAGTGTCACTGGTTATTGAACCACTTTGCCAATGGCCAACATTCAGTAAGTGAACTCATCCAAATGTATACAACAGGGCCTTCTATCATTACTTTGCTCACTTTTCAAGTGGCCAATAATCAATGCACCAATTTCAATGGATACAAGAGTGTCACTGGTTATTGAACCACTTTGCCAATGGCCAACATTCAGTAAGTGAACTCATCCAAAGTACACGACAGTACCTCCTATCATTATTGGCTCACTTTGCCAGTGGCTAAATATCAATATGTGAACTCGCCAATTTTAAAGGATATAAAAGTGTCACTGTTTATTGAACCACTTTGCCAATGGCCAACACTCAGTAAGTGAGCTTGTCAAATGTATACAACAGGGCCTCCTATCATTATTGGCTCACTTTGCCAGTGGCTAATAATCAATGTGTGAATGCACCAATTTCAATGGATACAAAAGTGTCACTGGTTGTTGAACCACTTTGCCAATGGCCAACATTCAGTAAGTGAACTTGTCAAATATATACAACAGGGTCTCCGTTCATTATTGACTCACTTTGCCAGTGGCTAATAATCAAGGTGTGAAAGCACCAATTTCAATGGATACAAAAGTGTCACTGGTTGTTGAACCACTTTGCCAATGGCCAACATTCAGTAAGTGAACTCATCAATTGTACACATCAGTGCCTCCTATCATTATTGGCTCACTTTGCCAGTGGGTAATTATCAATATGTGAACTCACCAATTTTAAAGGATACAAAAGTGTCACTGTTTATTGAACCACTTTGCCAATGGCCAACACTCAGTAAGTGAACTTGTCAAATGTATACAACAGGGCCTCCTATCATTACTTTGCTCACTTTTCAAGTGGCCAATAATCAATGCGTGAATGCAATAATTTCAATGGATACAAGAGTGTCACTGGTTATTGAACCACTTTGCCAATGGCCAACATTCAGTAAGTGAACTCATCCAAAGTACACGACAGTACCTCCTTTCATTATTGGCTCACTTTGCCAGTGGCTAATAATCAATGTGTGAACTCACCAATTGTAAAGAATACAAAAGTGTCACTGGTTGTTGAACCACTTTGCCAATGGCCAACATTCAGTATGTGAACTCATCCAAAGTACACGACAGTACCTCCTATCATTATTGGCTCACTTTGCTAGTGGCTAATTATCAATATGTGAACTCACCAATTTTAAAGGATATAAAAATGTCACTGTTTATTGAACCACTTTGCCAATGGCCAACACTCAGTAAGTGAACTTGTCCAATGTATACAACAGGACCTTCTATTATTATTGGCTCACTTTGCCAGTGGCTAATAATCAATGTGTGAACTCACCAATTGTAAAGAATACAAAAGTGTCACTGGTTGTTGAACCACTTTGCCAATGGCCAACATTCAGTAAGTGAACTCATCCAAAGTACACGACAGTACCTCCTATCATTATTGGCTCACTTTGCCAGTGGCTAATTATCAATATGTGAACTCACCAATTTTAAAGGATATAAAAGTGTCACTGTTTATTGAACCACTTTGCCAATGGCCAACACTCAGTAAGTGAGCTTGTCAAATGTATACAACAGTGCCTCCTATCATTATTGGCTCACTTTGCCAGTGGCTATTAATCAATGTGTGAATGCACCAATTTCAATGGATACAAAAGTGTCACGGTTATTGAACCACTTTGCCAATGGCCAACATTCAATAAGTGAACTTGTCAAATGTATACAACAGGGCCTCCTATCATTATTGGCTCACTTTTCAAGTGGCCAATAATCAATGCGTGAATGCACCAATTTCAATGGATACAAGAGTGTCACAAGTTAATGAACCACTTTGCCAATGGCCAACATTCAGTAAGTAAACTCATCCAAAGTACACGACAGTACCTCCTATCATTATTGGCTCACTTTGCTAGTGGCTAATTATCAATATGTGAACTCACCAATTTTAAAGGATATAAAAATGTCACTGTTTATTGAACCACTTTGCCAATGGCCAACACTCAGTAAGTGAACTTGTCCAATGTATACAACAGGACCTTCTATTATTATTGGCTCACTTTGCCAGTGGCTAATAATCAATGTGTGAACTCACCAATTGTAAAGAATACAAAAGTGTCACTGGTTGTTGAACCACTTTGCCAATGGCCAACATTCAGTAAGTAAACTCATCAATTGTACACATCAGTGCCTTCTATCATTATTGGCTCACTTTGCCAGTGGCTAATTATCAATATGTGAACTCGCCAATTTTAAAGGATATAAAAGTGTCACTGTTTATTGAACCACTTTGCCAATGGCCAACATTCAGTAAGTGAACTTGTCAAATGTATACAACAGTACCTCCTATCATTATTGGCTCACTTTGCCAGTGGCTAATTATCAATATGTGAATGCACCAATTTCAATGGATACAAAAGTGTCACTGGTTGTTAAACCACTTTGCCAATGGCCAACATTCAGTAAGTGAACTTGTCAAATATATACAACAGGGTCTCCGTTCATTATTGACTCACTTTGCCAGTGGCTAATAATCAAGGTGTGAAAGCACCAATTTCAATGGATACAAAAGTGTCACTGGTTGTTGAACCACTTTGCCAATGGCCAACATTCAGTAAGTGAACTTGTCAATTGTACACAACAGTGCCTCCTATCATTATTGGCTCACTTTGCCAGTGGCTAATAATCAATGTGTGAATTTACCAATTTTAAAGGATACAAAAATGTCACTGTTTATTGAACCACTTTGCCAATGGCCAACACTCAGTAAGTGAACTTGTCAAATGTATACAACAGGGCCTCCTATCATTATTGACTCACTTTGCCAGTCACTAATAATCAATGTGTGAATGCACCAAATTCAATGGATAGAAAAGTGTCACTGGTTATTGAACCACTTTGCCAATGGCTAACACTCAGTAAGTGAACTTGTCAAATGTATACAACAGGGCCTCCTATCATTATTGACTCACTTTGCTAGTCACTAATAATCAATGTGTGAATGCACCAAATTCAATGGATAGAAAAGTGTCACTGGTTATTGAACCACTTTGCCAATGGCTAACACTCAGTAAGTGAACTTGTCAAATGTATAGATGGTGTGACCGGTGACGTAGTGCCCGGCGGTTTGCGTGCGCACCTACAGGGAACGGTGCTTTAATTCACACTTGATTGATCATTACTTACCATGCTTACGGTGTAATAGTGCAGAAGTCATGGTATGCATCCCTAAGCACAATGAGAGACCAGGTACTAAATCTGGTTGCCCGGCGGTTTGCGTGCGCACCATAAGGGCATGTGCTTTTAAAATTGGCGCTCAGTGATGTGTGTTTTGCTTTCATAGTATGATGTATGCAGTAGTCATGGACTAGTACCCTAGCATGTCTTTAGACCAGGCGCTAATCAATATGTAAACACTACTGATGTAAACAACGGTCACCTCATCTATACAACAGGGCCTCCTATCACTATTGACTCACTTTGCCAGTGGCTAATAATCAATGTGTGAATGCACCAATTTCAATGGATACAAAAGTGTCACTGGTTGTTGAACCACTTTGCCAATGGCCAACATTCAGTAAGTGAACTCATCAATTGTACACATCAGTGCCTCCTATCATTATTGGCTCACTTTCCCAGTGGGTAATTATCAATATGTGAACTCACCAATTTTAAAGGATACAAAATTGTCACTGTTTATTGAACCACTTTGCCAATGGCCAACATTCAGTAAGTGAACTTGTCAAATGTATACAACAGTACCTCCTATCATTATTGGCTCACTTTGCCAGTGGCTAATTATCAATATGTGAACTCACCAATTTTAAAGGATATAAAAATGTCACTGTTTATTGAACCACTTTGCCAATGGCCAACACTCAGTAAGTGAACTTGTCCAATGTATACAACAGGACCTCCTATTATTATTGGCTCACTTTGCCAGTGGCTAATAATCAATGTGTGAACTCACCAATTGTAAAGAATACAAAAGTGTCACTGGTTATTGAACCACTTTGCCAATGGCCAACATTCAGTAAGTGAACTCATCAATTGTACACAACAGTGCCTCATATCATTATTGGCTCACTTTGCCAGTGGCTAATTATCAATATGTGAAGTCACCAATTTTAAAGGATACAAAAGTGTCACTGTGTATTGAACCACTTTGCCAATGGCCAACACTCAGTAGGTGAGCTTGTCAAATGTATACAACAATGCCTCCTATCATTATTGGCTCACTTTGCCAGTGGCTAATAATCAATGTGTGAATGCACCAATTTCAATGGATACAAAAGTGTCACTGGTTGTTGAACCACTTTGCCAATGGCCAACATTCAGTAAGTGAACTTGTCAAATGTATACAACAGGGCCTCATATCATTATTGGCTCACTTTGCCAGTGGCTAATTATCAATATGTGAAGTCACCAATTTTAAAGGATACAAAAGTGTCACTGTGTAATGAACCACTTTGCCAATGGCCAACACTCAGTAAGTGAACTTGTCCAATGTATACAACAGGACCTCCTATTATTATTGGCTCACTTTGCCAGTGGCTAATAATCAATGTGTGAACTCACCAATTGTAAAGAATACAAAAGTGTCACTGTGTATTGAACCACTTTGCCAATGGCCAACACTCAGTAAGTGAACTTGTCAAATGTATACAACAGGGCCTCATATCATTATTGGCTCACTTTGCCAGTGGCTAATTATCAATATGTGAAGTCACCAATTTTAAAGGATACAAAAGTGTCACTGTGTAATGAACCACTTTGCCAATGGCCAACACTCAGTAAGTGAACTTGTCAAATGTATACAACAGGGCCTCCTATCATTATTGACTCACTTTACCAGTGGCTAATAATCAATGTGTGAATGCACCAATTTCAATGGATACAAAATTGTCACTGGTTGTTGAACCACTTTGCCAATGGCCAACATTCAGTAAGTGAACTCATCAATTGTACAACAGTGCCTCCTATCATTATTGGCTCACTTTGCCAGTGGGTAATTATCAATATGTGAACTCACCAATTTTAAAGGATACAAAAGTGTCACTGGTTGTTGAACCACTTTGTCAATGGCCAACACTCAGTAAGTGAACTTGTCAATTGTACACAACAGTGCCTCCTATCATTATTGGCTCACTTTGCCAGTGGCTAATAGTCAATGTGTGAATGCACCAATTTTAAAGGATACACAAGTGTCACCTGTTATTGAACCACCTTTTCAGTAAGTGAACTCATCAAATGTATACGACAGTATCTCCTATCAATATTGGATACAAAAGTGTCACTGTTTATTGGTTTATTGAACCACTTTGCCAATGGCCAACTCTCAGTAAGTGAACTTGTCAAATGTATACAACAGTGCTTCCTATCATTATTGGCTCACTTTGCCAGTGGCTAATAATCAATGTGTGAATGCACCAATTTTAAAGGATACAAAAGTGTCACCTGTTATTGAACCACTTTGCCAATGGCCAACATTCAGTAAGTGAACTCATCAAATGTATACAACAGTATCTCCTATCAATATTGGCTCACTTTGCCAATGGCTAACAATCAATAAGTGAACTCACCAATTTTAAGAATACAAAAGTGTCACTGGTTATTGGTTTATTGAACCACTTTGCCAATGGCCAACTCTCAGTAAGTGAACTTGTCAAATGTATACAACAGTGCTTCCTATCATTATTGGCTCACTTTGCCAGTGGCTAATAATCAATGTGTGAATGCACCAATTTTAAAGGATACAAAAGTGTCACTGTTTATTGAACCACTTTGCTAATGGCCAACACTCAGTAAGTGAACTCATCAAATGTACACAACAGTATCTCCTATCAATATTGGCTCACGTTGCCAGTGGTTAATAATCAATGTGTGAATGCACCAATTTTAAAGGATACAAAAGTGTCACGGTTATTGAACCACTTTGCCAATGGCCAACATTCAGTAAGTGAACTTGTCAAATGTATATAACAGGACCTCCTATTATTATTGGCTCACTTTGCTAGTGGCTAATTATCAATATGTGAACTCACCAATTGTAAAGAATACAAAAGTGTCACTGTGTATTGAACCACTTTGCCAATGGCCAACACTCAGTAAGTGAACTTGTCAATTGTACACAACAGTGCCTCCTATCATTATTGGCTCACTTTGCCAGTGGCTAATAATCAATGTGTGAATGCACCAATTTTAAAGGATACAAAAGTGTCACCTGTTATTGAACCACTTTGCCAATGGCCAACATTCAGTAAGTGAACTCATCAAATGTATACAACAGTATCTCCTATCAATATTGGCTCACTTTGCCAATGGCTAACAATCAATGTGTGAACTCACCAATTTTAAGAATACAAAAGTGTCACTGGTTATTGAACCACTTTGCCAATGGCCAACATTCATCAGTAAGTAAACTTGTCAAATGTATACAACAGGGCCTCCTATCATTATTGGCTCACTTTGCCAGTGGCTAATTATCAATATGTGAACTCACCAATTTTAAAGGATACAAAAGTGTCACTGTTTATTGAACCACTTTGCCAATGGCCAACACTCTGTAAGTGAACTTGTCAAATATATACACCAGGGCCTCCTATCATTACTTGGCCCGCTTTGCCAGTGGCTAATTGTCAATATGTGAACTCACCAATTTTAAAGGATACAAAAATGTCACTGTTTATTGAACCACTTTGCCAATGGCCAACACTCAGTAAGTGAACTTGTCAAATGTATACAACAGGGCCTCCTATCATTACTTGGCTCACTTTGCCAGTGGCTAATTGTCAATATGTGAATGCACCAATTGAATGGATACAAAAGTGTCACTGGTTATTGAACCACTTTGCCAATGGCCTAGTAGCTTTCAAATATCACTGCTTTCTACCAAATTGTGTAACTTCATGCAAAAACATTAGCAAAATAGCTCTTTTTACATGAATTCACATTATACAGGAGGTCTCACACACATGAAATTCCTCCTGTTATCAGAACACAAGAGATTCAAGGTATGTCTAAAAGCAAGAAATGTTTAACTTTTGATCCACATTTTAAATTACCTTACACTGAAAGTTCCATCCTATAACATAATGGTACCCATATCCCCTAACCATCTTCAAAATAAAGTGACATATTTGTAGTAAAACTGCCAATGGTTGGGGAATTATGATCATAGGAGGTTCAAAATTGATAGGGGAGATGGGGATGACTTTCTATTTGACCTGTAAGGTAAGTGTTTAACCAATATTTTATCACTGGTGATACGATTACACAGCCGCTTTTCAATCAAATTATAATTTTAAAACACACAAACACCTATGCTGGTGCACCCCCACACACACACAGCAATCTTTAACTCCTTTAATGGGGTTAATGATCTGGCCAATTGGTCAGAAAGATACATCACTTGTTGCTCCAATAACCGGAGACATTAATTGGTTATTTTAATGAGTATATCTTGAAATGAACCAATCATGAACACTGTTATATAGGCACTGTTAGGTAATGCTCAGAGGGTTAACAATTTCAGATGGGCGCAGTCAGTCGTATCAACTGTTTACTTTGTTAGATTGCTATCATGTGACAAGTGCATTTTGCATCATGACAAATGTTTAAACATTTTAACAAGCAATTCAAATCTCACGATCTCATGAAAATGCACACCCTCCATCAAAATAGCAATTATTATCTAATCAATAAACAATCCGTAAATCACGATTCAATTTCAGTACATATCATGGAACATTAATTCATAAATCAGCCCCCACTGTACCCTTAGGACGCGATAATTGCATACTAGCACAAATTGTGTTGACATTTATCACCCTTTTCATGGAATTTGTTAAAGAGGCAGGCACTGTGATTTATATCCAAATATTAACATTTATTAGAGTCAATCGGAATCGGATGGTGATGCTATAAAAACAAGATAACATTCTAGCATTACTGCTTCCCTGGGTTTCACGCACAGTTGGCGATCATCAGGCTAGGCTGCTAATGACTAGTTTTGTGATGCACAACATGGATTCACTTTTTATTTGTACGGTTTGCCAGTTTGGCTTTGTGTTTTTCGTAACAACATTTTGAAACGAGCTTGCTTCCCTTATTCCATATAGTGGGTTGTTTGTCACACAGTATTGCAAATTTCTCCTCCATACACAAGTTACATTGACCTGGAATGCGCTTATTCATTTTGAGGTTCTGATTATTTCCCATTTGAGGGCGTGGTCTATGCCTTTTTCTTTAGTCCCCATATTTAAGTGTTTGGATAGTTCTGTTTCTTTTTCATACCGCTGGTGCCTGAAGGATTTAGCATGGTTATGATATCTGATATTTTCCGCCGTGACACGCTGGGTTATACACATTGTGAAGCAATCTTTTTCAGGTGCGGTGGCATTGTTTGGTATTACAAAAGGTCAAATGTCGTGGCCCATCGACTAGAATCGATAAACTTAGCGGTAACTTTTCGCGAGTAGACACAGGGGATTAAAAACTTACCGATTAAATATTAGCGTTTATTAGCGTTTACCTTTTGCAGTGCTTCAGTAGAAACACGCTCTAAGCCAGCGGTTCTATCCTTGGTCAGTACTGGACAAAAAAAAAGGAATTGAAAAAAAAATCCAGCCCGATTTATTAAAACTGAAACTTTTTAGTTATATGATACAAGCGTATAGCAAACAGGAAATTTTACATATTTGAACGTTTCTTTTGGAGTTTTTTAAGCCATTTTAGATCGAATTGTTAAAATGGTTCCCCAAAAAGCTATTTAAATGACCCCTTAATGACCCCCTGGAAAACCCCAAACGACCCCCAGGTCTACAATATTTAGCATATGTCAAAAACTGCATTTTTTGTCCAATTTATAGTCAATTTAACAGATTTTTCTTAAAAATGCATTTGTTCCCAATTTGAGTATAGTAAAACACCAACGAAAATGGTTGGGATTTATTGGTTTTCTGGATATTGAATTGAACAAACAGCTCTATTGAAATAATTCAAATTTAGAATATTATTTGACACATATAATACCTAAGTTGCATAATTTATGCACGGTAAAGCGGGTTTTGCATCACTTGCCGTTTTCATTTACACGCTGGAATTCAAAGAAACATGGAAATGTCGATGTTTATTGGAAGATGTGAATGTTAGCTATCTTCAGGCGAAATCTGAACAGCATTGATAAAATAATATCGCGTTTACATAGCATTGTAAATTGTCATCATTTCATTTCACTTCATGTCCTTGGAGTTATCCTACATTTATAAATACTTATGTATCTATGTCAGGTCTTCTAAATTAGAGAGGGAATTGTATACCTTTTGGTAGGTATGTAAATTGTTGCTTTATTAAATTTAGGCGTAGTAACTTCAAATGTCAGTGAATGCCTTCGGTTCATTGCAAGTCACTTATGTAAACATGACAAAGGAAACTGCGTATAATTGTTACAGGAAGATTATTAATATTACAATTATCTTTCTCCAAAAGGGACCGTGTGATGTCCACAGGAGTTCAAGTCCTCATCATTGTTATGATAACAGACAGGTATTTTGATATTAGGCCTACACTGCTGCCGAAGTGTGTCAAAGATCGTTACAATTAGACCTTTAGGAAGTCGATCAAAATTGTTGTTGAGGGAAGTTGAATACGTACATGTATGGTCACACTCCCAGGTATTAATTATATTAAACTTCCCTCAACTACAATTTTATGACCGGACGATATGTGACACAAAATGTATATATATTTTGTTAATATTCTCAATATCTCCTATGAAAACTGTTGTTTTTTATCACGTTCATGGTATTTCAAAATAGTCCATGTCACTTCTATATCAAATTCCAATTCGTTTAACATGGTTAAGATGGTGGGTCAACTGGCTATCCATTTACTGTTGCTCTAGAAATCACACGATTATTTTATAATGTGAATTCGGTATTTAAAAATACGACATCAAAGCGATACAATTGACGATGTTAGATGCTCGGATTATGATTGTCTTTTCATGGAGAGAGAGAAAGAAGAGGTACACTTTAGATTAACTGTTTTGATAACGCTCTTTTCATGGGTAGGGTTAAGTGCAACAATGGAAACTGCATCATTTGTTATTCAAATGGCCACTGCTTCATCAATATTGGTGCTATTGTGACAAATGAGGAGTCAAAATGTGCGGAAGGAAATGCTTGTTCTTTCCCACTTGTTGAATATATTTATGGGAAATAAAAGCGTGGTGATGCGAGGTGTCCAGCAGAAACACGCACATAGACAGCAGATAGGAATATGCTTGACATGAACAGTTATAAAGCAAAAAAATCAAAAAAAATGCATTGCTGTTATGGATTGGGCTTCTGTCGTACTTATTGCTCAACCAATTTTCCTAAAGAGGGTTTCTATGTGAAGGAAACACTTCAAGGTAACTATTTTGGTGAAACGTGTAGGTTTATCAATTCAAGGCATATTATGCAATCCGTTTCAAAGTACCCATTAACTACCATCCACCAATAGCAGCTGCTAACAGGTAGACATATGCCAGAAAGAAATCTCAATGTTACAACTAGCCCCAATCGCCCCTACATCATTTGCATGAGGAGTTGATATGGCATATCTAGATGATTTCATGATGGGGAAGGGGGGAACAGGGGCAAGGACATTAACATGGGGGGAGGGGGTGAAACCATACTATCAAATTAGGCCTGTCATTTTAAACCATTACTTGTAGATAACCCAGTCCGATTTTACACATTTTGGGGTCTTGTGAAATTAGAAAACAAATTTTTATTCAAACAAAACCTGAAAAGCCTAATGTGGCATTGACTAATAACAAACAGTTACAGACTGGAACTAACTAACCCTTTTCAGAATTTCACAGAATTTCCTAAATATGATACGTGATTTTGCAAAACATGATTATTCAACAAATGAAATCGATTGTTCAATCAGAAAATGTAAACAATCATCAAAAATCTAATCTGTGTTTGTAGTTTGGTGTGCTAATAATTTATACCCTATAAAGGATAAGACGGGAAGCATCCAAATAAGAATACAATTTTAAATGTTATGAATTTATGAATATGTACTTAGTCTCAATTGCTTCGTCGACCCAAGCGATATTTGGGGAGCTGTTAGGATATCAAAATTTAAGTAGTGCTGATAGGCTTGTGCACTTGTCGACTGGTAGCCGCCTAAGTGTAGCGACCAAAGGATTCTGATATCTAAACTGGCAGCGATAATAATTGATTTCAAAAGCGCTTTGGGACTGTGCTTGCATTGTGGAAAGCGCTATATAAGAACGGTAATATTATTATTATTATTATTATATGTACGTATATAAATTCAACCATACAAATAAATAGGGATGCTTGTTTTGCTGAATAAATTGAACTAAATTGTTTCCTCAACATTGGTGGTGTTTTCTATCTTTTTATAGATTAATAATGTGAAAACATTACTTATATTACATAGTTCACTTCACTTCACTTCACTTCACTTCTATTAATTTCTGCAATTCTGTTATTATTTCTGCAATTCTTTTATTATTTCTGCAATTCTTTTATTATTTCTGCAATTCTTTTATTAATTTCTGCAATTCTTTTATTATTTCTGCAATTCTTTTATTATTTCTGCAATTCTTTTATTATTTCTGCAATTCTTTTATTATTTCTGCAATTCTTTTATTATTTCTGCAATTCTTTTATTATTTCTGCAATTCTTTTATTATTTCTGCAATTCTTTTATTATTTCTGCAATTCTTTTATTATTTCTGCAATTCTTTTATTATTTCTGCAATTCTTTTATTATTTCTGCAATTCTTTTATTATTTCTGCAATTCTTTTATTATTCCTGCAATTCTTTTATTATTTCTGCAATTCTTTTATTATTTCACCCTTTTGCAGAGATCACTGTTAGCCCCTTTAATCCACTGGATTTTACACAAGCATGCTACCATATGCTACCAAAAGGTCATATCTCCAAAAGGTTTGGCAGATGACAGGTGCCAGATTTACACTCTGGAATACAATGAGTTGAAAAAAATGCTTTGTTGTTTATATTTCTCAACAGTTATACTTGTCAGTAATGTTGCGAATAAAAGAACCATTTAGGATATAATAGAAACGCAGCTGTTGCTGGGAGCCTTATAGTCAGATACCATGGATACACGGAGCGTGTTTCTATTGAGCACTGATGAAAAGTAAACGCTATTTGAAATAACGGTATTTATTGTTACATATTTTAATCACCCCCGTTTCTACTCGCAAAAAATTACCATAAGTGATACTGGTATTTACCTGCGTGATGACCAGTGGCGAAGCTAGGATTTTTTTCAGGGGGGGGGGGGGCAAGATTTCTAAATTTTCGTAAAATGTTGCCCCCAATTTTTTCCCAGTCAGTCACCTCTTGAATTTCAATAAAATGTCCCTATATTTATAAAAAACAAGAGAAAAATGGTCATTTTTAAATGGTTATAACGCATATAAGAACTACATCCGGAGAGTGGGGCGGGGGCACAAACAAATCTCCCCCCCCCCCCCCAACCCTGAGCTACGCCACTGGTGATGACATGTGGAGTGGAGAGGCAAGAGGTCAGACCAGTTGTTCTCATTAAAACATGTTTAAAAAAAAATCAAAACACTGCAGTCTAAAAATAGTACAGGTAACCAATAAAGTTGGTTTGTGTGCATGGAGGGGAGGGGGGGGGGGGGGGGGGGGGGGGGGTACAGTCTGAAGAACAATCTAGGTACATATGACCTTGGTCAAACAAGATAAGCTAGTCAAACAAGATAAGCTATTATGTCTCTCTGTTGGGAGTAGCACATCTCTAATCAACTAAACAAATATAGCTTTTACTCCAGCACAGACTGCGGGTACTGTTGAAATAAACTGCATAGGTACATGTAATTTACAAAGACTACAAACATGGCGGCCCCCACTTAAGTCTAGAAAGACCAAAACGTGTAAGTTTTTGCAATCTCATGCTATAAGGGTGGCTTCGCCCCCAAAAAAGTATGAGAATACTTCCGGGTTATGAGAACTTAGTGATAAGATTTATCAGGTCGCTGTTTCTGCTGGGCAAGTTGGTGGTAATTACCGTTACCAAACTTGCTTTTTGTAGGTTTTTGCCGTTAGAAAACTTAGCGTTAATTACCGTTAATTGACTGTTTCTACTGGGGGAAAAGACCGGTTGGTACTGTTATTTATCGTTAAAGGGACATTGAGAGATAGGTATGGGAGTGCGCCCTTAATTATCCTGGAAATCAGTTTTTTACATCAAAGTAATACTTAGGCATATACTAACTACCATCTGAAACAGTTTACCAACATTCGCCCTTTATCATATAAAATTTCATGATTTTCTTAGTTATATGATGATATCGAAACTCAGGTGCTGAATTCGGAAGTTATGCATCTTTTTACTCATAAACTTTCGCGGTAAATGTCGTTATTTGCTTATTTGGGCATGAAGGCGATATCGGCTATGTTGATGATTATCTTTACGTTATTTGCTCATTTAGTATATCGATACATCTCTCAATGCCCCTTTAAGTTGCCCAGTAGAAAACATACTCATGGACAAGTATGCACCTTGTGGTGATAGTTCACTTTGTGCTTTCAGTGCTCCCTTGCTGCTCAGCAGACCTCCTTTATTGTGTTGTTTATATTTTGATGTTGATAGCCAGTTGAATAAATAAAAATTAAAAATAATAAATAAATAGTCTGGGAAGAACATCAATAGTACCAATGTTGACCTTTATTTTTTATGAAACTATCAGAATTGTGCCATATACCAGTAATTCGGCTGACAATTCCATTTCAATTGATTTTTATGTTTGTGCAGGGGTGTGTGCACTCGACTATGGCCTAGATATGTATAATGCCACAAGCTGAGAGAGTCAAATAAACGGGTACACGCAACCTGATTCATTTCCCATTCAAAGTCTAATATTTTAATTTTGAAACAATGAAAACCTTGGGAAAAATCATTGCATAAGCTTGCAAGTATTTTTTTAATTCACCTTTTCTAACAAACATTATGATGTTTTTAATTTTAAATGCATATTCACAATTTGTAGAAGTTTTGTTTTTACATTTTTGGAGTTGGCCAAATAAATGTTATTTGGTTTTTGCTTCGAGGAGGATCTCTTGATGTTCCTTTAAAACTTCAACACATCATGATATACACAGTAGCAGCTGCAATTAAAACGCCTGAATAACCAACCGTGTCTAATCTTTGCGCTCTTTTGATTGATGATATAAAGTCTCAATTTCCACTTTATGTCCCATATTATATTATATGATGGTTAATATTTAAAATTTAATTACAATCAACCTATTTAATTGTGCTTTACTTATTGATACGTTCGCAAATCCATAATTGAAATCGCTACTTTATTGTCACCATGGTTGTCCCTAACAGACTTACTTCTGTATGGCCATGTGTTTTGAACTCACCACCCAAAAAGGGTGGTGGCGTTGCATTTTTGGTGACGAACCATCCATCTCTCTCTATTAACTCAACAACTAAATGTGGTAGAGCTATGGTTGAGGTGTCATGTGAAAGCCCATTTATCTAGCTACATTGTGTTAATAAATCAGGTATTTCTATAAATGTTTGGCTGAGATATGATTGATTATGTTGTGAAAGTCAGGGGTGGTGGCGGTGGCGGCGGCGGCGGTGGCGGCGGCGCTGTGTGCAATCTCTATGGGGAATATAGAAAATGTTCCCAATTCTACGTTCAATTTACTATAACTCTTCATTTCTGTATGGTACAAACATGATTTTGCTCTCATTTTATAGATTATTTTATATTCTATAAGATTCTGTTTCAACAAATATGACAACTATTGTGCAACAATTGTAATCATGAATCGATTGCGTTGTCCTTGGCTTTTTCCCTATTCGCTACACAGTGAACTTGCCCTAATTCATCGGTTTTATATACATGACTATAACAAAAGAAATATTTAACCGATGATAGCAAAATTATACATTTTTGGAAAGCTCTCAAATAGGGGAATTCAAAAATGCCGTTTAAATCAGGATAGGGTGCATACCAAAAAAAAAAATACTTGTAAACTCTAATAATTATGAAATTTAAACGTTTGTGCTCATTTACTTCTCGATATAGAATATTTCAACACGTTTACCATTAACAACTATTATGTTCTGATGGGTAATTGCATGAGGAACTTAAATATGCACAGTAAAATTATGATTGGGATAGGTATCAAATTATTATTGAGCTTAAATCAAAATATGAAAAAAATAGATATTTTTTGAACATTCTTAATCACAACATGTTACCATTAGGTCTTATCTAAATTCCAATAGCATATTTGGATTCCTTGTGAGATTACCGTTCAGAAAATATATACTTTATATGGGTAAAACAAATAGTTATTGCGATATGCTAATTCGAATCTCAGATGGTGTAAAATGTAAAAATCTGGACATGCAACGGTAAGGGTGGCGAGTTCAAAACACACGGCCGTATGTGTGTTCTGGTCACGATTCCACATCCATCGCACAAAAGCTTTTCAGTAGATAAAGTTTTTCTGATCATTTATAATGTCATTCTAATAAGATGGTTTGTTTCATATAAATGTTAATATAATCAGATCGTTTTTTGGCATTTATGTATTCAAGTTGGATTGAAAATAAAAGAGTCAATTGTTTTATAGCTCTGCGAGCCTATATAGCCATGTGTTTTGAACTCACCACCCAAAAAGGGTGGTGGCGTTGCATTTTTTAGTGACGAATCGTACCTCTATATCTATTAACTCAAAAACTAAATGTGGTAGAGCAATGGTTTTGGTGTCATTTGAAAGCCTTTAACCTAGCTACATTGTGTGAATAACTCAGGTTTTTCTATCACTGTTTGGCTGAGATATGGTTGATTATATTTCGAAAGCCAAGGGTGGCGACGGTGGCCCTGTGTACAAACTCTAAGGGGAATATGGAAAATGTTCCCAATTCTATGTTTAATTTAGAATATCTCGAGATCCCTGTATGGTACAAACATGATCTTGGCTTCATATAAAAGATCCTTTTATATTTTACAAGTCTCTGTTTCAACAAACGTGCCAACTTTTACGTAACAACCGTTAATCATGAATCAATTGGATTGTCTCTGGATTTTTCCCTATTCGCTACACAGTGAACTTGCACTAATTCATCGGTTTTATATAAATGACATAACAAAAGTATTCAACCGATGACAGCAAAAGCATACATTTTTGGAAAGCTCTGAAATAGGGAAATTCAAAAATGCAGTTTTAATCAGGATAGGGTGCATACCCAACATTTTCATTTGTAAACTCTAGAAAATATGAACCTGTTAACGTTTGGGCTCATTCACTTCCCGATATAGTACATCTCAACAAAGTAACCCTTGAAATGTTCTGATGGGTAATTTCTTGAGGAACTCAAATATGCACGGTAAATTATGATTGGGATTGGTATAAAAATATTATTGAGCTTTAATCAAAATATGAATATTTCGATATTCTTTTGAACATTGTTAATCATAACATGTCAGCATTAGGTCCTATCTAAATTCCAATAGTATATTTGGATTCCTTGTGACATTTCCGTTTAGAAAATGTATACTTTTTATGGGGTAGACCCAGTAGTTATGCTAATTCGAATCTCAGATGGTGTAAAATGTACAAATCTGGAAATGCAACGTGAAGGGTGGCGAGTTCAAAACACATGGCCATAGAGTATAGTTCTTCATACAGGGTTTAAATCAATCCTCTCTACCACTATCCCCAACATTTCAAACAATGTAGTCCACACCACATAACCAATATTCAAAACTCCCGCTAAAGAAAGGAAACTTAAAACCACTCAAGCAGAACAACTGCCAGTTTATTTGCGGATTAAAAATCCAAAATTTATCTCTGAATTTCACCCACAAAAGTATGCAAATAATAAAGAGTTAAACAAGTGATGTGCAAAGTTGAGATATGGTGACCAAAAAGATATGGGTATTTGCGCAAGATATGTGAAAATGGTTTGAACAATATCAATCGAATTCATACCCTAATAAATCATATTACCTCTGTATAGTTCATTCTGATACACCCTGTATTTATATTTCAACTCTAAAACATATCATCAAGTCCACGTGTGTCACAGAAAAGCTTTTGAGTAGATGAAGTTGTTGTGATCAGTCATTGTCATACTGATTGAAGATGGTTGTTTAAAATAAATGGTTAAATATTTTAATATGTGATCTTTTTCAATTTGTTTTACACATATTTTTCACTCACTTATAATGAAGTTTGACTATCAGAATAGACTCTCCTGGACTCATAAATCTGCTTTGACTGTATTTTCCGTAAATAAAACCCATCGCAGAACTTTACTAAATCATAATGGAAATCTTCTTCCAATTTAAGGAATTTTGCAATATATTTGTTTCGATTTTCATCATAAGCATTCCGTAGTAATCGGAAATACTGTAAACGGAGTTAACATGGTGTCAAACCATGTAATTCTATTAACAAAACAAAAAAACCACTCAGAAAATAAACTCAATAAGCCTAAGAAACCTATGAATAATTAAAATATTTATCTATCTATTTAAAATATTTATCTATCTTTTTACTGAAATGTCCCGCCTCTCAAGATCTCCATTTGAGTTATGTATGCTAGAGTATATTTCACCTCCTCCCCCTGTTTCGTATGCTTTGTACATAACTTAAAATGGCGAAAACCCATAACCCAATCCACTACAAGACAGGTTGTGCAGTGGCATAACCAGAGGGGAGGGGGCAATCGCCCCCAGTCCCCAATATTTGAATTCTGCCAGTTGAGATTGGCACTGTTGGTTTTCAAGAGCTTGTTTTTTCGCGCAGCGCAGGTTTGCATGAAGAAATTAATTGATAACAAGCCTTGTGGACTTGACTTAATACATAAATCATTTGATACTAAATTGAAAAGCCCAAATTTCATTCTATCTATTCCAACTAATTTGCAAAAAACTCATTTATACAATACAATATCAGATTGAAAAGATGATTTTATGAGGCAGTTTCTATCTTTTGTCATTTATCAATTTCAAGCTTTATGTATTGTTTACATAATTTGATCGAAATGATCTGTTATGCCATAAATAACTTAATGCTCTGTTAGCATGGTTAGACTTGGGTTAGATCTGAAGAAAAAAATTATGTGGATATGGCCACGAAAAAAAAGGCCCAGTTCTGTGTGCAAACGGACCTCTCAGGTTGGGTCGGTCGTTTGGGTCCTTTTTTTAGACCAACATTTTGGGAATTTTTGGTGAATTTTCTACAATTCCTACAAAAAAATGTATATCGAAAAAATGGTCTCAAAATGTCAAACAGGTGTTTTTTCATGGCCTATTCTCTACAGACCTTCAAATAAGATTTCGCTAATGTATTAATGTTTTAAAGTTTCATAAATAATTCAATTATTTTCCCAATTTTTAAAACTAGGAGCAGTCATAGGATTTAGTCATTTAGCGACTCCACAAAAAAAGTTCAGATATTTCTTTTAATTACTAATCTATGTTCTTGTTACATGTCGATGGGAAGCTGATGTGTTCCACTTTCCAACGATACCAGTTGTAGCAGTCACTTGTTTCCATGCTCACCCACCCACTTGCTTGACTATGTGGGGGGGATCTCAATCAAAAGGTGCCAAATTCACCACTATACTTTGCGCTCAAAAGAACAACTCTGTTGTCTGTATAATACGGGTAAAAAGATTGACTTTTGACCACAAAATAGTGGTGATTTCCCCACATTTTATAGATTGCGACCTCTGCACATTCTCTCAAGCAAGTGGCTGAGCGCTGAAACAATTGATTACTGTAAAAGGGGGAATTTATGTGCATGTAAATATTTGCGCTTCGCACATTTTGAACATGTTTGCTTGTTTTTATTTTTGCGATTTTGAGCTTCCTTACATATACCTACATATAAAAGGAATATATTTGTGCGTTTTTATTTTAGCGCGAAGAGCGCGAAAATAAATGTAGAGTGAAAATGAGACCTGTCACCACAAAATGAGCGTTAAGTCGCCAGTGGGCATTAGGAGATATGGTCCAATGAACATGCCAAAAATCAATAGAAAACAAAGGAATTGTTTGACTTCAATTTGATTTTTGACCAGGAAAACATTATTAAAATTATGACATACTGCATATCATTTTAAAGCTTGTTTTCTGAGTATTCTGAATCTGGACAAACCTTAAAATTAAATTTTCCGACTTAACTCTCATTTCGTGATGACAGGTCTCAAATGTGCACTTACAGTACTAAAATTTGGTATCATTTTGGAAAGATAAACACACCAGTTTTCCATTGATATACAACAACACAACATATTGAAATACACAAACAAATTAGCAATTAAACAAAAATGTGATCTTATTTTGAGGAGTTTAGGTTTAGCTGCACAGACAAACAAGGTCACTATGAAATGGGAACAGGAAATGATCTCTGAAATTTGATGAAATAAAACTGATAATAATAATAACAATAAAAGGTTCCAGGGCAGAGAAAACAACAGCAAACACACCTACCTGTTCTATGGATCTGATCTTCCCCCAAAGTTTGTTGCCACCTAGTTTTACTATTGAGGATGTGGTCACAACAAAATAGGAACAGGAAAAGATCTCTGAATTCCTGAAATTGTTATGATGATTTGATGCAGGCAACTAATTGCAGTAAATATTTGATTTGATTTGATTTGATTACATTGGGGTCCTAGGACCATGGATAACCCAATAAGCCTTTAATAAGCTTATTTCAATTGGGGTCCGTTAGATGTGCGAACAGACCAAGCCGGGATGATCCCCTACTCTTTACGAAAGACTCTGTAACCCTTTTTGTTAACGTGCTCGGATCTGGGACTAGTCCCAGCTCGGATATTGCTCTTCTGATGCACGGGACCACCATTTCTACGTGACAATACATAGCTACATAAGGAATAGCCTCCAAATAGGGAAAAACTCCTGTTCTGTAAAAGATAATAGCCAAGTATCACACCATTCTGTGAAAATAATGACCGAGACGTAAGCCAAGGTCATTATTTTCCCAGAATGGTTTGAATACGAGGTAATTATCACACTTGAGAGTTGAGACCGAGCAAATGTAATGTTGTTTTATGTGAGGTGAAAACTGCAATTTGTTTCAATAGTACCAATTATGTAGATTATAAGTTGCAAGATTATCAGACCAATGCTATAAACAACAACACAATGTATTGAAGTGTCACATTCAAGTATATTAAAAGATAACTGACTTAGAATCAACACTTCCCTGCACCACACAATCCCGAGTTATGACCCTAGTCTATTGTCCTAGCAACAGTGGACATAGTCACTACAGCCTGTTTTGAGCAAATTAATGCTACACACTTTTGTAATGTAACGGGGGGGGGGGGGGGGGGGGGGGGGGGGCTAGGACTGTAGCACAAGTGTACACAAAATAAAATAGTACCCTACCAGGTATGTAACAACAGTGGCGTAACCAGACAGGGAGGGGGAGGGGGATTGCCCCCACCCCAATATTGACTGTCATGTCGGTTGAGATTGGCACTGTCGGTTCATTTTACGAGAGGAATCATGGAATTTTGATGGTCCGAAATACACAGATGGACATTTTTTGTGCGCTATTTTGGGGACATATGCGCTCAATCATAGCAAAAATAAGTGCAACGTCGAAAATGTTCACACGCTTTGCGCGAAATTCTTTAGCAAGACAATCTTGTCGGTTCACTTTCATTTCTTGCCCCCAATATGAAAAACCTAGCTACGCCACTGTGTAACAAGATTGTATCAGGGATGTTACATTGGTGATCATATTGGGGGTTGGGGTTGCAATTGATAAGTGCATACTTACATACAGGATGAGTGTGCATGAATGAACTGGACTCAAAACATTCGAAATATGTGGCTATTATCAAAACAAAGATTAAAATCGAATTGGTTTGGTTCATTCATTCAGAGAGGTTAGATGTTTGAAATATTTGGTGATAAGTTCAAGTATTCCTGGTACAATTTCAAAGAAATGAGCCAAATTCACTCTTGATCGCAGTTTATAGTTCATCAAGTTTATCAAAATCATTGGCAGATGTAACTGCATCCCAAAGTTGTTATTCTTCCCCCTTACAGCAAAAAGGAACAGAATCAAATTATAATTGAAGATATGAGTGTTAATTAGCTCTTATATAAAGAATAATAAGATGTTTTAGGAAAATTGAGGTATTACATTAACTTACACCTATACTAAGAAAAATTGGCCCTCTTTGTACAACAAAACATTGATTCAAAATGCTGATCGAAGCCGCGATCAGCATTTTACGTCAGACAGTGTCCCCCTGAAGTATGCGTGATACATAACGTGAACCATATTTACATAGAGGGTGTTTTAAGAAAAGTTTCAATAAATAGCGATGGTATTGTTTTAATCAAGTGTTGCTGTTTTTTGTGAGTAGAAACAACAATAATGGTAATTGTTAATGTTCATCTTGAATTCTGAATTAAAAAAAAAAAAAAAAAATCTTCAACATTACTTTGTGTCCCTTTAAGTTGGTGCCATACTAACATGTACTGCGCTAGTAGGGTACCGTCTTAGTCTTAGCAGCATATATCCACTTCACACCATTATTGAGATAAAATAAATTCTGCCTTCTGGGCAGCAACACTGCACATCTCTGGTTCATGTCGAGTTTGCTAAAGTGTTGTGTTGAGTTCCTTGGGTCGACATATAGATCATCATCGTCGACACAAATGACATTAGGGGTCACGTCAAAACTCGACCGCCAGGCAACCGCCGGTTACGGCCGGTTCCGCCCGGTTCTCACAAAACGTGTCGTCTGTTATAATATACACACATAATGAGGTCAAATAGTTACACTCTGGTGAACACGACCGGTTGATAGTGTCTCGTCACACACGTGAGCAATACAATCTTGAAGTAATGGGCTCTCAAGTCTCAGTTGACAACCAGTACAATACAGCTATTGATTTTCGCTGGGGTTGGCTTTTTCAATCTGTTTATAGCTCAATTAACTTTTTAAAAATCAATACCGAAAGTACAAGGGTGCGCTATTATGACCGCAAAGTAACAGATTGATAGTGTAAATTGGTCCAGTTACGGCATTAAGTCAACCGGCGGTTGTTCAGTGTTGCATGCATGATTATTCATATACCAGTAAAACAGTTGACCTGAAAGAACCGGGCGGAACCGAACGTAACCGGCGGTCAACGGGCGGTCGAGTTTTGATGTCTTCCCTTAGTATAATATCATGGCAGTTTGCTTTAGTTTGCATGTGGATTCAAAACTTTTTCGTTCTAAGACAAATTTGTGGCCAAACCAATTCCCAGTGCAGACTGGAAAATAAGACATTTTAATGAAAAGTTCTCACCACAGTAGTTATTATTTTAACCTACAATGTTAGAAAAAAGTGTTCGAACACTTTGTAGGTGTAATGTAAAGTATTCCCCCTTCCCCCCTGATCTATGTTGAATCCCACAATTTGCCCACCATCAGCACAGGGCCTCGCAACATTGATCGGTGGGGAAGGGGGAGGGATATGAGTAAGGTGATATTTCAGGCTACCAGAAACAAGTTTTGATTTTCACGTGACTCAAATAGCGTGCCTGTTATGGTCCAATATTAAGCATGACAATTAGGGTCAGTGTTCGAACACCTTTTTTCTATGATTGTAGGTTGAAGAGAAGGTTATAACATATCTGACTGTTTCCTCATGCTCTAATTGCCAGAAATAAAATTTGGATCCAAAATCATTCTGACTCACCCTGTACTTGTTCTCTTTTGCTGACAGTGACAGCGCATCTCTATATGATTGTACAAGGAACTTATTATTTATACAGGGTGTCCCAGAATGATCTTTACCGGGTTTCATAAAAATGTAAAAAAATATAAAACAAATAGGGCCGTATTCTCGTACGTAGTTAAACAAGGTTTTAAGCTAAACACGCATCTAACTTTGACTATAGACACAGCTTTAAACTAAACGCAATTCTTGTACATTTGTTTTACTTAAACACACGTCTAACTCGCTGAAATATGTTTAACTTTAAACATGGGTACAGGGGTAGTTTAATGAGTGTTTAACTAAACTCGCCCACCAACTGTATGCCTTGAATGATCACTCAACCGTGCCCAGTGCAAGCTGACGTGCGGACCGTGTAGTCTTTAGAAGTACCATGTATTTAAAGGTATATTATGTGATCTTTCCTGGGAACGCCCTCAACAACAACAAAAATAATAGAAAGCAGATTTTCCTGCAGATTTACATTTCTGATCATAAATCGTACATACATTCCAAGTTACAGGGCCATACGATTCTTAATTACTTCAAAATCATGGTTTTAGAGTGAAAATAAACTGTCATGATAACACGACAGTTTATATTTTCACTCTAAATTCACTCTAAAACCATGATTTTGAGGTAATTAGGAATCGTACCGCTCTGTAACTTGGAATGTATGTACGATTTATGATCAGAAATGTAAATCTGCAAGAAAATCTACTTTCTAAAAAAAATCATGAATAGAGGGCGCTCTCTGGAAAAGACCACATAATATGCCTTTAAGGCATTCAGTCGATATCTATTGTAACCAACTAGGGCCACAATGAATTAGATACATGTACACAATCTACGAAGGACCACTCTGGGAACAAGATTTGCAGAGTTTGAAATCGTGTTTTGTTAAACACATCATTTAAAGGATAAATTCACGTTTAAGTTAGACACACGGTTAGCTAAACCGTGTTTAGTACGAGAATACGGCCCAATGTGTTTCAAATTTAAACACTTGGGATATGATCCTGGAAATATTTCATACTTATTCCATTAATTTCATTCTCTTTTTGTTCCGCTGTGGCAAGACATAGTCGAAAATTGATGTGCCATCTTTACAGCTATTCCCCCTCTAGCACTACCAGCATTTCAAAACAATCACACCTTATATTCAAACTTCTGCCAAAGAAAAAGGTTTAGTTTAAACCACTCAAGCTAAACAAATCCTGCCCTATTCAATCAAAGCCTTGTTTTCTATGCATACAACAATTGATTGTTATCAAAAGGCTTGTGTCAATAAGAAGAGGGTGCAATAATAACATTTCAGAAATTATTTATTGTTTAAAAGGGTTAGTACTTTATAGATTTTCATAATGGATCATTTCAACCTGGGACACCCTGTTCAATTGAAAGTGACCTATTTGAGCTTATAGTAGATTCACAGACTTTGGCTGGTTTACCATTAGTATTTGGTCACAATGGGGCTGATTTTCCCTCTCATTAGGCCCATCTTTCCCATTTCCAAAACCACCCTATGGAAGTTAGGTTTAAGCATTACCTGTCTTACAGGCCTATACAAAATACATATGCACTCATGGTGAACAACCACTTCCCAGTTGGCTGGAGACTTTATAAAGTGTTTTAGGATGGATACACTGTTAGAAATTACTGTAAAATTTACAGTCAAATACTGTAAAAAAGGTTTAAAAGCGACAGTATTTGGCAGTAATTTGAAATACAGCAAAATACTGTATTTATTATGACTAAATTTAAAACTGCAGTCTTATTCAAGTGTTAAAGCATATCAACATCATAATACACTATAATGAATTGTCAATTATATGATTAAGTACTCAATTTTACAGTTAAAAAAACTGTAAATTTTACTGTCAAAAGCTGGCAGCAAGGATGCCAACTTTTGACCGTAAAAATACAACTTTTACAGGTTTATCCAGTATATTTTTACAACAAACTGTAAATTTTACAGTTACACAGTAAATTTTACAGTTACGCAGTAAATTGTACAGTTACGCAAAGTAAAAAAGAAGGTCTACTTTGGTGGACAGGCTTACTAAGTTGGGGCGGTCGCCAGTGCTTTTTTATTCTCTACACATGCCCAAGCTCTGTATTTACTCCCCTAATATGTATATTTTCAAGTGTTTTTATTGAATTTTGTTTTACAGTATTCTGTAAATTTTACGGTAAAAAGTTGGCATCCTTGCTGCCAGCTTTTGACCATAAAATGTACAGGTTTTTTCTAACAGTGTAGGCCTAAGTGATTGTAGGAATGAAGCCCTTGTATGTTTTGTGAAGCTACATTAGTTGGGTGGCAAATAATCAGCAAATGTTATAAGCCTACCTGTAACTGATATACACAGTGGATGACCTATGACCTGTCCCTCGCTGGCTGGAACCTTCAAGAAGTACTTCTTTTGGATAGATGACTTGTGTGGCTGAACTCTTGCTAGACCTGTACGGTGTTGTTTGTTGACCCTAGGATAGTCCTACATCCAATTTTCAACAATATCCCTTGCAGAATGATCTGTTGAAGCAGTAAGACACAAGAAAAATATTTTCATATCAAATAAACAAATAAACTGCAATTTTTGTAAATTGACATACACCAGACACATAAGGTTCCGGGCTATTTTCATATAAATATATGGAAATAAACCATTTTTGTAAATTGACATACACTAGACACAAAAGGTTCCTGACTATTTTCATATAAATATATGGAAATAAACCATTTTTGTAAATTGACGTACACCGGACACAAAAGGTTCCTGACTATTTTCATATAAATATATGGAAATAAACCATTTTTGTAAATTGACGTACACCGGACACAAAAGGTTCCTGACTATTTTCATATAAATATATGGAAATAAACCATTTTTGTAAATTGACGTACACCGGACACAAAAGGTTCCTGACTATTTTCATATAAATATATGGAAATAAACCATTTTTGTAAAGGTTCCTGACTATAGTTAGTTTAATCAGTTCCAAATTGGAGAGAAATATTCGATTCTTATCTCTCCGCGCGCAGAAGTATATAATCCAGGCGTATGAGCGAAATTATGGCTATACGCATGCGGTTTTGGATGCACGCATGTGTCACAGTGCGCTGCTGCCTTTATGCGCGCCAGAGTCCTTCTGTATTCATTCCCTGCTGTAAACAGGCTTCGCCAATTTGGAGCTGATCAAACTATAGGTATTATTATGACATTTTATTCAAAACCACAAAATCATATCAAAAATGTGAAATGTACCAGTCGGCATATCCTTTGGGATTTCATTGCTTATTGAGCTCCAGCTCAATTCATGCAGTTTTGCATTGACAATGCATGTGTCCATTCCCAATGAACCATTTAGCCGCACATGCATCACTGCTATTGTTTTCCAGATCTGTGTCTTAATTTCTGGATTGACATCCTTTTTTATTTTTGCTGCCCATGTTGGTTTTGATAGGATCTATGGATATTTATACAATGGCATAGGTTCTGAACTTTCTATGTACATGTAAGGGGATATGAGGTCACAGGGATGTGCCACCAAATAGGGTACCTTTTTCATCCGTCTGGTAAATGAATGATTTCGCTTTTCCCAAAATGGTGGAAATGTTTTTGCTTCAAAATGGCCGCCACTTTTCTAAGACTAGCTTTATAACCTTACATATGGATTTGTTTGGCTGAAATAGTGCACCTAACTGAGCCTATTAAATACACGCAAATCACTAGCTATTTCCTAGTTGCCATTGTGTAAACAAATTATTACGGGCCGTCTGTGGGGATATTGATTAGCTTCACATAGATTCCTACACGTAAGATTTTGATTTTTCCGAAGTCATGAAATGCCCTGATAATATCTCCATTTAACTCCCTTTCCATCACTCTCTGACAACTGATATTTGACAAATAGTATCTTTATATTGGCAAAGGTAGATGTTCCGATTTTCAACTTGAAGTTTTCTATTCTACATGAAAGGTCATCCTTAAAAAAGTCGTGTTCCAAAGTTTGAGTTGCATAGCTCTAATGGTTCTTATTTTAGACACACAAGATGCTGTGAACTGTACCCATTGAGTAGTACACAAACTATATCGGTGGTTACCACCATTCGCGGTAATTCAACGTTATCTCATCGATTTCTCCGTAATTATACCGATTTAGGCCGTCAAATTTCAGTATGATGATGAGAAAAATACGAGCTTTCATATGATATGAAAATCTCCGTATGTTTGAAATAATTCTGTGTTACGAAAATGTGATCGGGTCATCTACCTTTAATAAACTTCATGTATAAGTCATACTGTTCAAAAATAGATGAAAACAGTGAATTTTTATCAACAGAACGATGAGTAATGAACTCACTGCTCACATTCGTGTTTGTGTGTGAAGTCTATGGGTATACGCTCGACCGTAAGATTTTGGTACCGATTCTTTAATTCGTCAATTCGGAAAAGTAAAAATGACGTGGGCTTTTCTTAACCAATCAAAATATATACACATGGAAAAAAGTATCGCACCACTTTTTTTCTTTGAAAAGTGCAAATGTGGCCTCGAATTTTGCCACCATGGTGTGATATTAAGGATCATTTGTTTGCGTAAGCTGTCCAACAAAATGTTGTGCAATAAAAGGGCCACATTTGAGTTTGTGACGTAATCGATGTAATGTTTTTTCAAGTAATGATTTTCATACTGAAATTTGACTGCCTAATTCGGTATAATGACGGAGAAATCGATGAAATAGCGTTGAATTACCGCGAATGGTGGTTAACCACCGATATAATTTGTGTACTACTCAATGGGTACAGTTCACAGCATCTTGTGCGTCTAAAATAAGAACCATTAGAGCTATGCAACTCAAACTTTGGAACACGACTTTTTTAAGGATGACCTTTCATGTAGAATAGAAAACTTCAAGTTGAAAATCGGAACATCTACCTTTAAATGACACGGGCATATATTTTTCTAAAAATATAAAATGAAAATTTTAAGAAAGATAATTACTTTAGCTTTATGTGGACACCGGTATGGCATTCATACGTTATACACAGCTCAAGTTAGCTCAGTAGACACACAGTTGGTTGAGATGCGTCCTATACCAGTACACAGCATCAATTTGGATGTATTTGCTTGTGTGGTTTCGCTATACGAAAAGTGACCCCATGAATTCAATATGAAATGTGTACATTTCACCTGTTGTGTGTTCTTTGATTTTAACACAGGTTTTTTTTTTAAATATTGACATCAACAACATCAGTGTGATCTTGAGAATATTCAAAATTTAAAATAATAAAACAAAAATTAACCAAAAAACCAACAGATTTCTTTTATGCGGCAGCCAAAATGGATGCGCGCGGGGACAAAAAACTTCTGTATTTTTTTATTTGGCCTAAGTGTCTTTTTCTATCAATTGAAAATCCTGGGAAAACCTTCATTAGCTAATTTTATACCCAAAATGCCAGCATTGTAACCAAAAATAAGATGGCACAACATTTGTTACAGGCATATTATGCGATCTTTTCCATGGAACAGCCTCTATCTTTGAATGTTTCCTCTAAATACAATTTTGTTTAGTCAAATTAGATTTATACACATGAAACTAAAATATCTTGCAATATACCGAGCAAAATCATGGTTTGAATAGGTTGAAATAAACTGTTAGGGTTAACCACGACAACTTATTTTCTAAGTGTTTTTTAGTTGCTAAATATAATTCCATGGTTTTATGATGTTACAGTGTTTCTGGATACCATCGCATCTGTACACAATTAAGTGAACACAATAGTATGGAATGCTTTTTTATGATAAAAAAAAAATGTTGACATTTTCTTAAATAATCAGAAGGCAGATAGATTTCCATCGTGATTTAGTAAAGTTATGAGATTTTTCTATGGAAAATACAGTCAAGATAAATTTATGAGTCCATGAATGTCTTTCCTGATAGTCAAATTTCATTAGAATAGAGAGAAAAATATGTGTAAAATTATGAAAAAGATCACATAATATTGCTTTAAGAAGTTATCAAATTGGTTTCTTAGTGATCTATGAATTTATGACTATTGTTAAATCAGAATTTGCAGGTGATTTCATCATCAATATGGATGATTTTAAGCTGATTTTATGCAAAAGAAAATCTCAACTCTTACAAAATAAGAAACCAAAAAATTGCATTTAGGTTTTAGGCCACCTACAGGAAACCAACTTGTTTATTTATTTTGCCTTGTACTGTAAAAGTGGAAAATCAGCAAGCGCAAAAATAAAAATGCGTGAATATATTCATTCTGTACGTAGGTCTATGTAAGGAAGCTCAAAATGGCAAAACCAGCAAAATTGTTCAAAATTGGCAAAGCGCAAAAAATTACATAGGCGAAAATATCCCCTTTTACAGTGTGCGAAATCATGGTCATGCATGAGTTCCTCTCATCAATTAAAGTTAGAATTTAATGACACAAAGTCTATATTCAAAATTCATAAAACCCTTACAAACAAAGCCATTATTAATATCCCGCTGGCTTTTCCTCCCCCGCACTGTTTTAGATCAAATCAAATTAATAGACCAAAACTTGAATAAAACTTATTTGAATGCTTAATTGACGCAACAGTTACTGATGCATTATCAATGCATGCATGATTGAGCTATTAAAGCATGAGAGCATAATTGTATTGGTGATAATATGATCACATATTTCCACTTAAATATTCTGAAATGTGCCGAAATATGAGATATACTTTGGCAACACAAATAGCTGTTATTGTAAGTTTGGTATCAACAGAATTCTACAAGTCTCCTCTATCCAAATATGTTTTTAGTTTTATACTGCAAATTATTTTACCAGAGATATAAAGCCTTAGAAAGGTATGAAAATGTTGGGACACCCTGTAAATTATAAAACCTTTTTGGTGATAGTTTTGGATACTGTGTAAAATCAGTTCACTTTATCAAATTTATCTGAAAATAGTGATGAATCGCAGTGAGGCGGGTGCACTGCAAAAACTCCGGTGGTAATTTAACACCATGGGTGTCACTATAGGACCGGACCACTTTACACCGGTCCTATAGTGACACCCATGTTGTTAAATTGACACCCTATCATAAAAGAACACAAAAATACATCATATCATATAATTTAATGATCACCCCCTCCCTTCCTTCCCATGATTGTCAGAAGGTGTAGCATTCAGAAATAATTGCATTACACTGGTTGCATTACTGACAGTAGCAGCACCAGCATCTTAATTTTGGTGGGCAAACGGGGAGGGGAGAAAAAATCTGGAGGCAAGATCAAAATATTGGGTGGCATAATGTGCACGAAAAGCACAAACATTTTGGCTTTTATTGTAAAGAATGCCTGAAACTAGCTTAATTTGTTCTGATTAAGACATTTTAGACCAATTTTCAGCTCATTTTAGAGTAATTTTTACATTAAAAGTCAACATTTTCAATTGTTTGGGAGGCGAAATGGGGTAGGGCTTGAGCTGACTGGGGGCAAGTGTGGGTGGGTGGTGGGGGGGGGGAAGTGGAGGGGCAAAGGCCATGACTGGGGGAATTTGTGACCCCCCAGGTGCCACCACTGATTACCGAGTTTGATGACTCATTTATCATACAAATTACGATATAGAGAAAAGTACATTGGGGAGTTAGACAATTTTTCTCGATAGAAAAAAACCCTGTTGTATGGGCCTGACCGACTATAAACTAAACATTTGACAACATTTTGACCAAAAAAGTGCACAATTTTTATTACTTTTTTCGTTATTATTTTTTTTGTTTGTCACTATTTAAAAAAAACCAAAACAATAATAATTTGGAATAATTGTGTTTAAACGTGTCGGTCTGGCCCGTATAACAGGGTGTGTTTTTTTCACCTAAGAAAATATCTAGACAGTGAACTAACTAATAACTGCTCAGAGACAAATGATGGGTGAGTTATAGTATGAGTTATGGCGAGTTGCATAGTATGATAAATGAGGATATTGCGTGTTCCTATAATCGAAAGTTACACAAATTGTTATCATTTTACAACATACCCCCATGCACACCACACCGGATATGCAGTATACTAATAAACATGATAAATCGGGCCATTAGCACAATTAGTGATTTGGCATCACCATAAAGGCAACATTGTAAGGACATGTTAATATAAATAATAAATTAATAATAAATAAATAATGAAATTGATTAAATTGTTGAGATTCAAATGCAGAATGTCACTAATAAAAGTATACATGCTTCCTACTATATATTGTATATTACTCTATACCATTCATATCATTAAAGGGACATTAAGTGGTGTTGAAAATTTTAAATGTTTAAAAATTGACTTCAGAATTCAAGATGAACATTAAAAATTGCCATTATTGTTGTTTCTACTAACAAAAACACAGCAAAACTTGATTAAAACAATATCATCGCTATTTATTGAAAAACGCCCTCTATGCAAATATGGTATGTATAACGCGTACTGCAGGGGGATACTGTCGGACGTAAAATGCTCGTCGCGGCTGTACGAGCATTTTTGAATCGACGTTTTCTTGTACAAAGAGGGCTGATTTTTCTTAATCCTTATAGGTGTAAGTTCATACATGTAATACAATTATAAAAATATACTAATCCCAGTTTTTATCATAAATGAGGGCGCAGCCTCCAACACATCTCTTAGTGCCCCTTTAATAATAGTGAATTTCCAACTGACTAGATTATGTGGCTCTCTTCATATAGCAAGGCTTATTTTAGGCGCGTGTCACTGCCATGCCCCATTGAGTGCTCATTCAAACCATCAAACAATGCTATGAATAATTCCAGATATTAACAGGTATTTCCTGGTTCAAACCAAATGGCTTACATTTGATTTCAGCAAACCTTTTATTTGCTTCTTCAATTTGAAAGATATTATAGTCGATTCGCAGACATTGGCCGATTTTAGCGATTTACCATTTCAGTAAAGAGGTAACAGAAGCAAAAGAGGGGGAAGGCACTCGAATTTAATCGTAATATGCAAGGTTAATACCGTGTCTTAGTACTACTGTGATGTAGTCACCACTATGTACCTAGTGACAGGGAACTTGCGGTTGGATTATCGGCATAACGATAAAGAAATGTATTGTTATTCAGATAAATTGATAAAGGTATTCAGGCGGTCTCATAGCCAGAAATACTTACACTAACGTTTATAATCCGTATCTTGATTGATATAACTGTTTTTCCATTTAATTAGGACAAATGGTTTTGTACCTACAATCCTGGAAAAAAGTCTTGGAACACTTGCGTGTGATTAACGGACAAGTGTCACCCCCACTCCCCCGTACAATGTTGACCAAGGCCAGTGGCTCCTGCAGCTTGCCAGAGTGTCCCAACATTGATCGATGGGGGGGTGGGGAAGTAAAAATCTCATTTGAACAATTTCCGTTTATAACAGAAGACACTAAGTATCAATACATGCACACAATACCCAGCATGTGTGCTCAGCTCAGCGTTCGCGTTCCAAGGACTTTTTTCCAAGATTGTATACGCAGATTGCAAAAAAAATCATCTAAATTTGGTTTTTCTATCACATCTCAAAAACTAAATGTCACATGTATCTCAAATTGCACAGTATTTGGCAGGGGACCATAGGCTTGGCATCCCCATTTTTTTTTTTAATAAAGACATTCATTTAATACGGGAACGTTCAGTGAAACCAATTCCCTATACTAACTAATGCATTTCGAAGATGTATAATAATTGGCCATTATTGCAATGCATAATGTGGCGTTTTCAGATACTCCTACGAGAGTTATTCATGTATTGTTAGATATGCAAAAGAGTATCTAAAAGTAACGGAATCTATATATAGGGTTGAAAGTAACACAAATAATTGTAAAACAACTTAGGTCTACTTGTAAATAACTATCTTCAGTAGATAGCAGTAACTTCTGTTTGACAGATTCGACAGCTATCTTTCGTATTGCATTAACGGGTTGTAATATAATAATAGATGCTCATTATTCATATGCCCATCTGTTATTATGTATTTTTTTATTTGCGGTCGTTGTTTTGCATCACTTGTGTTGCAAAGGGACGATGAATCCCCCGGCCCAATAATCACCAAGAAAAAATGCAAGAAAAACACCTTTTTTCAAAACACCTTTTTTTTCTGCTTGAATGTTCATAGGCCTATACGTACACTTTTTGGGCTGTTTTTATTCAAAAGAATTTTTGAAAAACTACATTTGGATTTAGTTCTACATTTCCACATATTAATATTAACCAACATTTTTTGGCTCAAATTGTCAAAGGGTGTTTTTGCCTACAGTTTTTGGAATTTATTTTGAACATTTTGAAATTGCTGGTATTTTTTCCCGACACGTTATTCACAAACCCTTATTTTATGGATTTTTCAAATATTACTCTTTTTTCTTACACATTTTTTTTCAAAACTGTCGGCATTTATTTTTTGGAAATATTTGAAAATAATTGGAAAAACAATAGTTGGACATGGTTGGATGATGAGTAAATGTTTCTTCTTACTCCACAAATTATAAATGATAGTCAGTAAAAGAAATTGCACATCCAGGATTTGAATCTGGGACCTCTGGATGGTTATAGACCAGGGCTCTAGTCAACTGAGCTAATGAGTCAGATGAGTAAGCACGACGATAATATTATCTATAGGCCTTCAGTTCAATCTCATCCTCAAAAACAACCCAAACAACTAAATAAGTGAATACATAAACCATTTAAGTAATATATAATATACGTGAATACATAAATAAACCATTTAAGTAGTATATTTTATTGTATTTATTGATTAAAATAGCGCTGCGATAAATGAATTTAGCTTTATTCACAAAGAAATCATCAGACGAGTTGGGACCGTAATGGTAAAGTGCATGGTAAAGTGTATGGTAAAGTGTTGCCTTGAAACGCGTGTTCATTGAACACTTTACCGTCGTTTCTATAGTATAATATTATTATACATATTTTGTTTTCATTTTAAATGGTAAACTGTTATCAAAATGCGTAGATGTGACCAATGCGGCTTATATTTCGGAGTTACAACATGCATGATTGGTATAGCTAACACATATGCATATCTTGATAACTCAAAGGCAGTATGAAAAAAACGTTTAATTGCCTATTTTAAGCAAAATGTCCCAATGGTAAACTGATGGTAAACTGTTGTAAAGTGTGTGACACTTTGCAATAATGCATTACTATAACATGTATAATAAAACAAATCCACGCTTGTGTAAGCACTGACCGCTTGGCCGAGTGGATAGGAGCGTTCGTTGGCACCCTTTATCTGTTCATAGCCTGCTTGGCGTTGGTTCGAGTCGCTTTCATGGCGTGGCTTTTTTCCTTTTTTCTGTTATGAGCTATCTTCAATAGATAGGAATAGTATTGCAAATAAACGTTTACTGCTCGGCAAATGTTAACACTTTCAACGCGGCTATTGGTTTAACCACGGTACAAAACAGATTTGTCTAACTTTTATGTCTATCTCAAGGATAACTGAACTAATAATAGGCACGTTTGTTATGTACTTATTTGAATGCATCTCATAAGGTGATTCCAAATATTGGTAAAATGACATTCAATAATTTTGACGTTTTTGAAACATTTTGTGCAATTTTGGATTGTCGTCTGCAGACACCTGTCGCGTGGAAAGTGTAAATGTATTGTTTCATATTTCAAATAACAAACAAATAGGCAATGTGATAACATTATTAAAAGTATAAACATGTTAATTTCTCAGCAAGAACTTGATACTTTTGATTTATTGATTTATAAACATCAGATTATTACGCGCGGGATCAAGAAACGGGTCAAATTGTAGTTAAATATGACATACATAATTGTTTTCAGTGACCACTCCCTAAATAAAATTAATTCCCTGTCATCATTTTTATCATATTTGTGATGCCCCGATTGTTTACTAAAATCGTGTGTAATATGAGATTCATACGACATTCGGTTTTTGATTTATGACAGAAAAACCAAATTTAGATCAAATATTTTGCATTCCTCTTATACAATCCTGGAAAAAAGTCTTGGAACACTTGCGTGTGATTAACGGACAAGTGTCACCCCCACTCCCCCGTACAATGTTGACCAAGGCCAGTGGCTCCTGCAGCTTGCCAGAGTGTCCCAACATTGATCGATGGGGGGGTGGGGAAGTAAAAATCTCATTTGAACAATTTCCGTTTATAACAGAAGACACTAAGTATCAATACATGCACACAATACCCAGCATGTGTGCTCAGCTCAGCGTTCGCGTTCCAAGGACTTTTTTCCAAGATTGTAGGTATATAAAAAAATGATTATTGAATTATTTTCCGGTTTTTTCTCGCAAATAAATACGTAGAACTGTTATTTTCATTTTAATGTTTCCTTTATTCCACGTGCATAAGAAAAACGGAAAATAATCAAAGTATCCACTAAATTATGAATAGGTAAAATGACATACATAATAGTTTTCTTTCGAAACCTGTATACGGTCGATGATGGTCGATTTGTTTTTATTGTGGTAAACCGCTTCCAAAGGGATAACACATTTGAAGCTGGTGGATTAAGTTTTTGGTTGTCGTGATTGTAAAGCTATATGATCAGCCCTATTCATAAAGCCACACTATCATGAATAGCATTTGATTATGGAGCGCAAATAATCATGATAATAACATCTATAAAAGTTCCGCTGTTTCATCATTGGTCAAAATGGGTTCCTCTAACGCCCAATGGACGAGGTCCAAAATCGATACCGATGCGCCAGAGTTTATGAATCTACTATAGTTGGAAATTGACATGGCTCCAAGTTTATCGCATATAATTATATTTGTTGAGAACACATTTTAACACTGTCCGTATGGGAAACAGGAATCAAACGTATGTCTCGATGCCTGGTTTATACAGGCTGCATATTCTGCATCAGAGGGTGTTTTTTAAACATGTTAATGAAATATTATTGAAAAATTCTTTAAATAAATTATTCAATCAATCAATATACTGACCAATCATTCAATCAATCAATCATCAATTAATTAAATCAAATCGTATCAGAATAATTGTATAAGTGAAGGTACATTCAAGCATAAATATTGGAGAGCTCCAGTATTTATGATTCAAGAGACTACTACAATTACAATTTACTTGAGTCTGGTCTTGTCAGGACCCGAGTGTGTGTCCGTATGGACCGAATGAGTAAACAAACAAACAAACAAACAAACAAACACCCCAACAAACAAACAAACAAACAAACAACTCGGTGTCACACAACTCAGTGCTGAATCCAAGAGTACAAAATGAATATGCTGTTGGTACATGTAAAGATACTACAATTACAACTTCAGTCTCATACAACTCAGTGCAGAGTCTCGTCGTGAGTAGCAGAACACGAAGTGTTAAATATGTAAGAAGACTACGGTTATAACTCACTGTTCAATTCTCCCGTGCGCACAGCAATTTAACCCTAACACTCTTGAGTACTATGAATTACTACGATGCGGTGTGCGTGTGTCACCCGGCTCGTCAGTTTTTCAATGAAATAATGGCCCCAGGGTATATACAGACTGTAACAACAACAAAAGGTGATACAATCGCAATTTTATTTTTAATTTAAAGGGGCATTGAGAGATGTATCGATATACTAAATGAGCAAATAACGTAAAGATAATCATCAACATAGCCTAAATCCAAAAATGTCATACAATTCCAACATCGCCTTCATGCAAAATAAGCAAATAACGGCACTTCCGGGTTGAGATTTGCCGTGAAAGTACGCATGTAAAACGATTGCACAACTTCTGAATTCAGCGCCTAGTTTCAATATGATCATATCAAAACTAAGAAAATCATGAAATCTTATATGATAAATGGCGAATGTTGGTAACTGTTTCAGATGGTAGTACGTATATGCCTAAGTATTACTTTGATGCAAAAAACTGATTTCCAGGATAATTGAGGGCGCACTCCCATACGTATCTCTCAATGCCCCTTTAATGTTAAAATCATGCAATCTCAAAACCTTTTACACTCTGTGTGATTTTTTTAAATTTTAATTAATTTACTTCAGAATTCAGGCTGAACATTAAAAATTGCCATTATTGTTGTTTCTACTAAAAAAACCCCAGCAAAACTGGATTAAAACAATGTTTTAAATATATTGGAATACCACCCTTAACCATTTAAAATGCTGGTTGCGGCTCTACCAGCATTTTCAGAATCAACGTTTTGTTGCACAAAGAGGGCTGTTTTTTCTTAATCCTAACAGGTGTAAGTTCATACATGTAATACAATTGTAAAAATATACAAATCCCAGTTTTTATCATATATTTTTGTAATTGAGGGCGCTGCCTCCGCCACATCTCTTAATGCCCCTTTAAATTTTGTTTTGGCTACCAGAATCATTTTATTTGGTCTTTTTAACTACTTGCGTTTAAAATTTATGACTAATCTACTAAGTCGTCTAGAAATCAGGTTGGGCCACTTTCACTATATCATACAATCTTATATCTTGTATAAATTAAATGGTTAGGGTATCATGCAAGGAACATTAAAGCGAACATTATAACTCTTTTTCAAATAGTTTTATTTCATTTGAATAAATTAATTCATAAAATAAATAAATAATATTTGTAAAGACCTAACCTTCTTTGTAATACTTTTAACCACTTTTAACAAGAGCGCTCTAAATGCTATGTTCCTGGTTCGATTCCATTCATATTCATCCCAGTGGTTTTACCATTGATTAAACCAAAGTGGCCCAGGTGATTTCATGACTACTTTAGACAATTTGATCATATCTCTGCTTACCGACCAACGATTGTCATGAAACAACCCTTATGAAAATCGCAACCAATTCTGCAACCTTGCGCAACCTTGCCCAAGATAACCTTGCGCAACCTTAAATGTGGAAAAATACAACCTTGCGCAACCTTGCGCAAGGTTAAATTTGGAACATTACAACCTTGCGCAACCTTGCGCAAGGTTAAATTTGGAACATTACAACCTTGCGCAACCTTGCGCAAGGTTAAATTTGGAACATTACAACCTTGCCCAACCTTGCAGAAACATCTAAAGCTTGCGCAACCTGCCGCAACCAGCTAGTGGTGCAAGGTTGCACAAGGTTGCGCAAGCAACTGGTTAAATTTGGAACATTACAACCTTGCGCAACCTTGCAGAAACATGTAAAGCTTGCGCAACCTGCCGCAACCAGCTAGTGGTGCAAGGTTGCGCATGGTTGCGCAAGCAACTGGTTAAATTTGGAACATTACAACCTTGCGCAACCTTGCAGAACCAGCTAGTGGTGCAAGGTTGCACAAGGTTGCGCAAGCAACTGGTTAAATTTGGAACATTACAACCTTGCGCAACCTTGCAGAAACATCTAAAGCTTGCGCAACCTGCCGCAACCAGCTAGTGGTGCAAGGTTGCGCAAGCAACTGGTTAAATTTGGAAACATATAACCTTGCGCAACCTGTTTGCAACCAGCTAGCAACCACCAAAAACATGCATCAAAATTCGGAACCAATACCAAAATAAGCTTATATGTTTTAAACTTACTATTCTTCAGCATTTTTATCTGCAACATCAGTTTCCTTCAAAGATTAGAAAATGATTCACAACTTGTTTTTCTAGCATACCTCATTTTCATTATGAAATTGATTACAAAGTATGGGTACAATTAATCATCAAAGTCACTACAATTTTAGTAAAGGTTACAATGACAGCAATGTTTATTTCACATGTTTGACCTTTTGACCTGACCTTTGAACATAAGAAGAAACCTTGCGCAACCAGTTTGGTGTTTCTGAAGAGGTTGCGGGAGCTTGCTCAACCAGTTGGTTGCGGGAGCTTGCGCAACCAGTTTGGTACTTCTGAGAAGGTTGCGCAACCATCCGCAACCAGTTTGGTTCTTCTGAGCTGGTTGCAGGAGGTTGCGCAACCAGTTTGGTAATTCTGAGAAGGTTGCGCAACCATCCGCAACCAGTTTGGTTCTTCTGAACTGGTTGCAGGAGCTTGCGCAACCAGTTTGGGAATTCTGAGAAGGTTGCGCAACCATCCGCAACCAGTTGGGTTCTTCTGAACTGGTTGCAGGAGCTTGCGCAACCAGTTTGGTAATTCTGAGAAGGTTGCGCAACCTTGCAGCAACCATCCGCAACCTTGCGCAACCAGTTTGGTTCTTCTGAACTGGTTGCAGCAACCTTGCACAACCATTTTGGTTTTTCTGAGAAGGTTGCGCAACCTTGCAGCAATCATCCACAACCTTGCGCAACCTTGCGACAAACGTCTGCAACCTTGCGACAACCTTGCGCAACCTGGTACCACCATGCTGCAACCAAATTTTGGTGATTGCATTTTCGTAAGGGAAAGCTTATTTAAAAGCTAAGAAAATTCCCATCGCACGCCATTAAAACTCTATGGGAGATATTTTTAATAATTTTTTCAAAACTGTATAACTTTTTTTTGTTACAGCCTGTACAGAGCAGAATATACTCCGCCATGTATGGTTTCCCCCCGTGGCCTAGCGGTAGATCGTCTGCCTCTGAACCCAGAGGTCCGGAGTTCGAGGCCCGGGGGAGTGGGGGCACTTTTTCCCCTCGCCATTTGGCCGCGAAAAAAATTCTTAAGGCGCCTCTGGGGTTAGGGTTATGGAGCGATTTTTTTTCACTATTTTTCTTTTTTCATTTTTCTTTCTTATTTTGGTCTCATTAACCCTAACACTCCTGAGTACTACGAATTACTAAGATGTGGTGGGCTTGTGTCACCCGGCTCGGCACAGTTTTTCGATGAAATAATGGCCCCAGGGTATAAGCCTGTATACTCCGCCATGTATGGTTTCCCCCATGGCTTAGCGGTAGATCGTCTGCCTCTGAACCCAGAGGTCCAGGGTTAGAGCCCCGGGGGAGTGGGGGCACTTTTCCCCTCGCTATTTGGCCGCGTTGGGTCCGAAGTAGCGATGGACAGCCATTTTGAGGTAAAAACACCCTAAAGACCAAGAAAATAAAAGATCCTTTTTTTTGTTGAAATTGTTCAAATGTTTAAAATATTTAAATATTGGCTGACAATTAACTAAAATATAAAATAATAGTGTACTGTCGGTTACCGAGCTCGCTCGAGTGACCCCCTCCCCTGCTCTCAAAAATATTTTCTCGGCCCGACCCCCCCCCCCCCCCCCTCTCAAATTATTAGGGGAAAAAAGAAAGAAGAAAAAAAGCCCCCCCCCCTGGAACAGACTAAGTAAGAAACTGTGTGTAAGAGACTTAGATTACAATTCATCTTTGGAGTCATTGAGAACAAGTGGACTCAGCTTAAGGTATGTATAAAATACTACAACTACAACTCACCTGATGTTGAGTCTTTGGGTGCAAGTAAGTACTATCTATTTGTGCTACCAGTTATAGAGTAATGATTCTACACATATACAATGATTTCCTTTCCATGGTCCAAATGCTTCCTATTCCTACATGTAGTAGTGTGGATCAACCACACACAGTGTGTTTATACTGTTACCATGTACCAAGCCAACAAATCACCATGTGCACTGTGCAGCTACTATTCAGTGTGGATGTGAACATAGATATTGTGGTATACCTTTGACGTCACAGAGATAGTGAACTTTATGCACTCTTTGTACCAATCAGAAATATGATTCAACCAGGCATATCATCATGTATGTTACGGTGACCCATTAAAGGGATTCTGATACACTTTCAGGATGCTCAAACAATTTAGAATTTCTTCAAAATGTTCAATAATTTTCACACACACAAAAAAACAAAAAAATGTTCACACAACATTAATTTTCACATCGTATGAAAATAAAAATATGTGAATATATTATTTCTACATACATACCCACAAAAAGGTCAACCAAATCCAAAATTACTGGATAAAAAAATAGTAAGTATAGAACATTCTCCAGTATTTATTGTTAGACTGACGAATCACCCACATGTGTACATTGATACTAGTTTCCATGAATTACAGACCAACAAATAGTTATAAATCCTTATGTATCCATGTTAATTGTCTGTGGTGGATCACGTACAGCCTCTGTAAACAGATTGCACTCATGGGGGGGGGGGGGGGGGGGGGGGGGCAAGGGGTAGTATAAAGTATGTGCGTGTATTTCAATTAAGCCAACCTTTATTTAGTTAATGATGGAAAATTTGGTATTTATTCCTCAAACATTCTCAGAAATGTCTAAAAATTCAGTTTCTGAATAGGAGAGTTGAATAAAAGATATATTATGTAATTTTCTTATTTTAAAGTTGAGAAACCTATGTAATTTTGTCAAATTTCTGATTTCAGTGAGAAAGAAAATGAGTCATTTGGTGTTGAAATGAGCTTTAAGGATCTGTTTTATGATTATCTCTTTTCTTTGAAATCTGTACTACTTCACATTTTCTGGCACCAAATCAAAATGAAACTCTCCTCCCCGTCTCTTCACAAACCTGTGAAATGCATGTGACAATGGACCATTTGCGCATTGAGAAATTTGATACAATTTTATTTGTTCCTGCATGTGATATTATAGACCCTAACAGAGATCTCTAGGGTTTGAATATGAACTTGTCACACATAGAGATAAGCATGAACTTGTCACACATAGAGATAAGCATATTCGCCAGTCACATAACTTCCTTCCAACACATGTATATATAATGAACCAAAAGGCTAATAAAATATGATACCAAGTTTCCCGTTTCATATTTTTTCGTGACTGAGTAGGGACTATTTCATTTTTCATTATTTTCAAACTTTCATTATTGGCTCAAAGTTAAAGGGGCACTAAGAGATGTGTTGGAGGCTGCGCCCTCAATTATGATAAAAACTGGGATTAGTATATTTATACAACTGTATTACATGTATGAACTTACACCTATAAGGATTAAGAAATATCAGCCCTCTTTGTACAACAAAACCGTGATTCAAAAAATGCTGATCGGGCCCGATCAGCATTTTACGTCAGGATGTATCCCCCTGCAGTACGCGTGATACATAACGTGAACCATATTTGCATATAGGGCGTGGCGTTTTTCAATAAATAGCGATGGTATTGTTTTAATCAAGTTTTGCTGTGTTTTTGTTAATGTTAGTAGAAACAACAATAATGGCGATTTTTCATGTTCATCTTGAATTTTAGAGTGAATTTTTAAAAATTTAAAAATGTCAACACCACTTAATGTCCCTTTAAGTGTGGAATGCTATATTTTGAGGCCTGAGTGAAACAAGTAAATAATGACCAGGCTTCATTTATGACGGGGCCCAGTGACAAATGACAGGTATAAATAAATTTGAACGTATAGATGGTGTGACCGGTGACGTCATGTATTTACAAATGGGACACCCTCTGTTGATTTCCTCCAGGCAGAATATACAGTAAAGTTAATGAAGACAACATTCTAATGAATTGTAAAACTAATTTTTTTGTTTTTTGTTGTTGTGAAATGCGATAGCTTATATCATTCCTAAGCAAGTTTAAAGACAGTTTTGATAACAATTTGCTGTAACACCACAATCTAGTTAAAAAACCTGATCTGGCCTATGTAAACTATAGGAACTCTTGCCCGGTGTGTTTTGTCTCAAATCAACAGAGGGCGTCATAAATGTAAACAACGGTCACCTCATCTATACGTGGTGGTGTTTGGTCGCTTTATAGCAGGGTAGAAAGAACAACGGTCACCTCATCTATACGTGGTGGTGTTTGGTCGCTTTATAGCAGGGTAGAAAAAAAAATTACACAAGAATTTAAAAAATAAACAATTTTATCATAAATTGAATTTATTTAACTAAAAAACAAACAAAATTAAATTGACCGTAAATGTCTTATTTCATTTATTTTGAAGTTGGGAGTAATTCTGTTATAGATGAGGTGACCTATGATGTCATGTATTTACAAATGGGACACCCTCTGTTGTTTCCCTCCAGGCAGAATATACAGTAAAGTTACTGAAGACAACATGAAATTTCTTTCTAATGAATTGTAAAACTCATTTAGTTTTAGTTTTTTGTGAAATGCGATAGCTTATAGCATTCCTAAGCAAGTTTAAAGACAGTTTTGATAACAATTTGCTGTGACACCACAATCTAGTTAGAAAACCTGATCTGGCCTATGTAAACTATAGCCTAGGAACTCCTGCCCGGTGTGTTTTGTCTCAAACCAACAGAGGGCGTCCTAAATGTCAACAAATGTCACCTCATCTATACTCTTCACAGAGGTATTCATAGTGCATGATTTTTAAGAACGACGCATACTACCGATGTTGGTGTGTAACAGAATTATGCCTGAAGTTTGTCTATATGCTACCCATTGAGCGTGCTACCCAATGCACGGTAGAAATATCCATTTAAAACCTAGCCTTTAAGTCAATGCTCCGACATGTGGTAGTTCCGTATGCGCAACCCAGCGCTTCCAAAGACTAGTCAATCAATCCATCAGTTAATACGCTGGTTGAATACGTTGGTTGATACCCACAAATTTTGTCTCACAGAACACAGAAATTGAAGCGTCAAAGGAGCAGGGAACCAGAGTACATTGGTAATTGATTTGAGAACCTGATGTTTCGATGCTTGTACCGGCTGTGCCATCGTAAAAAGTGCTGAAAATGCATCTTTCATGTGAAAGATCGCATTAAAAAAAAAATCGTTAAAGGTTGAAAAATATGAAATAAATGAAATATGCGGAAATCGTGAAATATTTGATCGGCATATTTTTCTGACCAGAGTCGGGAAATGGGAACTTTCATTATATTAGCCAAATGGATTGATAGGCAGACACTAACTAGAATTCATGTAAACGATGTCAAGATCCAAACTTGATTTACGCTATGAACATGGTTTGACTTTTTAAAGACACATTCGGTAATTTTGTATATGGAAGCGCCCCTCATTAGATAAGTGTTTGTGGTATTTGTGTGTACGGTCCTACTGCATAAAACTTAAGATTCATCATTAAGAAGAGTTATTCAATTCTTCACATATTTTTGAGTTGATCTTCATAAGACCCTAGGTAAATTCCTAAATACTGTTTGTGCTGTTTTTCCATAACAGGGTTCGGGTTTAGGGGTTATGGTTAAGGTGAAAATGTCACTCGGTTGCGAAATGTTCTTCATTTTTTTCCTTCCTAGACCGCTCTCTTTATTTCCTTTTTACAGGTGGAGGGATCTCTCGGGTAGGGTTGTGATCAGTTTTCTTTTTTCCCCACATTTTGATTGATTGTTCATAATACAACAGTTTAAAATGTCTTCAACATTTTTCAACAACATTTTCCCCCCATATTTTCTGGAAATTGTTGGTGCCCTTCACTTCAGAATGCCCAAACAATATATGGGTTGATTGGATCAACAGAACAGGGTTGATTTGCCTAATCAGGGAAAATGTTCACAAAAAATTAATTTTCACATCATGTGAAAATAAAAATATGTCAGTGAATATATTAAATAAAAATATGTGAATATATTATTTCTACATACATATCCACAAATAGGTAAACCAAATCAAAATTAATGAATAAAAAAAAGTGTCAATTAATCAGAGCACAATCAATTACAGTTACACCAATAGTAAGTATAGACCATTCTTCAGTATTTATTGTTAGATTGAAGAATCACGCCCACACACATACATAGAATGTTTCCATGAATTACAGACCAATATCCCATTATTGCTTAAAGGTTAAATACTTAAAAATCCGTATGTATTCATGTTAACTGTCTGTGATGGATCACATACAGCCTCTGTAAACAGATTGCACTGGTGGGGGCAATGGCGTATCCAGGACTGTTTTGATGGGGGGGGGGCAAATGTTGTATACTTGTGGCTCATCTGTTTTCGCATTTTTAAGGCAAAGATTCAGCATTCTGAAGCAAGAAGAATTAGGGTGGTTAGAGATCTATTAAGACTATTATAATGTTGAAACCTGTAATAAAAATATGCAAATATTGTCAGTTTATGAACTATAATGGTCCAGAAAAATTCCCTGAAGCTATCTTGTTAAGCTTAAATGTTGAAACATTGGAACTAATATGCGCGCAGCAACCTCTGTGAAATATGTAGTTCGAGAGCCATTATAATGTTGAAACCTGCAGAAAAAATGCGTGCAAAGCGCGCAAAATATTTCAGTTTTGTACTAAAATAGTCATGGCAAACTCTCCTAAAGCTGTCTTGTCAAGCTTGACTAATGAAACGTGGAAGCATGCCAAATTTGCATTTCTAACACTTAAATGGTCCATGACTTAAATGACTGAACAAATTGTTGGAATTCCATAAAATGGGATAAGGGACTGTTCATTATTTATGCTGGAGGGGGAGTTGGGTAAAATATAGGGGGGGTCATGTAACTTTCATATGTTGAAATAGGGGGGCTATGTAACTTTTTATTCTTAAACAGGGGGTTGTGTAACTTTTTTTTACTATAAAGATGGTGGTGATTGGGTGATTTTAGAGGCTGTTTTGGAGTGTAAATGCCATTTTTTTCTGCGCTTCGCGCACATTTTCTTCTACGACCTATCAACTTCAAAACATGTAGGCTACTTATGATGAGACGACTTTCGGACAGCAAATCTTTTTGTGCACGCTCTGCTCGGATGATCTGTTGAAAAACACACCTCTAAATTCATCAACGGTTAAAAACATTAGAGCAATGGGGTGCATAAATACATGTTAATTAGCCTAGGCCTATGTTCCAAAATCCAACAATATGATTAAAAACAGTAATTTCTTGCATGCTTTTCACCTCGTCTCACTCTCAGCTCTGCACCCAAGCTCACAAAAGTAGAATGTTTCATATATTTTTGTCAGGGTGTTCTAACTTTTTTGGGGGGTTATAAAGACTCACAAAACCACCCAAAATGTATAAATATATATAAATATATGACAAATTTTCCACCTCGCTACGCTCGCAATGTAGGGGAAGGTGGGGTAATGGCGGACACATTTTGTTAGAGAGGTATAACACACATATAATACGTCATATAACAATAAAAATCATGTAAACACAAAGCACTGTGAAGGTTCTACCTTTTATCAAGTTTTTATCAACTCATCATTTTGAAATTCGAAGCTACGGCGCAATAAAAAAAATGGCGTCGTCCGGCATTACCCCACACTCTGGGGTAATCCCGGACCGTATTTATCAATGGCAGCTCTCTTTTTATTGGAATATAGCATTTCAATGGGAGTTAAAAAATACCCTTTTTAAAAGTGTAGCAGAAATCAAAGAACAATGTCACATATTTATATGGTCAACAACTATTACCGATTTATGATGTTAAATTGACCACGCCCATATTGGTTACCATGGAAACGGTACATGTCCGGGATTACCCAATCCATGTACAATGTATGGGTACATCCTCTCTTATTATTATGCTCATCATTGTGACTCCGAATTCATTTCTTTTTTATCAGAAGGTATCATACATTACATAAAAAAATAATAAGACTTTGTTTTCCTTGATGTAGAAATACCAGTTTCAAAGAGAAATTAATGCACCAAAATATCAACTTGCCCAAAAAGTGATTTTTGTAATTCTCGCGAGAATTTGCGAGACAACCATCCATTTAGGTTTTGTGTGATTTCAATGGAGAGGCACCTAACATCATAGGGTGGCAAAATACCACCTTCTTTCACCTGCCTTTAGATACAGCCCTGTCCGCGATTACCCCGCGTCCGCCATTACCCCACCTTCCCCTAGTTAGTATACTTTCACACGATCAAAAGATCAAGAGGGGGTATCATTAAATTATTGGCCGTTCGGAGGGCACAAACAGAACTTACCAACGAATTCATGACAAAAGAAAAGACAGCCCCTAAAGTATGTGAAAAGTTGATTGATTTTTTTTTGGGGGGGGGGGGGGGAGAAGGGGGGGGGGGGTTGTGTAAAAAGCTACTGGTTAGTAGGGGGTCATGTAAGTTTCAGCTGTAGGGGGGGTTAGGTAATTTTGACATACGAGTTTCGGATTTGTCCCAACCCCCCCCCCCCCCCCCCCCCCCCTCCACCATAAATAATGAACGGTCCCTAATATCAACCAAAATGTATGATGAAAGTATAGTTTTTAATATCGGGATGTATGTATTAGACCACAAGTAACTCATATCCAGTATATGCATTGTAATAACATACTTTAAAACCAAGATGGCCACCAAAATGGCCACTGTAAATGTAAAAATAGTCTACATGAGTGTATGATAACCTCCAAATAGTCTAAATAATTACCACAGGTGGCCACCAATTGATCAAAATATAGAGTCTATACCATTCAATCATACCTTGTCACATACAGATACGTTTACTGGGTGGATTAAAATCTAGAGATATAATCTTTTGTTTATATCTAATGTAACATTAACAATCAATATAATACTGTTTTTCAGTTATTTTAACCTTTTTTCAGCCATCTTGGATATTTTAATATACTCACACTATCTACAGCCCCATGGTTTTTATCGTAGACATACATTGTTAGAACACTAGGTAAAATAGTATGGGTAAAGTCAGGTTGGGTACAGGTTGGGCAAAAATCATTTTACCCAATGGTTGAGTAATACATTTTCTCGCGAGAAAATAAGTTTTACCTAATAGTTGTGTAAACCAGGGAATATAAGAATAGGCTATGATGTCAATCTATTATAGGCCTAGAAAACAAATGATTGACTAAATGAATTAAAAGTAGATTCTTAGAGGTTGAATAAATAAAATAATAATAGGGCCTAGACCTAACAATATAATGACTGAACAAAATCATGGGAGGAAATGTGTAGCCTATAATATGTAGGACCTAATTGAAATTTTAATCAGCCAATAAAAAAAATGATAGGCCTATAATAATGTTGTAAAATAAATAATCACAAAGAAATAGATCACTAATAAATTAAGCAAATATCAATTTAATTGATATTAATAATAAAAAAAGATAATAAGCAAAATAGGCCTATATGTTACTGTTGCTTGTTTTACCCCAGGGACGGGTAAAAATCCGGGTGTGAAAACCTGGGGTAAAACAGTCAAAATACCCAATGTTGGGACATTGCTTGTTTTACCCTGGGTAAAATAAGTAAAATACCCAATGTTAGGAGTAATGCTTGTTTTACCCCGGGGTAAAATAAGTAAAATACCCAATGTTGGATATACAAGAATCGATGATTCTGTAAAATTCTGGTATTTTCCCAAAGTTGGGTAAAAAGAATTTCCCGGGTGAATATCATGTGACTTATTTGCACCAATAATGAGTGACTATCGTCTGAAACTTTTCGCATGGCATATTCGCGCTGCAGCAGATCAGCGCCTTTCAATCATCATGGCGGTTTCACAGAGGTTGCGAGACTGGGGGCTGGAGGACGTTCAGCATGTCAATTGAAAATAATGCCACAGACACTACCTTACAACCCTCACTACCGTAAGATTGTACTGCATGCAATTGGCCTATGACACGTGTATATTAAATGGGTGTTTCCATAAGGTGACTCTCTTTATGTTGACACGCTTCACAATTCGGAAACCTTACAGAATAAACTCCATGCATGCTTTTACTACGTGCATGCGTGAAGACGAACACCCGTGTATAATGTATAGGGCTAGGCCAACTATGTTATGTATAGGCGCGGGCGGACTTGGCTATTTCTAGCAAATGTCCTTGGCAATTGCCCAACACCATCAGGAATTTACCCAATTCCTTGGGTAAGAAAACTATATTGCCCAACAAATGGATAGCATTTACCCAATCGTGCAGTAAAATCATTGCCCAATACTATGGGTAAAATCAAATAATTATACTACCCAACAAATGGCTAAGGCTTACACAATAATGTAGTAAAATAATTGCCCTATAGCATGCATGGGTAAAATTATATTACCCAACAAAATGTTAAAATAATTACCCAATATTACTGGGTCAAATTTTATTACCCAACAAAATTGTAAACTAATTACCCAATATCATTGGGTAAAATGTAATTACCCAGAATTAGGGTAAAAAAATTACCATTATGTTGGGTAACTGTGACACATTTACCCAGACAAAGGATTGTTGATATAGCACCCAGCAACTTTACCCAATTTGGGTAAAGTTTTACCCAACCGTTCGAACAGTGTATATTGAATGCTGTCTTATTAGATTTGGGGTATTGGCATTACATAGTATGGTCATTTACAATACAAAACAATTGTTTTAGGTCATTTAACATTAACTAAACTACTCTGGGAGCCATTTTGCAAGGTGATACAGAGTCAAAATTGTCACAGAGGCGGGCCTTATATCTAAAAGCAATAGCTTAGCAGTTTCGAACATACTATTTGGTGAATGTGATGTAATTAATATACACTCTTACAATATCTATTGTGGATTATTATCAGTGGCGTAGCCAGGGGGGGATCCCCCCCCCCCCCAATATTGACGTCGTGTCGGTTGAGATTGGCACTGTCGGTTCATTTGACCAGAGGAATCATGGAATTATGATGGACAAAAGTACACCTATGAAAAATGTTCGCACGCTTCGCGCGCATAACAGTCACCTAATTGCAATATTAGTTGGTACAAACTTGTTTAGAGCCAAAATGTACCTCAATCGTGCCACAAATAGGTGTAAAGTCAAAAAATTCAAAACAATCTTGTCGGTTCATTTTCAGTTCTCGCCCCCCCCAATATGAATAACCTGGCTACGCCACTGATTATTATACACTCATGTAGACTAGTTGTACATTAAGCAGGGTTGCACAAAGTGCGGGAGCAGGGAGCACCGCTCTTCCGGGAAATAATGAGCAGAATTGGGGAAATAATACCAAGTGGAAAAATAAAGAGTATTAGGGAAACGGGTGAAATAAGATGAAGAGAAAAAAATGCAACTTTAGGTTATGAGCTGTGGTTGCAGGTATACTGACGTGTTTATTGTTGTATTGCTTTTCCCCAGTGGTGGCGCAACAGGGGGCAAGCGGAGGGGGGGGGCATTTCCCCAAAATATATTGTTGTGCCCAACTTTGCGCACATTTTCTTAATAAATTAGGTTCAATTTGACAAAATATGACAATTTTAGCGTAAAATGCCACAAAAAATGTGAGCGCTTCGCGCAAATCATTTTTTTTCATGCCCCCCCCTAAAAAATGTCTTCCCAAATGTAAAATTATTACTATGGTAGGCCTATTGGTACATTTTGTAATCTGATTATTATCAAGTATATATAGGTGTGGGGAAATGTTAAGCTCAAAACATTGCTCCTGGGGAAGAAACAACTTTGTG